>FTPT01000041.1:0-305991 GCA_900156845.1 Coprinopsis strossmayeri | reverse complement strand
CATTTTCACAAGTTTGACTGTAGGAGGCAGCATTCATTTCTATGGTACAAAGATTATCCGCTACGAATTCCAAGGGACGAGATGGAAAATAGAGTGTGTCAGGGGGGGGCGATAAAAGGAGAATGTGCATAAAACAGTTGCCAATCCAATCTCGAAAAGAATAAATACAATAACAGTCTCAGAGGGCCAGAGCTTGACGGGTATCCATAACGCTGAGGTGAAAGCGGTAATCAATAAGTAATGGTCCTCATATTTCTAACCGCGCCTTCGATGATGCGTTTCGCATGAGGATTGGACCTAAGAACATCACATCTCCCGCTCTCGACATGCTGACAAAAGCCGCTGAGGGTCGTGAAGCGTTCCCTACAACTGGTCCACGGGCAAATGTAGATCTTAGCTTGATGACGCGGACTTCCGAGGTGCTGATTCAACGACGCGAGAGTCCTATATTCGTTGTCGCAGAGGTAACATTTGTACCCCGAGCCATTCCATGCAGCTCCAGAGGCGTAGAATGTTACTTCCTCATCCGAGTCACCGTAGCCCCCTCCAATCATGCGAGCCGGGTCAGTAATGATGTTGTTCCTATCATAGTTGCGGACGATCTTGTTCACGCTCGTGCGTGTTAATCCAGAGGGACACCTTCCAGCCTCCAAGTGCAGGACGAGGGCAGAAGTAGACACGAAGGCCATGCCACAGCCATGCCCAGGGCACACAACATTCTTGGGCTGATGGATGGACGAACGGAGGTGGTTCCTCAGCGAGTTCTCCGAATTGAAAAGCCTCTTGCACGAGATGCAATAGCAGTCACAGTGCAAAGGCGACTGTCGGTAATGCTCATGTAATCCGTTGTCATTCTTGAAGACCCGGTTACATTCACCGCAGAAGGCGTGTTCGCCTTCGTAATGGTCACGTAAATCCCACTCGGTGGCATAATGTTCGTTACAGTACTGGCAGTAATCGTGATTGGGGCTCTGGACCCAATGTTCTTTGAGGCCTATCCAGGTGCTGAAGTCAACCTCGCATGAGTCGCAGTAGTTGTGGTTGCCGGAGTTGAGGAGATGTTGTTTCAGGGCGAATCGGCTGCGAAAGCTGCGATCGCAGTCGTGGCAGTAGGTCATGGTTATAGACACCTGAAAGGATCCCCTGGGAGGAAAGATGGAAGAACAGAAGACTCAGAAGTGGTATGACTCGCTGTTTTTATAAGGGCTGGGGCGGGCGCAATGCGGAGTTCAAATTAGATCCGACTCGGATATATCGTGTCCCAAGACCCAACCCGCGTGTGTAGAATTCCACGGTAGAATTGATGGTGGAATTCTTTGTCATCAGGGGCCTTACCTTGAGAGTCTACGTCCTGGCACACAGAACTGAATTGCGATCCCTTTCGAGGAGAAATAATTGAGGAAAAAGTATTACTATAGATACACACTTTTTCTGCTAGATAATAGACAAGCACATGTGTAAAAATGCCTTAAACGAAGGGGAATGCTTACAACGGGAATTACCGCGCGCGATCAATTGTCACTTCTGTAGGTGGCTGGTGTACATAGTTTCGTCCCAAGCCACTCTTCGTTTATGTTTGGGTCTACATTCTGCCTCCTTGGAGGCTGAAACTGAATGATTTCTGTAATTTAGTTACCGAGCTATTCTGGTGATAACACCGTATTTTACAGATTTACACCAAATTTATACAGCTATACAAAATCCAAATGAAATCAAGAGCTGATGAACAATAGGCAGAGTAGAGCAACGTTCTGCTTGTTTGCGGCATCCCCTCTTTATTTCAACGGTAATGTGGCAGTTGGTTCTCCAATACAGTTTATAATGCTGTGAAATCGGTCATAAGACATTACTAGTAATCAGACTCGCGGGAAATCAATAGGGTTGGCCCTTGCTTGTCCCCCGCCCCCCATTTTTTATTCTATTATCCCNNCATCTTATCTCTAGATTAGATAGGCGACGCTCACGTGCGCATCAAATTCCATGGTGGAAATTCCACCCCCGCGGGCTGGGACTTCTGCAAGCCTGGGAGGTAATAGACGCTGGAGAACGAAAGCCCACATAATTCTTTTAATATAAATGGTTCCAATGCGACTGTAAGAAGTAAGCAACATATCTCTATTCTCCTATTAGTCACAACGTTAAATGTCCAAAAGCAACCTCCAATTTCTGTACTATTTACAAGGGGAACCGGAGAGACAAATTTGTCAGAATCTCCATAGGACTTTCGCGGTACGTGTCCTGTATGATTTCAATGTCTCCACCAGACATTGTAGGGAACGTGTAGAGGTTCGGCGATTCAACCGTATACTGCGGCCAATCTGGTCGATCGTCTCCCGGGAAATTGGGATCGTAGTTGTTCGCGAATTGAATAACGTAGTCGTCCAACAGTTCTAGATATAAATCTGAAGAGTGGAACTAGAATAAAAAAGTGTCAGATGGATATGAATACTTCCCAAGTGCCTGCCAGAACGTACCGAGCCCAGAATGGGAAGATACTTCAATCGTCTCGATTCTACACATAATGAAACGAATCAGTCTCACTAGGGGAAATCGAAGGGAAGTACGTCGTACGATATGACCAAATTGGTTGTTTCCCTGACTGTTGGTGGAGGAAAAACCTTCTCGGAGCTTGGAAAACCGCATCTCCTTGAATTGCGGCCATCCTCTTGAACTGGGGTGTTATCGCATTCCCGATCGACGTATTGAACGGAGATCCATCGGATGGATCGGATGGATACGCATCCCACAGAAGTTCCAAGTCTTGGTCCGATGCTGCCGGAAGCCAAATATTATGAATATAGTCCCGGAATTCTTCGTCAGACCTGCATCGGATAAACAGTGAGTTTGGTGTAAAATCGAACTTGGTCATGTCCGTACGTCACGTTCAAAGATGATCGAGCGAACAAGGTTCCTTCGTCCGCGACATCTCCAGAAACCATAGGAAGTCTGACGACTCTGTCCTGTTGGACCAATCGCTGTGGATTATCGGTTAAGAACACTCCATCTGCTCGGGGACTCCATGCAAGCACTAATGACTGTATGTATGCGCATCAATCGGATGTAGACAAGCGCTCAATAGAATATGTTCGCACCTGATAAGCGAAAAGATCAGGTGTCTGATTGATCCCGTTTGACAGATCAGAAAGTGACGCAGAACGAAGGCAGGATAAAGTATCATTTTGTCCTGAACACCCAGTCGTGTTTACGAGTACGTCGTAGTATTGCTAGAAACGCAAAAGTCAATAACGAGTATTGAACAATTGATGAGGAAGGACGTACCTGTCCGCCTGTGATGTTTCCAACCGGAATAGGAGAACCTGACTGCATGAAGGCTGCATGGAATAGATCTTCATGATTGCTGCCGTTGAACGCCAACATTTGCAAACTAGCGGAAATCGCTCCGGCCGATTGGCCCCAGCTGGACACCCGAGTTCAGCATCGTGGAGACAGGAGATTGTAAAAGAAGAGCGCACATCGTAACATGCGAACTGTTCCCCCCGAAAGAGCCTATGTATTTCTTGACCCAACGGAGAGCTTCCCGCTCTGAAAGATGGTGTGTCAATATGTACGGTCTATAACAATAGAGACATTTCTTACGATCATAGAGGCCGATGTTTCCAACGCCAGCGTCATATACTTCTTGGCTGGCGAGGAATCCGAATGCACTCATCCTGCTGATAGGTCAACATGTGGGTGCTTCGCGAGGGTAAGCTGAACATTACCGATAGTTCATTGAAACCGCCACAAGAGGCTGACCCATGTCGATAGAACGTTGGACGATATTTGTTAGTGAAGAGTCGTATCTGATATGACAATTGATTTCGACTAGCCATTGCAAAAATCACTCGAGAGCCACTTACCCTATGGTGGAACCTCCTTCGAATCCGCCTCCGTAGATCCACTGCTCGATGTGTTTAATAAATTCCGAGACTGCCATATGGGAACAATGAACGTACGACAAGAACAGGTAGCGACCCATTGGTATTTACGGTAGGCCTGAGGACGTTGACCGTTAGACCTAGCGAGCATTTGTGAAACGGAGTTCCTGAAGTGACGAAACTTGAACATACAGTCCTCATTCTGAAGAGTGGAATCTGTGTCGTTGGCGTCGTTGTGAATGATGTCACCAATGTTATCGACTACAGACGCGACCTCAGTGAGGGTGTCTGTCGATGTCGACGAGTTCTGGTTGATGCACGTAAAGCCGTACTGCGAAGCATCGAAGCTCTCATTGTACGTGGAGAAGTTAACTGGTAGCCTGAAACGAAGGTCTCCGACGCTGCAAAGTTCTTCCGTGAGCTACGAGGTGCTCTGGGGTCGTGATAGGGTGCCTTGAGCATGTTGGACTTACGGAGGGAGGGCGTAAGGAAGACCGAGGAACTTGTCGATAGACCCGTTAACTTGGGTTCCTGTTATGTTAACCTGATCGAGGGTAACGGTTGGGACTGACTGTGTCTGAACCCCAAGAAGAGGGAACAGAAACAAGGCGATCTTCAATAACATGTTGGGAGATTGGTCTCCGGTTAACGGTATTCCACCAAGGGCTCTAAACCTGATTTATGAAGGTTTTGCGGTCCCTCTAAGTAGACACGAAAGAAGGATTACGTAGCGAGACTGCGCAGGATGTGTGTCATTGAATCCACATTACATCGAATTCCTGACTAAAACCCGGAGTCTAAGACCCGTGGTGAATCCAGACATTGGCATCGCATTGGAGTGCCCAGATAAAAAACGTCTGCCGCCCGGTGCAGGGAGTGGTCTAATGGAGTGCATTACGAAGGCAGACTGGGCGCTTAATTGACCGCTGAGCAGGGGTTTGGATGGGAGCGCTTAACGGGTGCACATGGAAAGGAGCATTCATTGATCCGATGTGCCGTGCCGAAAACTGATGGCATTTACCCGTTTAGTCGAAAACTGTACAGTTCTGCTCAGCCACAATTGCCGACGCTGGTCTGAGACGGGAGACAGCGTTGAACGGCTTCAAGACTGCCTGCTCATCATGTCCTCCGATCTCCAGTGGCTCTTGCTCCGTGTATGTCGTTGCTCCCACCGGTCTCAAAGGAATTGCTAACTTCATGCTGCAGAAAAGCAACTCCTTCATCGTGAAGCGGGTTCCTGAAGGACCTATTTTCTCGAGCGAGCCGGTTAGTCTCACTGAGCCACTACGCATTCGATGAGCAGCTTGACTCATGGTGGATATGGAATACAGGGAAACCTCCGAAACCTCCACTCCTTCAAATACTCTGGTGTCGCCAACACCAAGGTCCGTGTTAATCGATTGATGGAGCGAGGGGATTGACGTCTGAAGAGTGCTTGTAGTCTATTGACGTTTCGGACTCCCCGTCTGGAATCACTATCACCACTCGCAAGCCCAAGGCTTCCATCCACGCCGTTGCCAGCGCGTCCGCCAAGACCGTCATCCGACCACGATCTGGAGGCCGTCGTGCTCTTGGTGTCGCTGCTTCTGTCGTCAAGCGAGGATACCGACCTGACCTGCGAACTGTGAGTATCCACTCAACGCGCCGGTTAGTTCACCGGTTATGTTATATTGCTATCATGCCTCTCCCTCCCTACCCACATTTCCAAAACCGCATTCTCGTTAGAACCCACTGGATCCACCTCGCGGTGAATGAAGGCTGGGCGTGGACATGTTTGCAATATGAAGCCATCTCCGTTGAAGCCGATCAAACTTCAACGGAGAGGCACCTGTCGCTATCGGGCCCCGTTAATATCTATAGCGGATGTCCGACTCTATGGTGCCGACACTTTTTCATTTATTCTTGTGATTTATCGTATCTTTGCTGTCAAAACGAAGCGACACATTGCTGACCTTATGTTCATTAGGCTGCTCTCGCCCGTGTCTCTGCTCTCGTTGCGGCCCAAAAGGAGCAGAAACCATCACCACCAAAGAAGGTCCGGGGCAAGAAGGCCAAGGCTGTCGCCGAGGACTAGATACTTTCCATCCTCTATGCACACGACTATGATCATGCTTATGGCCACGAGCAATGATATGTATTTTTTGCAACGCACAGCTCTCACCCCCTATCGCCCATCGGCATGTCTCAAGGCAAAGATGCATTCGCTACAGGTGACCCAAAGCTGCTAATTTACAGGGTATCCTTCATCTTTATGTTGCAAAACGTAAACGCTATGTGGCTTTATTTAAACTCCAAATCCTTTGCCAGCCGGTTGTCCGATTCTCTGGCCCGCGAAAGACTTGAAATTGCCTTGCCCATCACGGGTGGGTCGTGTGTTCTCAGCCTTCCAGTGAGGGTATTCTTTCCCCTTCTTGTCATCGTTGTTCTTCTTCTTTGGAACCTCATCCTCTTCTTGATTCGTCTCCTTATCATCTTCCTTTACCGGGACGGCATCGGCCTTCTCACTCGCGTCGTTATCGCGATCACTGTCAACTCCCCGTCAATACTGGCTGTTGGCGGCAATAGCTAGCCAGCTGGAACTCACGTGGTGGGGTTGGTTTTGGGCTTGTTAGAGACTGATAATCTGCGCCCTCCAACTTTGACTTTATGAGTGATAAAGATTAGGGTGACCCCATCATCGCGTAGATAGCGGTCAATGACTTACGGGCTGGCGCGTGTTGTGCGAGGGGCTTTTCGACCATTGTGATTGATAGTCTTATATGAGATGGGGACAGCTCTTGGGAAGCCGCTGGGAGTTGGAAGGAAGGCTTTCGAATTCGACGGCTTTTATTATGGGCTGGAAGAGGTCACGCTGAGGGGCATGTGACAGGGGCTTTAAAGGGTTATGTTACATCTACGAGTCAAAGGAGTATTCCATCATACTATTCGTGTAGGCTATCGGTGCCGCATCCCATTGTTCTATTGACTTGACCAGTCGTTCCTTTGTCAACGGATGGCGTCTTCTGATGGTTTGTAGACTTTAAAGGTTGAGGATGATAGGTTACTTTTTATGTCTTTATGTCGAATAGCCTTTGATTCTCGGGGGTCCTTGTTCAATGTGGTGGCGATAAAATATGATCAGGCGAGCGCTCAGATGGTGTTTGAAGTTCCGTCCTTGTCAATGTCGGAACAAAGGCTCCATAAGGAACGCATCTCGTTTGAAGTCCCTGAGCCAGGGTGAAACTACTTGGGGAGGAGGCGACTGATTTACGAAATATCGCCAGACTTCAGTGTCAACGAGGTGCAACTCGGTAATTGAATCCGAGGAACCATAGACGATCGTGTATGGGAGAGCATCTTGCGTAGCTCGTCGTGGTCTGGATTAACCTGGACGAACATAAGATCGTGGGATTGGCCTTCGAATTGTGCACAGCCACACCACCCGATCACAGCGCCCTGAGTTATTATTACCGCCGCCCTTCGGATGAGGCTGTGGATTTCCATTGTCTGCGTAGCGTTGACGTCGACCCCACACCTTCGTATACTCCCATCCGTTGGATGACCCTTTGATTTTTCTTGACGACTTTTTTCAAATTTATGGGACGTTGGACACAGTATGATGAGGTGCGTCTTGGATTCGGACCTGGTGTTACTAGGAGTCGCCTGGCATCTGCGATGTAGAGGAGCGGCTAGCTAACCAGGGCCCCCGTTTGCAAAATAGGATGATTATCGTCTGTCTGAGGGCATGAAGCGAATTGGATACGACTCTGATACGGGTCGCTACTACTTTCGAGACTCAGACGGCTCCATTTGGGTGAGCGCAGAGGGCTCCGAGTATGGCGAGCTCACGAAAGGTGGAGCGCCTTTCCTCAGTTCCCAGAGACTTTTACTAACTGTGGCATATAGTATCAGGCCCTCCCTCTTCCTTCGTTCCACAAACTCCTGAGGACGACGATGTAGAGGCAGCCCCAAGGATGAGCTCCGGAGGCTACCAACTTCTCGCAGGCGATCCCGTAAGTTACCCGGTGAAATGGGCCATGCCTCGATAGTCTGACCTATTGGTACCCTGCAGACCCAACCCATGGTCCAATCTCGAGCTTTAACCACAAGCTCATACCGCTCTTTATTTCCCTTCTTTCTCATCATCGCAGTAGTGCTGCTTCTCATCTGGCGACTCATTCTCGCTCCCAACATCTTCACCGGCAACAAAAAGTGCCCTGAAGATGCGGCTCTATATTTCATCCAGCCTGGGGATTCGTGCTGGGAGGTTTCAAGGACGCATGGGATAACCTTTGAGCGATTCAAAGTGCTCAATCCCAAGGTTCAGTGCGAACCGCTTATGCCTGGCACCTCGATGTGCCTTCCGCCGATGGAGTCTTCATTCTCCTCATTTAGAAGAGCAGGAAAAGCTTGATTTTTTCGTTGCGATCTTTTTTCATCTTTTGGTTGGTTATGTTATGGCACGACTCTAATGACACTTGAACGATTTTGATTCCCATTCTTCATATTTCCAAACCACAGGCTCCTCGACTTTTGCTGCCTCGTTCCTTCATCGATTTCTGGATTCATTGGCTATACTAATGAGTTCCTTATTGTTTTTGATACAGGTTGCTTGTCTACAGATCTGCTATGACCACAAAAGTGATGCGAATTCAATTCATTGGACTGGACACCCTGGTCTTTCATTTGGAGGCGGCTGTTCTCGTTGCTGCCTCGCGTTATCTATCGCCTTCTGCTGCCTCAGCACCTCCCGCTTCCTCTCGCTCTTACTTTGCTTCTTTCCAAACTTTGACACTCCACACAGCCCTTCTTCGATGTGTTCCCACAGCCGATACAACGTGGAGCAACGGTAGCGGCATGCCGGGTGAGGACAGGTCCGCAGGAAGGTGTGCGAGAACCCGTGTCGGGGACTACGGATGTGACTGTTGAGTGTTGTGAGTGTCTTGAAGGCGTTATGACACAAGTAACACTCGAATCCTTTCCCGTTCCATGTTGCAACTGTTGCCTGGAAACTCGCGTTAGGAGCAGGATGTGCGAAGACTGTTGGCCTGATGACTGGAGGCTGGGAAAGGTCTCGATGCATTGCGGAAGGAGCTTGATTGGCGTTGGCTGCATGAAGGGGAGAACGGAGATGTTGCAGGTACACAAGGGAATCTCCACCGAGGAACCTACACTTCCAGCAATAGGTCGGCAAGTGTGTCGGGTGCTGGTCTAGATGGTCGACCAGGCATTTCTCGTTGCCGAAGAATTGGCCGCACCCTCTGCCCTTGTATTGGCATCTTCGGTGGAATAGTATGTAATGGGATTGAAGGTTATTGCATTCGGCGAGGCAGAAGCGGCATGTGCGCTCCAGCCGTTCTATGCAACGGTCGAAGGCAGGTCCCCCGTCGAAGTCTGGCTCACCTGGCTCAGCATCCATATCTAGAAACGAGGCGTCGTTGGAGGGCTCTCCTCCAGCCGCTGACCAATAGGAATACGGCCTGGATGCACGAGAGCAATCCATGCGGTGGATGTTGAGTATCCCAGGTGACATGAAGAGAGCGTCGCATCTCCAACAGTACAAGGGTGAGTGGGCCGGGTTGCTGGAGATATGTTCTCGCAAGGCTTCGTAGGTGGTGAAGGGCTGGCGGCATCCATGCTCGTTGAGCCAGCACCGCTCGTGCTCTGCGTCATAGTGTGCCTCGAGGTCGTCGCACCTCTTCAGGCAGAAACGACAGGTCTCCTTTAATTTCATGATACGTCGTGCAATATTAGGTCCGCCGTCGAAGTCTGGGTCGTCCGAGCTGTACATTTCCATGACGAACGACTCAGTATCAAGAATGTCGTGGTCGGAAGCGATATCCTCGTAGTCGTCGTCCTGCTCGTAACTCCCGTCGTCGTCATCGAAAAGGGTCCATCCGTAGGGATCCTCCTGATTCCACGCGCCTGGACCTACGGGGTTTTTCTTCATTTCGGTTTGGTATGGTTCGCAGGTCTCCCAGTGAACCACGAGCCGATCGAACCGTCGAAGAAGTCGAAGTATTGAGAGCTGTTGCAATAGTGGAAGTCCACGATGTAGCCTCCTGTCCCGAGCTCGTTATAGTGCGTTGGTGTCAGGAGGAGTGGGGCTGTAATTTGAGAGGTATCCGCTAATGAGGACCATCGGGCCCATATTTAATCAGGCCTAGGTGGAACAGCTCCATTGTGCGGGGCTCATGGCCCTAGCTTTACCGCGGAGTACTGGATATGGTGCGTCAAACTACGTTAGCGCTGGAGGGGTGCTGAGCTTGTTGAGGTGAGACATCTACATAGTTGCCCCCCTATCACATGGACAGGCGCGCTAGGTCAGTTCTGGCAGTCGCAGGGGGTCATTAGCACTGCCGCTAGCTGCACCCTAGTGATATTACGCTTATTGTGTGGTATGAGATGCTGTATTCAAATATGCATTGTCCCTGCCGCTGGGTGCACCGTAGTGCTTATTGTGTGGTATGATATATGAGATGCTGTGTTCAAATATATGCATTGTCCATTCCGAACTCGAGTCGCCTAACATTACAACGCTATTAATGGTACAGGATATGCTACAAAAATACAAGGTGGTACATAATTCATTTGCATTTCACCTGCCCTCGACTATGGGCGTAGGGGAGGTGGTGGGGGGGGTGTTCTTTGTGCCCCACGGCTGCACAGAAACAGAGAGGTATCTATCGTGCGTCGATTGAACCAATAAAGATAGGGGATCCATGGCCGAAATTACTCAAGGCGAGAGAGATGTTACGAAAACCACTACGAAAACCACGACTTGAGCCCTCTGTCGGTGCTAGCTGGTGACGTGGAACGTGAGCTGGGGTTCGACTTCGACCCCCGTCCGCTCGCGGTCTTAGTCTTCCCGTCACTTAAGTCGGTAGAATGTGGTCTTGGTACTTCCAAGTATTGTGGAGGAGGCACTTCCAATGACAGCTTGGCGTCAGGATCTGGGCGAATGTAAATGTCGACGACTTCTCCTCGGAGCAGTCGAGCAGAGGCACTTGGCCAGGCGCTCTCAGATATCCTGACGAGCTGGCGCTGTCCCCCAATTGAAGATGTGACAGCCAAGGCTATCCTGTGTCGCGGAACACCCTGCAGCTCCTCGAATTCCTTCTGGGCGATGTCTAGCGCTTTCTATATTTCCTTGGTCAGCAACCGTTAAAAAACACCCATTGTTGTAGAAGACTCACCTCATAGGTCTCTGCTGGCTTCACATAGACAAGCTTCTGGTTATGGCGATACGTGATGATGTCTGCAGGGACGACGGGTCCTGATCTTGGCTGCGACATGTTGGATTCGTGTTCCCAAGGAGTTGGTGGTCGGGGGAGGAAAACGGAATGGGGTGTCCTGACACAGACTCCTACCTTTATAGAGTTTTTGCCTCCGTGTGGCACAAGGCAATGCCCATGCCACAGTCGTGTGTTATATGGCTGTTCCGCTGTTACCAGCATTAGTAGGCGCTCGCGCATCATTTCTGAATGCAGTGCTAACCGATGCAGGATTGCCAGTTCGAGTGTCATAGGGCACAGAAGTGCAGTAAGGTGTACTTGCACTGCGGATACAGCACTGTGGTATACATATTTGGATACATACCAGGCAACACCGCCCACCGACTCCTATCGAGTCGAAGCGCATCAATAATGACTTTTATGTTCAAGCGCCCTCCGGTCCGAGCGGAACAAATGAGCACACGCGGGCCGGCGTTAACCGAATAAGCCAGTTCGGTGCCTGTGCTTGCTTCGCGTCTTCTTCCTCCTCCCCTTGTTTTCTTTCGGAACTGCAGGCCATATGGACTCATTTGACGAAGGATGTAGAACGGCGAATCTAGGTGATTCTTCTGATAAGAATATCGTCATCATAGGATTGCTACTGACGGCGAGCTAGGTGTTACCTTTGTATTGAATTCAAGGACATGTTTGTTCATTATATCCTGGGCCTACTTGAGACTTGAAGGTCTGCTCCCCAGACGACGGTTGCTCTAGGTGGTCTTTGATACTCCATGTTATCTGCCACAGCTCAGCGATCCAGATAGTCGACGTGAGAACAAACCGACCAATGAGAACAAGGAAAGAAGCTGGACAAATGGCAATCCAGTGGGTGTGTAATGCATCGTATTGCTAGGAATACCAAAGACGGTCTCGTAGTTCCCAGTCAGCTCTACAGTCTCCCTGGCGTGGCACCTCATCTTGCTGAGTGGAGTTGCAAACCGGGCGACAATCACTGCAGTCTACCAACTGACCAACCCACGCCTCTGCTATTGGATTCCGCTCTTTATCCTCAATGGATGATCGGTGACCGTGGGGGCTATTACCCCACAGCTATACTATTGGGGATTTTCCGCCTGTATGTGACCTGACTCAACGGCGCAAAGAGCGGCTTGAAGAATAACGGTCTACCTGGTTTGACCGTTTTATTACCCAGTCGAGGTCTACATGTCACGATTGGATGTGGAAGAGCTGTATTCGTGACTGATGTCGCACTCAGCTACAACCCTAAAATGCGCGAACCAACTCGAAGGTCCGTCGGCAATTATAAGGGATCGCCACTGGCTTATTCCACATGGGTGGATGCTCACTATTCGAAGCAGTCTTGTCCCTTAGTATTGCCAGAGTATCACCGCAGCAATGGAGCCCCTCAGAACCGCTGACTCGAAAATGGACAGATATCTATCTTTCTTTGGAGAGCTTCTTTCGCACACATTGGGAACACTTCTCATGTTGCCAGTTATATAATACTCTGCATATCCTTACAAAGGACGGACTTTTCTTCTCTGTTCACCGCCTCTTACGATTTTCCTGCTACAGTGAAGATATGAGCAACAATTCCAAGGCTAGCGATATCGTCCATGAAGAAAAAGTTAGCTTTGGTTCGACAGAAGAGCCTTCAACCACACCAATCGACTCTGAAGCAGAGAAGAAACTCGTCAAGAAGCTCGATTCTATTCTGTTGCCTCTTTTCACTGTCACTTGTTAGTATCACCCCTTCACTTCCTGGAACCTTTGTCCTGACAGAAAGAAGACGTCTGCAATTATATCGACAGGTTAGTAATTTGTTTCGTCTTTCAGCAGAAGTCTCTGAATTCACTTTACACTCCAGGACAGCGATAGGTGACTTTTGATTTTTGCTCTTTCGAAGGTGTCTTAGCTGACACACTGAACGTCAAGGAAATGCTCGTATTGCCGGTCCGTAGATGGCGTTCTCGTTCCTTTGCTGACTGGCTGATGACATATGTAGGACTCGAAAAGGACCTCGGCATGGAGGGCATTGATCTCAATATAGCCCTAACGATCTTCTACATCTTCGTGAGAAGCCATCGTAATTATGATCAAATTGGGCCTGACCATATCCGTCGCGAACCCAGTACACCTTCGCCGACATTCCTTCCAACCTGCTCCTGAAGCGCTATGGATCCCATTGGCTAGCATTCACTGTCGTGGCCTTTGGCCTTATTTCTCTTTTCTCTGCCTTCATGCAATCGCAATCAGGGTTGATTGCGACACGAGTGTTTCTTGGGTTGGCGGAAGGAGGGACACTGGTAAGACTACAACCCTCTTCCTCCTGATTGGTTGATCATATTGCTTCTTGTTACTTAGCCTGGTCTGGTCTATATCATGTCAAGGGTAAGAGTACTATCCGCATAATGTTTTTATCCCACTGAGCCACGTTTTACAGTATTATAAACGCAGCGAATTCGTTCTCCGAGTCGGTATATTCTTCGGAATCGCGCCGAACATCTCAGGAGCTTGTGAGTGGATGAAAGTCTAGATTGCTGATAGGCTGGACTAATTATGGTGATATTGCGATCCTGTAGTCGGTGGCTTGCTGGCATCCGGCCTTCTGAAGATTGGCGACTTTGGCATAATAAAAACATGGCGAAAGGTAGGCAATCCAGTCATACCTATATCAAGTTAAACCTGATAGAGCACCATTTCGTTGTCAGATTTTCCTAATTGAAGGTACTCCTCTCTTTTGTGGCGTAGTAGACGCCTCCCATCTAATCCCCCCTAAGGAATAATCACCTCTGCATGGGGCATTGCGCTGTTTTGGATATTGCCCAGTGATCCCCAAACTAGCAAAATGCTCACGGAAGAAGAACGCAAGATTGCGCTTGCTAGAATTGACGCGGACCAAATCATCAAAACCGGAGGAAAAAAGGAAAAGACAACTTGGCGTCTTGTTCTGCGGTCCTTCAACTTCAATGTAGGTGTTGCGTCAGGAGGAGATTATGTTGTACTGACACGAATCGATAGACGACTGTCTGCGTAATTTGCTTCCTCCTCCTCAACATCTCGTTCCAAGGATTGGGCCTATTCTTACCCACCGTCGTTAACTCTTGTACGTCATTCCTCTCTCCCCGTAATAGGAGTCTAACGTACGTCTCTAACAGTGGGGACATATAGTAAGATAATAACCGAGCTTGTTGAAGTGTATTAGAGACTCACATTATACAGCCGTTGTCGAAGCTCAACTACGAACTGTGCCACCATTCCTCTTCGGCGGTGTATGGTCCCTGGCCAACACCTACCTGAGCTACCGCATCCGAAAACGATGGCTCCCTATCATCACATCTGTCGCTCTCGTCGTCATCGGGTATGCCATCTCAATTTCTACAACGGATACAAAAGCGAGGTTAGTTTTCCCAGGGTTCTGCCTGTCCAGGCTGTATGCTGAAATTTTATGAAGATATGGGGCATGCTTCATCATGGTAGGAGGAGGCGCAGTGGGCGGATCGTTGGTACGTCCCCTCATATTATCTGTCCAACCTTGAGGTTGACTGTAATATACAGCTTGTCATTTGGGGAACGGATAACGCCTCGCCCGATACGATGCGAGCCGTAGTAAGCGCCGCAATCCCCGGTATCGGTGCACTAGGCTCAATCGTCTCGTACGTACCATCATCCCTTCCAATCCGAGCTTTAACTAAAGGTGCTTTACTTGACCAACTAGGGTATGGACCTACGTCCCCTCAGACGCTCCCCACTACCGTCGCGGCAATTCTGCCAACTTGGGCACGACATCGACCATTGTCTGTCTACTCGCGATCAAGACTATCTACGTCTACCGCGAGAATGCTTTACGAGCTCGTGGGGGGCGGGACTACCGGATAGAAGGGAAGACGGAGGAGGAGATTCGTGAATTGGGATACAAACATCCCTCATTCCGATACCAAGTATAAGGCTCGAACGTCGCGTCCTTGTCTGTTTTTTTCAGGAGCATGTTCTTTTCATAAAGCGTCGTCTCGTCGCAGACGCAAGGCCCTAGCAATAGCACTATAGCAAGCTCAACAATTGTATATTACACGCGCTTTCAATCCGAAATGAGTGCCAAAAGCACCCGCTTCAATGTTTTATCCTCTATAAAGCAGGTAAGTCTCTTCCTCGCACCCCCGCCTACCCCCGCACCCCTTTTCGTCTGATCCGTCCCATGACATACGAGAAAAAAAAAAAGGAAGCATATCGCCTCAAATTGCCGAACGATAGATAGCTCCGTGCTTCCGCTGAATTGTCGTATGGGTATATCTATATGTACACGCGTTGTTTTCCTTGTTCAATGAGATTGAATTGTATTGTAATATATGCAGCTTCGGTGTTTTGCCGAAAGAGTCAAGGAAGAATACCGGAACGAGCCATGCATGTGAAAGCTCGCGGACAGGAAATGTCGTCTAATGTCGTTCGGTTTTTTGATTGCGGTGTCGGTATACCGTATATATAGTTCGGTAAAAGGAATGCGGCATACAAGTCCGGAAACTTCAAATGTTAACCGGGATGGAAGCAAATAAGTACCAACGCTTCGCCGAAAGATTTTGGGGGTGTGATATTTTGTGTTTGTTCCAAATATTACCAGGATGGGAGAACATCCCAGAAGCACCGGAGTAATCCGCTAACAAGAGTACGAAGGCGCAGAACAAGAGAATGAGGGTTCATTTTGTTTTTACATATTATACAGGGGACTATTGCATCGATATCGCGTCTTGACTACAAGTACAGGATTAATTGTTTTCATTAGAATGATTTTTGGCTCGAGTGCGAGACGAAGAGGACGCCCTGAAGGAGAGTATCACAGACATATAGGAAAGCGAAAGAGCGAAGGTCGATAACAAGTGAAGGAGGGATAACACAGAGTTCCAAGAGAACCAGGTATCACAAAGCAAACGCAAACCTAGAGGAGACCACTTTCTTGACTCAATTCATCGTAACCCGCCTCATACCAGAGACCATCCCATCCATGACACCCCTAACCGCACTAAACCTAAGCACTCCACACCTCCCGCTCTCAATATGCTGACACAACCCGCTCAGCGTCGCAAACCTCTCACGGCACGTCGAAAGCGGGCACACATAAATCTTGTTCTGGTGCCACGGACTCGCGAGATGCTGGTTCAGGCGTTCCATAAGTATGATGACACAACATTCATACGCCGAGCCGTTCCATGCGGCCGCAGTGGCGTAGTAGGAGGTCGTCGTCGTGTCGCTCGAGCCAGGACCGGTGAGAAGACGAGAAGGGTCGGTGAAGATATGGTTCGTTGGTGGACATATAATCGTTTACGGTAGCACGTGTCATGCCAGAACCGCGCGACCCAGCCTCGAGATGGAGCAGCAATGCGGACTGAGAGACGAACCCGAGGCCACAGCCTGCACCAGGAGACGCGATATCCCTAGGCCGATGCGTGGACGAGTTCATATGCGCCCTAAAGTTATTTTCGTTCTGGAAGAGCCTTTTGCAAGGGGCGCAGTAGAATGGAGGCGTGTGCGGGGGATTGTTTGCCCAGTGGTCCTTGAGAGCGGGCCAGTTGACCGCGGTTGCAGGGATCTCAGTACGGCATTGTCGGGGTATTGCAGGAATAAAGTGGGAGATAGACGACTCTTGCTATTTTCCCTTTCAAATTTAGACTTGTCGAAAGATAGAGTCCTAGAACTTGAAGTTGTTTCGAAGATACTGGCAAGGATAAGGAAACCCCGATGGGCAGGAGTGGAGGATCGAAGTCGGATCACCGGGGACAGATTGATATCCCCAGCTGATAGATATCCCAAGTCATAGACAGATTGTCCATGCAATTCCAAGATAGACCCTGCCAAAGAAAAGAGCCGACAAGAGCGTGGCAGGAGGCATAGAAAGCCTATATAAAGCCTGAGATTGTACGAAGCCCGGGTAGGGCGTTGTGGTTTGCCCAGAAAGAAAGGATGGCCATGAGGAGCAGAGCGTTAGTCCCGTCGAGCTTTTATAGAGGTTATCAAAGCGGTGATAGAGAGGTGTGCTTCTAGGCGCCAAAAAGGACCGAGATAAGCGCTCCCGTGAAGATTTGCAGACGCATGCTCGGTACAAAGGGACCTCCGCCACTTGCATGAACAGGCCTGAAAGGGGATGTAATTGACCCGGGGTCAGTCAATTAGATTATGTCCACCTTGTTCTTGTTCAACGTTGGCCTTGGATTATAGACCGTGCCTCGCGACTGTGGTGGGGGTCGTTGATGGCAGTAACCGCCTGTGTACTAAGCTCATATTGTTCGGATACGACTGTGACGTGGCAGCACCCTGTATTCGAGAAAACGATCAGAACAAACATGACATGGTAACTTGCCCTCATCGTGTCAAATAAATTACGGGAAGATGTCAATTATGAATGTTGCCACTAATGAGGTGGGATGATATTGGCGTGTGCTTTGCCGTAGACGTGGTCAATGCGCCCCGAACGAACGGAGACTGAAGTCTTCCCTTCGGAGAATCCCTCCTGTTTTATGTACAAGTCCGGTTCTCAGGAAATTTTCATCCGCCCTCGTCTGGCCCTTGCGCCCCCTTGAAACGGTGGAAGCCAGTACTCTAATAACAGACACACACGAGAAGGAAGAGCCAGAGGGGTAAAAAAAAAAAGAGAAAAGAACGACACGACACGACGCACGTGACATGTTGGACGCGTTTGCCCCGTGTGTTTAATTTGGTGGGATCAACGACAGGATGATTGACATAAATATGAACCTCGCGTCTGTCCCCCCAATTCGCGCTCCCCCACCATGCACCACCTCCCGCCCGTCCTCTCCCGTACATCGTCCGCAGCCAGCTTCGACTCGGACGATATCACCCCCAGCGCTATAAATGCTTCCCGACGCACCCGCAAGCGCTTTACCAACACTCAGCTCACCATGCTCGAAAATTTATTCCACCAGACCTCACACCCTTCGCGCGAGGAACGCGAGGCAGTCGCAAAGGCCGGCCAAATGTCTGTCTTGTATTTTTTATCCCATATCGAGCCATTTCCTGACTTTTGTCGCGACAATGTTCCAGGGAAATCAAATCCGTCACCATATGGTTCCAAAATAAGCGCCAGACGGAGCGCAAGTCTCAGGCCAGCAAGGAGTCTACAAATAGCAGGACCGTGTCCCCCACGTTCAGCAATAGCACAGTGAGCTCCACCAAGAGCGGTAGCTCGTCGTCTCTCGCAGGGGCCCGTCCCTCGCTTGACCGCATCGCTACCCGCACAGAGATGCGCAACCACCACCACCCGCCCAAGACTCCCCGCCGCCACACTCAGAGCAGCGTCTCAGCATCAGGCCCCATCTGGGACCACATGCCATCGTCTCCCCTCGTCCCCCCCAGCCCCGCCGCGTCAGACTACATCGACTTTACCAAAAACGCGCGCTCCAAACGTACCCTCGAGTGGGCCTGCGCAGCCGCCCGCATATCCGAGAAGGAGCACCATCTCCAGCAACAGAAGCACCATCTCCACCATCCCCACGCCCTCTCATCCTATTCCTACTCCCCTGCCGCTGCCTCGTCATCAGCCTCGGCCGTAGGAAAAAGGACCGTGCACCGCGAGAAACCACAGGCCAACTACCATCCTGACGTGACTCCCAAGGGCGCACCCATGGACCTGGACGACACGGACGAGGAGGACGATGACGAGGAGGAGGCCATCACACCCCCGAGCACGCTCGACCGCCACGACCCCTTATGGCACTCGCACTCAATCGGGAGCAGCACGAGGAAACCGTTCCCGAACGGTGTTGACGATGATGACATGATGAAGGCCGCACTAGCCCTTTGCGGGTTAGGCGGCCGTCGAACACTCTAGACTGTTATTCTAGTCTTGTAGTCAATCCTCGCTAGAAAGAAGGGAAGAGGGAGAGAGAACGTCTCTGTCCAAGTTCTTTTTCCCCTTCTTTAAAGATACGGTCATGCCCACAACGCAAATGAAACGCATACCCCCTCTTTTTTCAAGTTTATCCCAACTAACCATTTGAACTATTGTTTGTTTTATACGCACTGTCTTCATAGCATCGATATATCCCTCGCAACGATACCATCTTTCCCTCTCGCTTCCCTTTCCTTCGTCCCTATTCGTATCTCCTTGCGATATCTTAAAATGCCTTTCCTTGTGCTCCAAACACCTTTCTCTTCATCCTACTTACTAGAATTTCGATTGGCCAGAAAAGTATTTTTTCAACTTTTTTTTTCTTGCCTCGTGGGTTAAATGCTTCCCGTCGCATTCAACCTCCGAGGACTTCTTTCATTGTAGACTTCACTCAAAACCGAGGATCTTCCTGGGTTGTGCGCAGCCTTCCGGGGCTTCTCTTACGTGCTTGTATTTCTACACTAGCCATGTATTACAGCCAAATCCTATCATTAATTTATGGCAAGCTTGTTTGAATCGTGAAATAGTCGTGGCATTGAGCGAGTAATAAGGTAGCTTGAACAGACTAAAGTGCATGTGTGTAGTGACAAACCCAAGAGAATAATAACCCGAAAGAATAATACTTAAAAAGAGAGATAAGGTGCGACCATCATAAGACAACCAGAAAGAAAATAATTGTACAATGTAAAGGACGGGGAATATGAAGCGTCGAATGATATCGACCTCTTCCAATTCAATTAAGGCAAAAGAGCTAGTCTAGTTGATCAAGGTTGGTGTTCTCCAACTCGGCAATACTCGCCTTGATAGTCCGTACCCTCTCCTCGACTCCCACTAGCATCTCTTGCAGCTGCACAAGCTCCTCTTGCCACGACAGCACCTGGACAGCCGTCGGCTGAGCAACCACAACGGACGTCTCAGCCGGCAGCTGCTCCACTTTTGGTCTCGCAGGGCCCTCGGTCGCCTCCCCAAGACTCGCCCTCAACGCCAGAGGGTCCTTTTTACCAGACGCCAACTCCTCCCACAACGTCATAACCACACTCTGCACCCACCGCTCCCTTTCTTCCGCTTTCATCATCTCCTTCCGCCTTCCAATCTCCTCCTTCTTGCCCATCCGGACTAGCGTCCAGAGGTTGCTGATCACAAGAATGACAATGACGAAATACAGTATCGTCGTGCTCGAGGACTGGTCCCACGCATCGCCAATGAGGTCCGATGCACCCTTGGCAGAACGTTTGGCAACATCGAACGCGCCTTCGGCTGTATCCCAGGCCCATTGGAACGCCCGCCGGTTCCGCTCACGCTCTCGCTGCTTGTTGCGCTCTTCCTCTGAAACACCCCTCGCGGTGGTGCCAGCTTGGCCATCAGCCTCCGCAGCCGCCTCCACCTCCTCGGGCACCAAAGCTTGAGCTTCCAGCACAGAGGTATCCATACCCTCAGGTATGAATTCACTCGAATGCTCATGTATATAACTCCTCATGGCTCTCTCGAGGTCTGCATGGAAAACCTTCTGGCCGTCAATCGCGGAACGCTCAATGATCCCTGACAAATTGGAAAACATCCTTTATTAGCACAACACTCCAACGCCACATTAATCGCTCAACAACACGCACCCTTAATGAAGCTCCGCCCTGTCCAGTCAACCTGCGTCGTGACGACCACCTTGCTGGAAATGGCGCTGGCCCACATGATACACGTCCGTGTCTTGACTGTGAACACCCCTCCACTAGGCACGTCGGGCGTCCGCGTTGATGTTATCGTTGACACGTATTGATCAAAATCGATGTGTTCAATCTCGTCCTTGATCTCGCATTTCGTCTGCTTGGGACCCATAGACGCGTTCAACGGCTTGATATACGACATGTTCCTCGTCAACAGTTTCGACCCGGGCTCAACAGGCATCCAATCCGACATTTGGATATCTATTCCCGACAAATGATCAATATATATGCGCGGATAACAGAAAGCCCAGACTCACCTATTAACTTTTGATTAACGACCAGGAAATCTTTAATGAACCCGCTCGCAAATATAAGGTTGTTTATCTTTTCGGGCGTGCCAGGGAAAACCGCTTCCAACGCCGTCTCAGTGTAGTGCTTGCCTTCCCTCCCACACGTACACTGCGTCGCCTTCCTCACAGCCAGCTTCCCGCTGGCGCCAACAGCGCTTTCCACATTTCCGTTCATAGCGCCAGCGCTTCCCGTTCCCGTTCCGTGTCCGTTCGCGCTGCCAGCGTTAGCACCTTCCAACGAACCGTGCCCGCTGCGAATAGACTGGATATCGTCAGGCCGAGAAACTCGCCAGATATTGTAAATAACGTCAAAAGTCGTGTCGCGCGAGAGGAAAGAGGCGAACGGGTATTTGGCCTGCCGCGTGGTGATTTGTATGGCGTTGGGGATGACAAAGGCTGTCATCTTCTTTTCCAGCGAGATGATTTCGGAGATGGGAATCGACAGCTGTTTCGGAATCGGCCATCAGATGGGCTCGATGATACGAGAAATTAATACATACGTCGGTAATCCAACCAAAGATGTTGGCGTGGAAGCAGACGTGGTTTTCCGAAATGTATAGGCGTCCTTGGATGAGGATTTCGCGTTGAAGTGCGCAGCCGTAGTCTACGAAATAGTTAATTACAGTATCACTCGAATTAAGAGTAGACGCACCTTCAATAAGATAGTCTCCTTCTGGAATGGTAGGGAACAGCTCGTGGAAATCCGCATTGCGCTTATTGCTCGCCACAGCAAAGCCTGTCACAGGGATATCATCGTCCCCCAAATCCAAACCATCAAGAATATCGTCGTCTTCACTGCTATCGTCTTCGCTGTCGCTATCACTGTCTTCCGTATCGCTCTCGCTTCCACTGTTGGTCCTTCTCCTGCCCCGGCTGCTCCTCCTGGAAAGCCCGCCGTCGCTGTCACCAGAGTAATACTCTGACAACCCCGCAGTACTGAGGTTCCCACCATGCGACGAAGCACCATCCGAAAACGCCGAAGCTGACGGCCTGCGATGGCGGTTCCTATTCCCAGCGCTGTGAAGTGTATGTCGACTCGCACTCGGGCTCTTGCTCCCCCGCCCAGTCGACTTGGCCGAATTTGGAGACTTGGTGCTCTTTCCAGTAGAAAGCGTACTCCTCGTAGGACTCTTGCTAAGATAAGGCAAACCACTCACGCTATCCTTGTTCTTCCCACCACTCGAAGTGGAAGACGAGGTAACGTTCAAAATGGGAGCACTAGTCGCAGCAGCGTAAACAGGCGAAACCCCCGGATTCGCCATGGCCAACCCACTCGCCGCAATCGCACCCGCCAATCCCGTCGGCTTCCTCGTCGTACTCCTCTTCCACGGACGTTTCTTCTCGGGCGACAGTTTGGATGAAGTGCTGATGATAGAGGCAGCGTCGTCGTCCACTTTACGAGGTGATAAAAGGCTAATGAAATTCGCCGAGCCGCTGCCGTTGCCATTTGTACTCCCGTTTGTCGCGGACGGTTGTTGGGCGCTGGTTCCCACTGCGGGTTTACCAGTATTTGATCCCGCAATGACATTAGGATATTCGGGGGCTTTCATCGCAGTCGGGCTTTCGACGATGGGTGACATTGTCGTAGCCCCTGGATACGGGACTTCATCTTGAGTAAATGCATCAGGCGGAGAAGTTACAGATCGGGTATGATTCCCAATAGGAGCGGGGCGGGGAGGGAGAGTGTTGGACTCCGCGAGGTTTAAGGGAGCGGGTATATTAATAAGGGATCGTGTAGAAGTCTTCCGTTGTATTTCATGGCTCGGGGCGAGGGTCGCATTAGAGTTGGGCTGCTGCTGGGTCGCCGAACGTGCCATGTCGTCTGAATTGTTTGGAACAGGTGAAA
This sequence comes from Coprinopsis strossmayeri, assembly GCA_900156845.1. NCBI lineage: Eukaryota > Fungi > Basidiomycota > Agaricomycetes > Agaricales > Psathyrellaceae > Coprinopsis > Coprinopsis strossmayeri. The sequence continues at coordinate 283,148 of FTPT01000041.1, read as the reverse complement.
TGTCTTCGTGGTCTTCGAGATTGAATGGACTAGGTTTGATCGTAGCTGCGGTGTCCGGCGGAGTAATAGCACTATCGTCGGCAGAACCGTCGCCTACTATGTTCTTGACGAAGGCTGGGATCTCCGGTCTACTTCCAATGAAGCCGCTGATTGCAGATGAGATTGATGCTGTCCTTGCACGTCGTCCAAATAATGTCCCAAGAACGTAGGATCCTGCGTTTTCGGTAGCGGCGGTGGCGGTGGTGGGGCTAGTGATGTCTGGAATAATTGGAGTTGGTTGCACAGAAACAAGCGGCTGCTCTACTTGTTTCTCTTCGTCGTTGTTGTCGGCAGGCTCTGCTGTGAAGTTCTGGACTTCAATATCCAACGAGTCGGATTGTGTCTCTGCCAAGCTGGGAGTGTACAGCAATGGTGACGGAGGGATGACGGTGACTCCCAAACTGCTGGCGTTGGTGTCGAAACTCTCCCTGCTTTGACCTGCAACTACCACAACCGGTATGTCGTCACTTTGGTCCCCGCTAGAAGTCCTGGAAACAGGAACAGCTTTCGCAGTTGACGTGGAGTCGGTCGATGTTGGTGGTGGCGGTCGTACGATCGAGTTGTCCTTGTTTTTGGCACCTCCAAACGCAGAAATGATCGAGTTCCTCCTGGACTTGGGTTTGCTCGTAGTCTCGCCGACCTTCAAGGTCTCTGGAAGTGGTGGAACGGGTGGTACAACCTGGGCGCCAAGACTCTCCGGGTTACGATGCGAAGTCGAGCTTGAGCGACTGGAGGTACCGTTGGTGGTGGTATCGATTTTAGGCGCCGAAGGAGTGGAGGCGGACCTGTTTTTTCCTAGGGTAGAGATCCCAAACTGAAAGCTTGTTCGTGGCGAGTAAGAACTTGTGTGATGACTGTCGTCTGATGGCTGCCGCGATTTCCCTGATTTCGTGGACTTGTTCGATCCGGAGCGGTCCCGTGAATGTCGTTTTGTTGCTTTCGTTTCTGTCGTCGCTGTCGTCGCTGAATCGTTGTTGGTGGGTGAAGCCGCCCTAACAAACTTGCTGAAGAAGGTGGGCGCCATTTAAAAAGAAAACGGGCAACGCAAGCCGCCGGATATGGGAAATTGCTGGTCGAGAAGAAGAAGCGTAAAGGATAAGAATCTCACGAAGAATTCAAATATAATACATGAAGAAGAGGGTATAAACGGTTTCTACGGTGTCGTGAGCGCCCGTTAATGGACGGAGCGCGTAGTCTTGGGCTTCTTGGCTTGGGGGGTGATAGAAGGAGAGGATCAAGAAGACCCAGCCAAGGATTCTGGCCTGGTTAAGCCTGCAACGAGGACGAAATGCCCCGCTTCACATCAAAATTATCAACAACGGAAAACATTCCGAATGTTATGTTCTACGAGATTCGATTGAAGGCCTTATTGAACGTGCTGATCCCATGTCAGAACTCAACGACATGTGAACTCAACCTCCGTGCATACCGGCGCCGAGTTTCAGGAAAGCAAAGTCCATATTAACGGTTTATACTACGTATACAAGAACGAAGGTAGGGTATCTACTAATGTACAATATATATAACAGAATCACTTCGAAGATAAAGCGGCAGCAGCAATGCTCGCATAAGTGTCCTTCTTCCCAGTCTCCTCGTCCTCGATGCACTCCCAGGCCTCCTCGAAATCCACCTCCATATCTCTGGCCTTCCTTCCCGCAGCATCGTCAAGAACAATAACAGACCTAATATGGGGTATAAACTCATAATCCCCTCCAAGGCCAGTCTGTTTCTTGTTCCTATTGCCACTACTCGTCTTCCGAACTTGTGGTGCGAAGACCAAGTCGGCGAGTCGAACCTCCGTCGCTGTGGCCTTGGCGGGATCAAGGGGCGAAACATGATGGTAATTGACGGTATTGCTAGGGGTCGGCGGGACGGTATACGCCCCATCGTCCACCGCCATCCAAAACTCCGGCTCTTCGTCGCCTACGGCCACGCTCATCTCTTGGGCTCCATGATGGTGATGCACGCCGCCCCCGTTTACCCTCGTCTTGCTCTTCCCATCCTTGACATCCTTGCCCTCCCCCGTCGAGGCCAACGATGCCTTGCGCTCTATCCCAAAGGCCTTCTTGGCCTTGTTCCGCGCTCTATCCAGAGCTTTGAAGTACTTCTGCCTATCATGCTCGATAGCCAACGCATCTCTGTCCTCGCGGATATAGAGCAAAGGGGATTGAGGGGGAGATAGTGTGCTGGAGGTGTGTTCCCCTTCCGTTGCGTTCTGGTGTGGCTTATCGGAAGCGGGGACGTTGGTGGGGGACTTGGGTTTGGTGTCGATAGAAGAGGGAGCAGTGGGTCGTCTGAAAGCTGGCATTGCTGGGGGTTGGCTACGAGACAGGGGATGATTATAATGAGGCTATAAAGACTTGGTGGGCCGCGAACGTTGGTTCAAGGATGTCCCGGTATAAAGTTAAACGGTATAAAGCTCGAAGTGCTGGCGTCCTGGAATGTGGACTGCGAACGTGTAAACGATGATATAGGGTTGGGGTGCTTATTGCGCACTGGGTGGGTGGGTGGAGAGTCGATGACGGAACAAAGAGCCAGGGGATTTACAATGGTCTAACGAGGGGGTCAAGTATGACGAACCAATCCGAATCCGGTGTATGGTTTTGAAGTATGTCGCAAGATGCGTCCTAAAGTGGTGTTGACTCAAAGACCACGAGCGGAGGAATGGAGCGGGTCGACTCTATGTGTGTTGACACCGGCAATTCATGTAATACTGCGGGAGGCCGGACAGAGGGAATGCTCGGAGGTTCCAGATATGCTCGGAGCTGTGTTCAAGTGCTGGACTAGCCTCCGCAGATGTATTGTTTATGGAATTTTGAAACTCGAGACTTGAAACCCGGAACGTGACGGCGGGGTTACTAGAACGTACGTGGCGCGGTTAGTTTGAATTGAGCGCCTGGATTAATCCGACGAACGTTTACGGGGTACGACAATGAAGTGGCGGTGGTTAACGTTTGTCCGACTCGATAGCTAGCACTCCGTAGTATCCTATATCCTGGATCCTGGCGGTGGCCCGGTGTCCTCGCACGTATGATAACGAGATAAGGGATAAGCCAAAGAAGGCGGTCTAAGCGGGGTGTTGGCGTGGGGTAAGTTGGTAACCAGCACCACTCGCTAGCTATGTGCTAAATAACCCGCGTCGAAGTAGAGATAACAACAGAGGATGGCTAGGAATCGGAATTGGAAACATGGGCCGGTGAGTCAGAAAGGCTTTGTCGTGGATAGTTTGATTCATTAGGCGGGATTGTGAATCAAAGATATAACATCAGTACTTGCAACATCGTACGAGGTGCTCTTGCAGGTAATCCGAGCAAGTCTGGATTAGGCTTTCTTCTATCTTGTTCTGTTCTAGTCCGCACTGGTATGGAAGGGATGATCAAACCGACCAAGGCCCCTGTCTAGATCTGCTCCTGTCCGAATAGATTTAACAGCATTCTATATCCCATTCTGTTGGAGTGGTACGATGGCAGTCCTCGCCCCCTAGGTTTCAACGTGGATCCAACGTTCATTTGGTTAACAGTATCCAACATCATGATGCACTGCGATTGCATTGATGACGTCGGCGCACATACCTCGGCGCGTTCTTACAGCGGAACAATGCCCGGGATTGACGGAATTGGCAGATAGGGGTTGCGAAGGGCGAGCTAAACCAGGCGATGCGAGCCAATCTGTCCGTTAGTGTGTGCTACGTGCCTTCATACATGAAATTAAAAATACACATAATGAGGGGTGATAACCCGTGCTAGATATTATAACGGTATACATACTAGCAGAGTATAGCACCACGTTTGTAGTGCAAGCGAGATGTAACTTCGATGCAACAGGGAAGCTCTTCAGATGAACGTGCCAGCACAGTCGTTAGACGCTAGCCCTGAAGCTAAAAAAGAGAGGACAGGCTATATAAGGCGTCTACTAGTATTGAAATATAAAGCAGAGCGACAAAAAGTCTCATACATGGTCATTAGGTGTATACAGTAACGCGAGGATCTATAAATTGAAGGGGGGCCATTAAATTCGCAAAAGCTAGGCTAACAATATACCGACAACATATCACGCAAACTGCATGCAATGAGGACCGGATACCCTTCATGCAGGTACATCAGCAAAAGGTCGGTCCCATTGGAATCCTATACAAGGTAAAATAATTTCTTGGGGTGGTGACATGAAAATGTATATATTCCGAGATTACGGACTTCTTACCAGTTTACACGGGCTGTTGGAACGTGTTCCAATTTTATTCAGTACCTTCCAAGGTTATCCAAACCCTACAAGGTTATTCAAGGATGCCTTATGACTCCCAATGTGGTGCATCCTTCTGTGGGTACTGTATAACTGTACTTTGATGCAAGGTTATCGAACGTTGCCTGGTCGGCTAGAAGGCATGGGAAGGTATTCCTGCAACCCGCGATTCGTCACTTACCAAATAATAAGTACCAAACGGCGGCGCAGGTACTCCCAAGTTCTATTACATCCGCAGGTCCTGGTACTTAGCCCACTTTTAAGTACTGTATATAATGTATTATTCTACACATCTCACTCTTCTTAGCTTTGGATGCCAAGGCCCTTTGTCCAACAGTAGTCCATGTGACATGGCCCAGGTAAGAGGAGATATACAACGTCTCTTAAACGAGGATAGCGTTCCAGCGCATCCAAGAAGCGTTTCGCATCACCCTGCCAAGATACCCAACTGTATATCCTTTCCACAGAAGGGTTCTTAATGGCATTGCAAACCACATCATTTTCGTCCACGAAATATGCCCGTGGGACATAGACAGTTTGAGATTGCGAATGCGACGAATGCATCGTATGAGTTCAGCTGAGCGTTTCTTGCGGCCCTTGTACCTCTCGATATCGTTATCTGGATGCCCAGACCATAGCGATTCATCGTATGGGTGGTCGTGTGTTATCTTCTGAGCAGTGAGTAGAATGTGTGGGGAACAAGTCAAGAAACAATATGATACGATATTCGTCCAAACCCGGGTCATGCATTCACTGAGTACTTTGGTTAGGCGAACCAATTGTTGATTGCCATAGGCTTTCTCGTCACGCAGAACGAGATGTTCGGATTGAGAAGGCGGAGGCCGCTACATAGACCTCCGACTCTATCTTTGGATGTTACGTTAAGGGAGATGTATAAAAACTCCGCATTCGGTACACATGAGAGTATGGTGTGCAGGCTATGACCGTATCCGCCCTCGATTCGCAGTTTCTTCACATGGGAACCAATGGATCGGTCTTGCAACTGTGAAGCAAAGGTTTTGTCCTGGTTTTGGGAGCGAACAACTACTGTCTCGTGCATCAACGGTCTTGCTACACGTGTCCAACGCCGACACACTAGAAGCAGTCGAGTAGCTTGATGATGCTGGAGAACTAGCCGGACCGACCGATTTGCGAAGTCATCATAGGGGGTGGGCAGAACCAGAATGTTGTGAAGAATCTCATCCGGTAGGTCCATGGATGTGACTGGCATTATTGGCTTTGTGAGAGCAAATCTGAGAACGTTAAACAAAGAACAAAGAGGAGACAGAATAGGAGAGAATATGACCGTTCTCACACACTCTGATCCGTGATTATTTTCGACGGAACTGTGACACAACGGGAATTTAGGGCTTTTCCGGCCAGTTCCATTTCCGATATATTATGTCCAAAGATACACTCTGCCGGCAATGTGACGAGTGTGTATCCGGCCATGAAATTTGATGTCAATTGGGCTCAATGAAACCTCCTGGTACTGGTACCGGCTCATAAGTTCTCAAACGGAGCGGCACAGGGTTATTTGATTTCAGCATTATGATCTATGGTTCCGCTGGAATGGCAAGACCTGTTGCTGAAATGAGACCGGTCTATTTCGGATTGTATGATTGAGGACAAATAAGAACTCAACCTCATGGCTCTTTGTTTCCAAGAAGCCACAACTTATTTTACCTCAGTTTTGCGGTTCAAAACATCCTTTTGTGATCTTTGTGTCATTGCATCTCTTTATGAGGGAAGTATAAGTCCTCGTGCAAAGATCAAGCCACATTGTACCGTCCCGTCTGAGAAGATATGAGCCGGTGACGGTATCATGAGGTTTCATTTCATCCGATTGACATCAAATTAAACGGCCCCATCCACCATCGTCACATTGCCGACCGATAGTATCTTTGGGCATAATCAATCCGAGATGTAATTGACTGGAAAAGCGCTAAATTCCCGTTGTGTGACGTCTTCCCAGGCTCCATCGGCCCATGGACCCCGAATGCTATCCATGCTTTGTTACACTGCAACCCTCGCGACCGCTCGTTTGTAGTCGTTTGTAGTATAATGTGTTAAAAATAGGGCCTTCTTCAGAGAAGGGCTAGGAAGAAGGGTATTACAGCTAACGGCAAAATTCTAGTCCCTTTTCAACTTTTTAGATACTGCGTCCTTGTGTTGCATAAGCGTCCATATTAAGTACCATGATGCAATGCTGCCCTCAGCCCCACGTCGGACTCCAATGAACGTCCACCTTACTCTACCTTTTGCTGCAGCCACAAAAGGCTATATATACCATATGTAGGGTACTGTTTTACGTCCTCCATTTGCAAGAGGGCAATATATCGTAACCCCAGAGTCTACCATTGTCTCAGCTTTCTTGACATGCAGCGATAAGGCATGGTTGCGAGAGAGAATAGGGCGCTGCTGCGCAGCCGACGAGCTCTTGCGTCTCCACAGATGCCTGCTTCCCTATGTCATGCTACTTAGATTGGTACAGTTACATAACATGGCGGACATATCTGAAAAGTTGAAAGGGGACTAGAATTTTGCTGTTAGCTGTAACTAACCGAAATCGGATCTGTGATATTCGGTGTCAGAACTTTGATGTTTTCCCAGGGAGTGCCAGGGTATAAGAGGGCGGTCAGCTCACTAATCAAGCCATAACATTCCTTGACCCCAAGCGTCATCAACAATGTATGCTTACTGCGAGGATTGCCGCCGCTGGTTCGTTAACGAACAAGCTGGAAGGCAGCACCTGCTCAACTCGAGCAACCATAACTACTGTGGCTGGTGTGATATAGACTTTGAAAGCCGCGGGGGGCTGATCCAACATTGGGTCCAAAGTTCAAAACATCACTATTGCCAGGAGTGCGACGAGCATTTCGATGACGATGATGAGCGTTCTGACCATATGCACTCTGAGCATGGGTCAGAATATTGCGAGGAATGCGACAGAGTGTTTCAAAGCCCCCACGGCTTGCACGAGCATTATCGTCAAGCCCTCAATCATCGTGATCGCTATTGCGTCGACTGTCGGCGGCTATTTGCCACCGAGCGGGGTCTCGAGCAGCATCTGCGGGACTCCAGTCGGCATGATTGATGGTCCCCACCATCTGTGCCATGGCACAGGACCCGCAAATGCGGGGCGTAAAGATCTTTGCCCTCGGGGTGAGGCAAAGTATCGAAGGAGCCTACATAGTGTTCCGTCCTAAGCCCTACGCACCACATCTACGACCTGCTCGTCTCGCGAATGCCCTCGTCAATTGGCTTTGTAATGAAGCGGTCGTAGAGCCCTCTGCCATTGGGGTGTGGCAGAGTATTAAGGGAGCCTGGTGTCCCCTTTCATAAACCCCGGGTACCATTTGTGCCGTAATAAATGAACACCTGAGAACCACTTCATTCTGCGAAATCCATTGTCAATCGAATTCGCATTGAAAGGGTCATTGGGGTCTTTGCCGTTGGGGTACGGCAGAGGATCAAGGGAGCTCGGTGCTCCCCCCTAAATCCTGGGATATGCTTGACACTTGCGACCTGCTTCTTGTGCATGCCGTCGTCAATCGGCTTCGCATGAAACCGGTCAAAGATATCTTTGCCATTCAGGTGAAGCAAAGCATCAAGGGAGCCTGGTGCTCTCCTACATCCTGGTCTGTCATATCACCTGTAAGGCGCGTCAGGAACCTCGCATTCCCTGACTGTCCTGATGTGGCTAGGACGCCATTCTCCCCAGGTTCGGCTGTGGTGTTTCTTCCCTTTGCCTTCAAGTTTCGTGTAGTATCGCATCCCGAATTTCTCTCTCCCTCTCCCTCTCCTTCTCTTTCTCTTTTTCCCTCTCTCTCTTTCGCTCTTATAATCTGCCATATGTGTCTTGAGACCCTTAACTACGACATTAAAAGGTATTCCCTTCGTTTACATGTCAACTAACGACTAGATGACGGAACCTTTAGCGCCCATCGATGAGATAAGGTAGCGAGCAAATTGATCGATCGATCACAAATGGCTCGATAACCAGTTGAACCTCTTTCAGCTCTGCGCCAGCGAATCCACTTTAATACCACCACTACCCTCCAAATCTCTCCATATACAGAAATGGCCACCCCCTCCTACCAACTGTTCTGCCTCGGAAACCCCTTGCTTGATATGCAAGTCAGGAATGGCGAAGCTTTGCTTGAAAAGTACGGCCTCAAGGCCAACGATGCGATCCTTGCTGAGGAGAAGCAGGCCGGAATGTGTGTTTTTATTTACTTTTTTATACGTGATGATGTGTACTGAACGGTTGAGTGGACGAATAGCTACGACGATATCAAGCAAAACTACGAGATCACCTATGTTGCTGGAGGTGCTGCCCAAAACGCCGCTCGTGGAGCTGCCGTAGGTTTTCATCGTCGATGAGAGCAAATTGTTGTGCTTATGAATTGATTTTGCGCAGTACGTCCTCCCTCCAGGATCTGTCGTCTACGCTGGATCCGTCGGAGACGACGATCTCGCTGAACAGCTCAAAATTGCCAACAAGCGTGAAGGCTTGGACGAAGTCTACCAAGTCAAGACTGGCGAAAAGACCGGTGCCTGCGCTGTCGTTATCACTGGCCACCACCGGTAAGACCTTCCCTTTAGACCATATCAGTGAACAGACGATTGAAATTTAAAATATCAAGATCCCTCGTAACCAACCTCCGCTCTGCAGAGAAGTTCGACCAAAGCCATCTCTCCGCACCTCACGTCGCCCCTCTCATCGACGCCGCCAAATTCTTCTACGTCGAGGGCTACTTCCTGACTCACGGCACCGCCTCTGCTCTCGAACTTAGCAGCAAAGCCGCCAACTCCGGAAAGGTACGTATTCCAGCTCCATCACCCAACCTCTCTATCAGGGGATCGGAGAGGGAATAAACCGAAGAGCTGACATCACACACTCCGATTTTGTGTAAATTTAGACCTTCATCCTGAACCTCTCGGCGCCTTTCATCCCCCAGTTCTTTGGCGCGCAGCTGCAACAGATCTTGCCTCACACCGATGTCGTTATCGGAAACGAAGCTGAGGCTGAGGCATGGGGTAGCGCGAACGGTCTCTCGGATCCTAAAGACCTCGTCGCCGTCGCCCGCGCAATCGCCTCCCTCCCCAAGACCAACGGCTCCCGCCCCCGCATCGTTGTCTTGACCCACGGCGCCGAGTCCACCATCGTCGTCACCTCCGATAAACCCAACGAGCCCAAGACCTACCCCGTGAACGCGTTGACCGATGACCAGATTGTCGATACCAACGGTGCCGGAGATGCCTTTGCGGGTGGATTCGTTGGTGCACTCGTCGCTGGAAAGACCCTCGACGAGGCCGTTGAGGCTGGCCACAAGATGGGTACTATTTGCGTCCAAGAGGTATAGTAGTCTTCTTCCTTAACATTGGACCATGATTTTCTAACACAGTTTACGCTGTAGGTTGGCCCTCAATACAAGTGGCCCAAGGTCCAAGTCTTGTAAAAATGGAATTAATATCGCCATAGATCGTGTTCGATTCTTTCCCCCTTTCAACAGGGGTTGGCTCTGTACTGCAGATTATGATGACCTTTCGCATCAAGTCTCACTTTCAACGAGTTATAAAGGGTTGTACCAACAGGAGCATTTGCTCTGGCTTCTTCCCTCTTCATGATGACGCCTGTTCGTGAAATGGGACAAGTCTTCCTCCCTTAGATCAGAACCAGACAGTGATAGGTGGTGCACGATGCGATCGGAGTTGTAGATTTAGCTAGATCTAAATATGTTTTGATTTAAATAGGATGATGAGAACTGGAAATCCGAGTTGAGGCCTGAGGTTGGTGTTACAAATATACAGCACGAGTCCACGCGCACGAAGACGCGCAGAGATATATACAAAAAAGCGATCATGAAAGCAATGTGGACAAGGACGATGGAGACGAGATTTAGACCCTATTTACAAACAAGAGACCCAATAATACTATGTGCGAAATGAGTTATGGTAATGGTACAATGCAAAGTATGCCAAGTTATGTAGTTCATCGATCATGAGACGAATATGAAAGAGAAATTGAAAAATGTTCGGGTTGTGATTGTTCATCGGTTCGGAGAAATGAAATAGAAAAGCACCGCATCGAAGGGATACCGAAGCAGGAACAAGCGAAGCAAATAGTGCAGGACGTGGAGAACAGTTGAAAGCGATGATTGCAAAAGATACACCGGCCGAAAGGAGAAGACGAATGGAGAAAGAATAGCATCAAAGAGGAAGAAAGGAAATTATGCAATAGGTGGGATACCGATGTATTGGAAGTTTTAAAAGTGTTCCATGAGTGGACATTCAGTGCAACGTGTCGTCCAGTCCTCCTTCGTGGGAAGGATAAACCAGGTGGTGCTGTTCGTAGTCATTAGCAATGTACAAAAATGGACAATCAACAACCATACCTGCATCAACAGCTCTAATACAAGACGAAAAAAAGGATCAGGATAGCCCAATTTAGTCAGGAGGGGTCCACTTACCTGGGTGGAGCATATGCGAATCATCTAGCAAATGCACCGACTGCCCCAACGAAGCATAATCATGCAACAAGTCTTCCATGGGGAGACTATTTTCCCTATCATCATCGAAATTTGCCAACGACGACGACGAAGCCGTCTCCTCCGATCCATCATGGGAACCACCGTTGAGGTTCACCAACATGTCATGGCTCTGCATGGATTCCATAGCAGACTGTACTTGAGCGTACTTCATGACGACGTCCATAGCGAGGTCTACGTCTGCTTGAGTAACTTCGTCCTTGTCGTCGTCTTGACCCACGGAATCGAGATCAGGGTTTATCGGTAGTGTGAGGTCCGCAGCTGAGTTGTGGATTAAAGTTTGAGAGAATTGATGGTCGTCTGGAACGTGTATGGGAACGACGGGGCTTGTGGGAGGAGAAATTGGGGAGTCGGAGCATCTCGAGCTTGTTGTGCCAGAACTTGAGAGTGGGGGAAGAGACGGGCGGACCTCGAGGTAGCCTGCCCTCATTGTTGAAGGTCGGTAGTGAGGGGAAGGAGTGTAGTGTGGATTTGTTGACCAGTGACCTGGATATGACCAAGTTCGGGTTGAGGAACGTGTCGGTTGCGCTGCTGCAGGATGGAAAACAGGCGGACGGGCTGCATTAAATATTCAGTATTCTACACTTGTAAGGAGAGATAGTGGACGTACAACCGATCGTTTCAGTATGCTGCCGATAATAGTTGTTTTTCCCTGGTGGAGGTTGGGAATTGGATACAGGCTCATGGATCTTGGCCGACTCCGACGGCGGTTGATCACCATTGGCAGATGAAGACTCTTGTTCCTCAGATTCGGATGGACCGAGGACGACACCCTTATGTCTGTCGAAAATATCTGTCATGCAGATGCTTCGATAAGTTGTCAGCAATGAACATGCCTTGACTTCTGATGTCGTCGCTGAGCGTCTGCCTGGTGGATCCTCAGTCTCGGCAGGCTTGAGACCATGAGTAGACTCACCCGTGTAAATGTAGCATCGCAGTGAGGACAAGCGCTGAAGCCATAGTTCGTCAGACGCCCAAGTTCCTTACGACAGCGAGAACGTACAAGCTCGGCATGGAATGCAGCTTGGTGGTGCGCTGGTGTCTCTTGAGATCTGCCTCGCGCACGAACTGCTTGTCGCAGCCATTAATATCGCAAGGCCAGACGACAGCGATGCCACCATTCTTCTGCTTCTTCTTCTCTAAAGCGTTCCGCCTGGCCTGGGTATCCTTCTTTTCTTCTGCCTAACGAAAGCAATATGGTCGTTATGGGATGAGTTTAACGTCTGGAAGTGGGTAGATGCTCACAGAATCATTGGTACCCGCTCGAACCATTCGCAGAGAACGGAACTGGAGGAGAGTTTGGCAACCGTTGGGGGTTGGGACCACAGACGAACAGAAACGCGCTGCAGTCAGCCTTTCGAGGTCACAATTGGTTCGGAGCTGGGCCTGGCAGACGCCGGCGTTCGTCCGAAAAAGGCCGTTTGACCGTCATCGGTTTGACTGACCCTGGGGCGCTCTAAGTCTTGTGTACAAGATTTAAGCTAGAAAAGTCGTAAAATAAATGTATATACCAGGAGCAAGCGTAAATATAAACGAACTGACAGAAATCGCGAGGTAGCCGCTCGCCGGAGCGCCATCAAAATGAACCAAAGCCTTTTCCGGAATTGAACTTGTATACGACCTTCATGAGCATCGATGTCTAAAACTTTTAATCCAGACGACACATCCACCGTCACCCAGTCCAAGGTTGGCGTCTGGGATCTCTACGAGGATGCCGGGACCAAGCGCATGTACATCCCCCTCGTCTCCAACCTCGAGACCCTCTGGGAGACCACAGATGCCTTCCCCTACGTATGGCGGATGCTCAAGGACATTGCGAACATCAAGGGATGCATGTTCTACCTCTCGCTATATCTTGCGCTCGAGCTCGGCCTGTCGCTGCTGCCAGCACTGACCGTCTGGTACTCGGGGCAGCTTCTCCAGGTGGTGAGTGGCCAAGGGTCCAGCTGGTGACACGACGCGTTTACACCTTGGGTTTAGGTCGAACTCGCAGTGGACAAGCGCCAGGTCGACAAATACTTCCTTATTCGAATAGCCATCGGTCGGTGCATTACAACAGTCGCGACACGGCTGTTCCAATACGTGCAGAGTCGCGTGGCAATCCCGCTCAACCTTCGAATCAAGCGATATTATGCACTACGAACCTTCTGGGCAATGGCTAGGTTGGACCTCCCGACGTATGAAGACGATTTAATCCAGCAACAGCTGCAGCAATCCGTTTCTCATTCGTCTCGCTCGAGCATCGCCTGGGACGTCGTTGCAACTTTCCTCAAAATCGGCAGCGCGGGTATTCGTCTTGTCAGTGAACTGTGGGTTCTTACCAAAGTTTTGGAAGACCAGCCAGATGGGAACCTCCTCATGCTTCTTGCTTGTGCTCAACTGGTTATTGAGTGGTACGGGAAATATCGCAGCATGTTGGAACGACGGGGAGGTACGTGGTTTGGCGCGTGGTGGGCGTCCCCTATTCACATTTCGCGTTTAGTCTGGGCCGCCACTACCGAAAACAAGGATTTCATTACCAGCGAAGGCCTAAAACGCGTCGTCAGCTCTACCCTGTACCGAAAAGAACTCGTTGCAGGAGGAATGAGGGATTACCTCTGGTATCGTAAGCAACTACTTCTAAGCAACCTTTCCAGTTTCTTATGTCATCTCCAGAATTCAAAAAGCGTATGGAGAAATTGGGCGACAAAGTCACAGACTTTTGGGAAGAATATTTCCATCGTACACGTCAAGCCCAGGTTCTTATCAACCTCATCCAAGCACCTCTCGGCGAAATCCCCCGTGTCATTTTCTGTCTCCGTGCTGTCCAATACCCCGCTTCAATCCCTATTTCTCTAGCCTCCCACCAGTTGGTCACCTCGACCGTCCAATCTTTCAGCGCATCCTTGTTCGATTTGCTTGAGCAAACCACTACTATTGCCGAGAAGCTCCAGGCTGTTCGCAAGTTGTATGATAGCGCGTTGGTTCCTAACAAGTTGAAGGATGGTCAGATTCCTTTCCCAGAGGACCAAAGCCGCATTGCACAGGGTGTAGAACTGGAGTTCAGGAATGTTTCCTTCAGGTATCCCGGGACCGATGTTCCCGTTTTGGAAAGCGTGTCTTTCAAGATTGAGGCCGGTCAGCTTTGCGTAAGTAAATTAACACAGCTCATATACGCGATGCGAATGAATTGTTATTTTCTTAGGTTCTTGTTGGAGATAACGGATCTGGGAAGAGTACTTTGTTGAAGTTGGCTGCACGGCTTTATGACCCGAATGAAGGACAAATTCTTCTCAACGGTCTTGACATTCGTACTATCAAACTCGAAGACCTCCGACGTACTACTTCAGTGTTGTTCCAGGACTACAGTTTATTCCCATTAACAGTACGTCTCTCCCATCTACACCTCATAAATATCCTAACAACTTCTACTCCCCCCACCCTTAGCTTGGGGAAAACATTGGGTACGGCGATCCCATGCACGCATCAGACATAGACCGGATTAAAGAGGCAGCACGTCTAGGCGGTGCCGCCGAGTTCATCGACAAGCTTCCGGACGGGTACAATTCCTACCTGGAGCGACCCGTGAACGATATCTACAGCAACCTCCCGATGGGCATGTCCAAGCTTTTCGGGCGGGCGGTAAGTCATTCGAAGCTTAGGAAGTTTGGGGGGAGGAGGGCCGGAAGGGGCCTTGCGGAAGGCAAGAATGCTTTGAGTGGGGGTCAGATGCAGAGAGTTGCTTTGTGAGTTTCTTTTTGTTAGACGTTGAGTTGAGGCGATTGACTGACTGGTTGATTGGATAGGTCGCGCACTTTTATGCGCTCTTTGTTAGCTAACGAGACGACTGTTGGGATTTTGCTGTTTGATGAACCCTCTGCTAGTTTGGATCCTACTGCGGAGCATGGTGCGTTTTTTCACCCTCGAAATGCCTTTTTTGGTTATGATATTGACGCATGGTTGGCTTGAATAGACCTTTTTGAACGACTACGTGAATTACGAGGAAACAAGACTATGATCTTTTCATCACATAGATTTGGCAAGCTTACTCGACATGCTGACCTTATTTTGTGCGTTTCTTTGCTTTCGCATGATACATCGGTAGCTAACGGCATTGGTAACTATGATTAGGTATATCAACAACGGTAGTATCATTGAGGGTGGGAACCATGAGAACTTGTTGAAGAAGGGCGGAGAGTATGCGAGGATTTGGAACCTCCAGGCTGAAGCTTTCTTGTAAATTTTGGTTCGATGTCGGACGCTTTTTTTTTTTGGCTTGTCGATGCGGCGTTGTATATCCAGATATCCAGTCTTGCGTCTTACTACCCCCTCACATCCACACATCTACCTTTCTTTATACCTTCTTTTTTGCTTTCGATGATGTTGAGAATCGAACTGTGTGTTTTTATATACGAATGCGTTTTAGTTATAGCTAGGATAGCTTTTGATTGATGCTAAGTACTAAGTACCAAGTAGCGCCTCTTACTACTAGTTACCTTGATAGTGATAGATATACCACATGTGCTATGCCTAACGAGACACCCGCTCTTTCCTACCCTCTTGATCATATTTTTATATATTTTATCTGTGTAGATGAGTTTACTTTGGAACCATTTTGAGCGTGAGGTTTTTGGTCCGGATGTACAGGCTGGCGGCAAAATACATAGGCAGGTCCCGGGCAAATTGAGATGGTTTGAGACATTGCTAGAGCCGTAAAGTCTAGAAACACAATTTCTGTGGATACTCCTCCGCCGACTGCTAACAGCTAATTCTTGCTCCTTCGGATTCAGTCCTGTGTCCCGGTGTACCAAAGTAGGTCTTTATTGACGCGGTGAATTCATCCCTCCTATTCGCGGTTGATCAGCGCGAACGTCCCACAGCCTTCTGAGTTCAAACATCATTATCATTCTGCCACTTCTGCCTGAGCTCGGCGATTGCCTATCTGCCGGCAGAATGGCAGAACTGGGTAGATCGGCAGAGTTCTGTCATCGTCAACCATGCTGGCGCTGCCAAAATTGGGCGCCACTGAAGCTTAAGGCTATATGTACCCTGCCTTTGTGTTGTCAAAGTGTGGTTCAGATTAGGAAGAAAGGTTATCGGATGCGGGTTGATAGGAGATATGCGCGGTCTCATCGGTGAGATGATGGCCAACGGCCCTTAGTACGACGCGGAGAATGTTTCGCCTTTGGTGCATTAAATGAGGCCATTTGCAGCTATGTAGGCAGTTCAAACAAGGGGTCAACTTATCAGAGCCATCAGTTTACGCTTGGGAGAAATTAGAGGCTTCAGGGGGACCCGTCGAGACCCTCGAAGGCAGCTAAAATACGGTTTCACCGTCGGCACTTCGAAGAGAATAGACGCCCGTTGTCCCATGTGATACGCCAGCCGAGTGGATTTAGCCTAGTGCGGCCATTCAAATAATGGATCTTTGTGACGCTGCCACCAACCCTGGTCCTAGTTCTATGTTTTGAGGGGAAAAGCCCTGACGTATGGCCTGGTTTGAAAACGAGATCAGCTGGATGGTAACGGGTGCGGGGATGACGGTGATGACGCAGTTTATTGGTTCAAAACTCAAATCAGGCTTCTGACCAGTGGTATTCGAATAGGAACAGAGCCATGAGGCTGTCGGGGCCAGACCATTTAGTGATGGAGGGAATACGGGTAACGCGGATAGCAAAGCAGCATTTATAATAGCATTATACTGAGGGATAAAGACCTTCATCAGTACGGGGAGAAGGTTCTAGGTTGATGATATCACTGAATTCGAAGGTCGGATACCACACGGCAGCGAGGTGGTAGAAAGGCGTTATTCCTGATTGAAGGACGTGCTTGAATTCAACATCACAGAAGCCGGTCATATTCGTGCAGTCCGCCCAAATCAAAATAGCAGCCAAAGTGACTGGCAGAATGGCAGCTGTGGCGTCGACTGGCATGCATATGCCAGAACGATCGACCCGCGGTTTGAGGTAGCATAGGCAGATTCTGAGAGTACAGAGATATTCATTTGACCGCCCCGAGTCTACTAAACGTTCCGAGCGATACCAGGGCCTTCGAAGATACAGCTCCCGCCGTCAGCCACGTAAAACCCCCGACATAAAGGCACAAGGTACTATGAAAGGACTACTGGCAATGCCCTGAGGCTGCAACATAGAAACTGGAAAAGGACGAAATTTTATTGACGCGAATTTAGGCCGGGATCTAGACCAATTGCGGAAATGGCCAGAGATTTCCTTTTCAGCCACCTGCTGTCACGCATGTTCACTCTCAGCCGCTTTCGACTCTCCACAGGCTTCATCCCAACTTCCGACCAACTACGCACAGGCACTCTTGCCTCCGCCCACACCCGGTGGCCGTCGCTCGTCTCACTGTGCTCATCGTCTGCCACAGCGACGGCGCCCCCTTTTTCAACCTCCAACGCCAAGCGGCGTCTCTTTTCTCCATCAATCGCACTCATTCGCCCTTTTTCGTCCTCATAATCTTTCTGCAAGCCTCTTCATTAACACGATACCATGAATCCGCCCAATTCGAGAGGCGACCAGCGTCCGCCTCGGGCAGCACGACCAGGTCGTCAGTCTACTCAGCAGCAGCCTACCAATCCACCAGCATTCGATCAACAACATACTGGGCGACCGCCACAACCATCCCACGCGAACGTCTCGTTCCAGCATGCAGAGCTTGGAGATAGACAGGCACCTCTGGACCATGCGCGAGGGCAGCGAGTGTCGCAATCGGCGTATCGTGGGGACGATGTCGAAGGCGGTGATTTCCAGGATCCGTCTAGGATGTACAGAAAGAAGAGTTTGGTTCGCCCCGACCGAGAGAAAATCGATTCTCACCACCGGCAGTTCCACTATCGAAACCATGTCGCCCAGCTCGAGCAGGAAGGGGATCGCAAATTTGGTGTCTTGCCATCCAGTACGTCGCTCTCCTAATTTATTCCCGGCCGTCTATTGAACCGTGTGCTGGCATTAGCAACGGGCAACTATCCCCACCACCAACCACCGCAGTATAACCAGCGAGATACTTTACGGAGAGGACGGTCTTTGTTGGCGAGAGAGGAGGGCGACGTCAGCGAGTCTGGTTTAAACATCTTCCGACGGGCACAAACATTACGACGTAGAAAGCCGGCCGCTGCACCCACACCACCTACCCCGGAGGCCACGAAACGACAGCGAGGGTGTTGGAAAGGTCCCGGGCCTAGCGGACCATGGATGACATTTTGTTTGATAGTGACGTTCTGGATGCCCAATTTTCTGTTGAGAATATGTGGTGAGTACTCTTCGTAACGGGCTCGAGGTTGAGAAATCCCGGTTACTAACGGAAATCAGGCATCCGCAGTCCTGAGCAGCAACGTGCATGGCGGGAGAAGATGGGCCTCGTTAGCTTAATTCTATTGCTAATGGCTGGCGTCGGTTTCCTCACGTTCGGTTTCACGAAGAGTGTCTGCGGGACCCCGCCAACGCGGTTCCATGGTGGTGCTATCGGCGACGGACGCATTGGCAACGGATCGGTCGTCATTCATGGCTACAACTACGATTTGACAAATTTCCGACATCCAGCGGCAGGCACGACTTTTAACGGCACCACTAATCCTTTGTATACTGGCGGTTGGAACTTGGGCGGAAATGATGCGTCTTTCCTTTTCCAAAGGACCAACGAGAAGTGCTATAACTTGATCACTAAATCGCAGACCTCCAGCATTACTGGCAATGGGCTCTTTTTGGATTGGTACTTCCCTTGCAATGTGTACAGCCAAACGGGAACAGGAACGCTGAACTTGACCAACTACGAAAATCCAACAACTTGTCATAGGTTGCCCTCGACGAAAGCTCAGTTGGGCCGGCTCAAGATGTTGGGACAGGTGTTTTACACTTGGGACGACATCAAGGATTCTCGCAGGAATCTCGCGGTTTACGAGTCGTACGTATATCTTGACATTTGTTACCCGGTTTCCATCTCAAAGCACATGTTTAGATCCGTCCTTGATTTCAGCCTTCTCAATTGGTTGAGCAGGGCACAAGTGAATTACCCTGCAGTTTTCGACGAGTTGAAAGCCGGAAACACCACGTCCCAGGGCAAGGATTTGACTATGTATTTCATCCGCACTAAGCAGAAGAACATCGCGCACTGTCTTCAAGATATCATCACCATCGGCTTTATCGACACTAACAGCATCGGTTGCGTTGCTTCCCAGGTGGTTCTCTACTTATCCTTGGTTTTCATCATCGGTGTCGTTGCTATTCGGTTCATCATGGCCGTCCTGTTCCAATGGTTCTTCTCATGGAAGTTGGGGAATTTCCCCCATGAAACGTATCAGGAGCGAATGGCCCGTTCCGCAGCGATCGAACAGTGGTCCGATTCAATTCATTCTGCGCCAAACGCGTGGCGACCTGATGCAGAGAAGGTGAAAGCGAACCGCAAGACGCTTCTTCCCAACATCTCGCGATTTACGCCTTCGGACAGCGCGTTCAAGGCGAGACCGATGACTGCTTATGGCAAACTGGATTCTTCGACGAGGCGATCGACGGTGTATGCACCCTCCATGACGAAAGGTTCCAAGGGGACGCCTCCGGACTCTCCCAGCCGAAACTCAAGAAGCACGATGTCACTCGTGGAAGGTAATCGGGGCGTGTTTTCCGATAGCCATTGTCCCTTCCCACTGCACAACGTGGTTCCTCAGCCGCCACCGGATTACGAGCCTTTCAACTTCCCGCTGGCGCATACAATCTGCCTCGTCACCGCGTACTCCGAATCAGTTGAAGGTTTACGGACGACGCTCGATTCACTTGCGACTACCGACTATCCCAACAGTCATAAACTAATTCTGGTCATTGCTGATGGTATGGTCAAGGGTGATGGGAACGACATGTTGACTCCTGAGATTGTGTTGAGTATGATGAAGGAGTTTGTCATCCCACCAGAAGAAGTCGAGGCCCATTCGTACGTTGCCATTGCCGATGGACACAAGCGGCACAACATGGCCAAGGTATATGCTGGGTTCTATGACTACGATCCTGGAACCGTCGAACCCAGCAAGCAACAACGCGTCCCGGTAGTTCTTGTTGCCAAGACGGGTAATCCTTTAGAGGCAACCGAAGCGAAGCCGGGTAATCGTGGCAAACGAGACAGTCAGATCGTCTTGATGGCTTTCTTGCAGAAAGTCATGTTCGATGAACGAATGACGACGTTTGAATACGAGTTCTTCAATTCGATATGGAGGGTGACAGGTGTTAGTCCGGATCGATATGAGCTGGTGCTCTGTGTGGATGCTGATACCAAAGTCTTCCCGGATTCGCTGACAAGGATGGTTAGTTGTATGGTATGCGACGAGGATATCATGGGCCTTTGTGGAGAGACGAAGATTGCAAACAAGGCGGAGACTTTTGTCACTATGATGCAAGGTATGTTTTTCTGGGTTTTGCAGTCAAGTGCCTGCTGTTGACGCAGAACTCCTAGTGTTCGAGTACTACATCTCCCATCATATGACGAAAGCCTTCGAGTCCATGTTCGGTGGTGTTACTTGCTTGCCAGGTTGTTTCAGCATGTACCGCATCAAGGCTCCTAAAGGCGAGAAAGGTTACTGGGTTCCTATTCTTGCCAATCCCGACATTGTGGAACATTACTCGGAAAACGTCGTCGATACCCTTCACAAGAAGAATTTGCTTCTTCTCGGAGAAGATCGATACCTGACCACGCTCATGTTGAAGACCTTCCCCAAACGGAAGAATATGTTCTGTCCTCAAGCTGTCTGTAAAACCATCGTCCCGGATACCTTCCGCGTGCTCCTGTCTCAACGTCGCCGGTGGATTAACTCTACTGTTCACAATCTTGCGGAGTTGGTTTTGGTCCGTGATCTTTGCGGTACCTTCTGTTTCTCCATGCAGTTCGTTGTTGGAATGGAGTTGGCAGGTACCCTCGTACTCCCTGCGGCCATTTCTTTCACATTATACCTCATCATTGATTCCATTATCCATCGTGGACCGCAGAACACCATTCCTCTTATTCTCCTTGCCATCGTGCTTGGTTTGCCGGGTCTGTTGATTGTCGTGACTTCCCGCAAGGTTGCTTACCTTGGATGGATGATGGTCTATTTCGTTTCGCTGCCCATTTGGAATGGTGTTTTGCCGGCCTATTCGTTCTGGCATATGGACGACTTCTCCTGGGGTCAGACACGTAAAGTCCAGGGAGATAAAGGGGATGATCATGGTGATAAGACCGGTGAATTTGATTCTACACATATTGTCATGAAGAAGTGGGCCGAGTTTGAACGGGAAAGGTTGTGGAGGAAGGGAGTGCAGTCGAGGGACTCGGGCCTTTATAATGAAAAACAGTATGTGTTGTTTAGTTTTTGTTTGGCAGTGCACATATACTTACGTTGGTCTTAGGAACCGATACTCTCTTGTGTCAAACCCCGACGCGCCAGTGCCCCCTCTCCTCGATGGAAGCAGTACAGCTGATTCGAGCAATTATTCAGCTGTTCCGTCAAGGCCTCGACATGACAGCAATGCGTTGCTGATGCTTCCAGCCCCCCTTTCCGTCAATCGTCAATTGATGGGTTCTACGCCTTCTGTTGGCGTGTCACGGTCGAGTGAAGATCAATATTACTCGGACACAGCATCTAACTCAAACCAGCGGCTTATTTCAAGTCCTACTACGGTTCCGGACAGCTACAGTGATAGCCTTGAATCAGCGTCCACCACAACGCATAGCCGTTCGCCTTACCAGCGATCTAGCCCTCCGGACGGCAATAATAATCCTTTCCGATCAGCGACTACCTCTCCTGCGAGCAACGAAGTCGAGTTTTCACCTTATGGAGCCCAGGAAGCTGAAGATCCAAGAGCGTATCGAAGAGGGGTGGGATTAACGGACAATGGCCCCGTACCTGGTCCAGAAGGTGTCAGAAGAGTGTCGAGGGCACCGAATCGACGCCCTACGTCTCAAGCCCCTCCCACTAATCGATATTCTCGCAACTCTACGATGTACTCTCTACCCCCAGGCGCAGCCCCTCCTCAACCTCATAATTTCGGCGGCCACTCGTGATAAATTACGGAACCCAAATATATATTATAAGCATACATCGCATGGACCTCGTTTTCTCATTTCTTCTTGATTTGATTCCCTTCTACATCTCTCCTTTGATACGCGCAGTCCAGACTTTTTCCTCTTGGTCGCTTGATTGCTTATTCCCATTCTTCAGCACGGTTCGAACGGTTCACTCCTTTTTTTATTCTTGATTACTAGTATAGGACACTTGCTTGCCCACGTTTTTAACCGTGTTGTTTCTCGAGACTCGGATGTTGGCGGGTTTGACGATATCTCAGGGATCTGTTGCTGGAGGACACGCCTTGCATAAATTGCATGTTTATGACGACCATACATATATTGTTACATTCTGCAGGCTTGTTTATCTGGGCCATTCACGCTAGCTTTCTACCTATTCTATTACCATACCATATGTAATCTAAAATCCTCGTCAATCCTCAATATCCCTTGTTGCAATCAGTTTTAATTGAGCTGGAAGTGATATGGTTTGATTCCGAGAGCCAAAGTGCGTTGTGCGCATGGCGTTGTTTGGTCGAAACATGATGCGCCGCTTGATCCCAGTTACCGTGCCTCGTTTCGAACCCTTTCGACAGCCCACCCCCGTCTCCTCGTCGTTCCCCCGTTTTTATCGTCCACTGGGTCGGCAATATGGCGACCATCAACAATTCGCCTATAACGCAAGTGTCGCAGACCCCGACACACACCAACTTGCAACCCCAGCTGTTAACGAGGTTGTTGCTCGACCTCCGTGGCAAGAGATTCGATGTCGACCGAGATACTATCATGAACCTGCCTGAATCCGTGCTGCTCTGCCTGTTCCCGAATGGTTTGGTGTTGAGCAGGCAGAGTGTTGCGCTTTCTGATGGGGGAGGAGATGACGAGGATGAGGAAGTGTACGGTGTCGACGTGCGTCCCTTGTGTGCTTCTTTCTCTCAGATGCAACTTGTTGATCGAACCTTTGCTTGTTCTGTGGTCGATGGCTTACAGTTCGACCCTGAATGCTTTCAATTCGTGTTAACCTTTTTCCGTAACGCGTCGGACGTCTTCTATGGGAATTCGACGAGTCCAGGGCTGCTGGGCGCCCAACAACATCTACTAGATTCGTCTGCTGAATTTGGACCTACGAGCTCGCAGAATCCTCTATTGTCTAAACAGGCGATCATTGTATTGCGAGAAGAGTTGGAGTACTTCTCTATCCCTCCTAATGACGGCAAACCCCAGACAGACGCGAATGGGATCGCCAACGAAATGTTGCTGGACATCAAGAGACGGTCTGGGGATTATCTTATTGAGAGACGGAAAATCTTTACTGCTTTGCAGAGGAATGTGAATAAGGAGAATAACGTCGCTGAGCAGCATCTTATTGATATGCTGTGCATGAGGTATGTGGGTTTGCATTCATATTAATTGAAAACTGTTGACGACCTGTCAACTTAGTGGGTTTAACCGAGATGATGAATGGGGCTTCCGAGCATTGGAGCCTTCGAGGTGTTGTATATCCTCAATAGCACTTGTTTTGCTCAAGACGGGTATTCAACACTACCCGAACGGCGAAAAGCTGGCCGAGATCGACTATTCGCAGATGGCTACCGCCCAAAAACTACTGCTGTTCTGGCGGAAACCTGCGGTACGTCGCATCCTTTTTTGATTTGCTGCACAGGCGGTGGCTGACAATTGTGCGGCAGAGGAAATGCTGGTGGGATGGTATGGATGTGGAGTTGGCGGCGACGGAGACGCAGCCTGCTGTTTCTGCTAAGCTGTGGGCAAGACGGGTATGGACTTTGGAGCTTAGCCTGGTACGCCTTATTGCTGTGTTTCCTGTCAACACGGTCCTGAATAAGCCCTTTCCTTGTTTTCCAGGTTTAGCCGCCAGTGACGTCGCGACCTCGCTCTCTCAAACAACTGCTACACCTATCTGTGATACCTTGCCGGAGATACCCCTTTCAAGCGCGGAAAAGGCTCTAGTTCAAGGTTTCCTGTTCTTTCAATGCTTTGGATTGTTATTACTTATGACTTGTGATGAATGGATGTCCTTCTACTTGTGCTGGACTTTGTGTCTGCAGGTTCGACGGCTGCCTTGTCTTGTTATGATGCTCATCGGTTCCGGTATGCCCAGACTCTATTTAGAAGATTCAAAGGCTGGGCATATCGCAAACCTTTCTCACTCCGAAACAATGTGGCTTATCGCCCACGTTTCGAGCACGTTCCCTGCTTCTGCGGGTTAGTCTGTGCACCAGTTATATTTGCTGACTCGTCTGGCGCTCAATAGTTCTCCCATCGATCGATGGTTCTGCCAGGTTCGTGCAATCGCTGTGAAATGGAAGTTGTTCTTGTGCTGATATGAGTTACAGCATTCTGCCTCGTGTGGAGATTGTGAACGAGTGTGGGTCCTGTAGATTTGCAAACATGGCTCTTTGCTATTGTTGTGCTAAGCAATGAGTGTTGTTCTTCCGAATGGAACAAGGCCTGAACGTGGTCGAAATGTGGAAACAACGAGCACACAAGTGACTTACCTTGGTTTTTCGATAATTTTTTGTTGTCTTTCCACGGATTCGGCCCACGCCGTAATTGGCTGGTACACACCTAATAGCTGCGCGGTTAGTGCGCCCGCCGGAGGAATCCTTAAACTGGGTTCGTGTCTTCGAATTTTAATTCCTGCGTTTGACGACTGGAATGATGGCACGGACAGCTCAAGGTCCGATGATATTATGGGCATGATTATCTGAAGTTGATTGAACCTATTTGGAAAGATCTTGACCGCACAACCCTGGCTCTCCGAGGTCGCTCCCTCGGAGACTCCACCAATGACGGTTCCGTTATGTCTTGCCAGTATACGCGGTTTGTTCGGATGAAAAGCTCGTTGATGACGCCCCTTGGAGCGACTCGAGAGTCGTTTTGCTGCAGGTTAATTTCCCTGGAATGTGAGAGGCGTGTACGCCACGGTAGATGCTTTGTGCTATGCTATGTTATTGTGGGTCCTGCAGAGTTATCCATCACCATCTTCTTTGTAACAGATCGAGTATGCGAGGGTTTGGGCGCCAAAGGCAGGATGGGAATCACGGATATAATAATTGCCAAAAGGCGATGAGGTTCATATGGTCCTGAATTAGGCTGTGGGCGGGGATTATGCCATGTACTTATAGACTCTTCCATAGTAACTGTGGTGGCACTCGTTTATCTCCCTCTTTTTATCACTATCTATACAGAATCCTCGCCTTGAGGTCTCCGTGAGGCCTAATACCACTGTGTCCGGTTATCCAATCGCATCGATACCCCGCTTCAATCCTCCTCGAATTCTCCTTCTCTTCTCCTAATCACACTCTTATGCCTCATTCCATACCGCATTTTCATCTGCCGCGAGCCGCTTCCCATACCGACAGCCAGAGGAGGAAACCGTCGCCGAAACCTGCCTCCTCTGCATCGACTGACACCCTCATTGCCCCTGTCAAGCAGCCGCCATGCGACGACGCGGAGGACAAGGTGTCGGTTATAAGCCGATCAACGACCGTTTCATCGTCCTCGCAGATGTTCCAGACCGTGGATGCCCTCCGTGGAGTGGCAGGAGATAGGGTGCGGCACGGCAGGTGCCCGCCAGAGTTTTTGGAGGCCATCGCCGTACGTGAAGACAAACAGGTGAAAATCATCACTGGCTTGGAGGCGTCGACGTTCTTCGTGAAGCATCTTGGGTGCGTGGTCTTCGCCTTGAATGCACGTCGTTGGGTCTTAACGTACTACTGCAGGGAGCAGGACAGCGATGCTGTGGGCCCCCGAAGCTTGAAGAAGCGCGAACAAGAGTCTCGGCACCTTGTATTCGCGGTCACCGCCTGGGAGAATGGGCGTAAATGCGTAGATTATTACATGTCGTGGAGGAATAAGAAGGTATGTTGGGCAGCCTTGCCCTATTCATTGACGCTGGCTGATATCTACATGCTACAGAAGGGCAAACAACTAACAGGTCGCTTTCTCCTATCTATTGCCGCTGTCTCGCTGCTAAAGCGTGTCGTCTACAGAGCAAACCATTACAGAGCTCGATGGAGCGTTCCGACGGGTCTCTCGGAGGATAGACAAGGACTACAAGGCCTTTAGGTGTGTCCGCGCGTTTCCATGTATATGTCACTCTGACTGACACCGCGTGACAGGCGAGCGGGCTCTGTTGCTAGCAGTACCCCTTCTCAAAGTTCTCGAAAACGCGACCGCAGTCGGAGTCCTGCCTCTGTTAAGAGCCGTCCACAAGCACTCCCCATTTCACATCCCAAAGATGAAGCACCGCTTCCAGGTGTGTTCACTTCACATTCCAGCCGGAACTCGTTTTTCATTTGTCGTAATCAATCACAGAAGGGCCTTCTGAACCTCCTGCGTATGTTACTTTCGCTGCTATGGTGCCTTCGGGTATTGCTCACCGCGCTTCCTTTTAGATCTGCAACTGACAGTGTGATATCGTTGCCATATCTCAACATGATTCGTGGCGTTCCAAGAGGGAACCGATGTAAGTGATCGTAAGGCTGTTACGCTCTGCGCTTTGATCTCATCTTTGGTGAAAACCAGTACCGCTCTTCATAACAAATCCTGATCCTCTTTCAACGTACGTCGTTAATATCTTGCGTCTTTTCTTAGGCTCTAACGTAATTCCACCTTAGACTGTCCGAGCTGGGTTCGTCTCTGTCATCCATCACTGTTCCGAGCATCTACTAACGGTGTTTGTTTAGACTCGCCCGTTGAAAAACCCGAGGTGTCCGAAGAGGCGGCCAAATTGCCCGCTGATGGAAGCCCCCTGGTCATCGGTAAGTGATGATATGGTATGAGGCGCCTATCATCGTTAACAACTCACTCAACCAGCTGTCACGCCTCCCGATACCGCTGCTACGATTACAACAGGACCCGACCCTGAGCGGTGAGTTCTTCATTTTCTGGTATATTCTTCACCAGTTCACGCCATCCCCGGTCACTAGATCCGGTTTGGCACCTATTATGAAGTCATCCGCCAGCATCCGCTCGACTGGGACACGTTCGAGCAAGTCATCACGGTCAAGCCAGGAGTCCCGCCAAAGCAGTCCACCAGAAACCCCGGAGCACAAAAAAAACGATAAGCTACCTTCTGCTGAGGAAGAGAATAGCAAGTATCAGTTTTTGATTGTGTTGCTGGGTGATAAGCTGCAGAAAGAAGGCATTTCATGGCACGGGTACGTTTAATTCATTCATTTCATCTCGGGAGCTACCTTCCTAACATGTCGGTCTGTTCATGACTTGCAGATTGGAACGGCAGTCTTCCACTAGGAGTCAGGCTAGAAGTTTTACCAAGGAAAGGACTTCGCCTTGGATCGGACCATTAGCTCGACCTGACGCGAACTACTACCATTCCCACCGGAAGAATAAGCGGTCAGGGAGCGAATCGGACTCCGATGGATCATTTGACGAGGATGGGTGGAAAGACACTCCTGTGGTTCCCCTGAAGCCCCTTCTGGAATCCATGGGCTTCGTACCGACTGGCCCGATGCACGATCCAAGTCATAGTAATGGCTATCATTCTCATTCCAACCCAGTAATCCCTATGGGTATGCCGTACCACGCTCCTCCTCCGAGCATGGTTGGCTCGCCGGCGCCCTCAGTTGCACGGCAGTTGAGATATTCGACTTATTCTATGTCGAATGGCACTGCGACTCCGTACATGGGTGGTTGGGTGCCCTTGGCAGGAAGTAACGCCGGGAGTCCGGCTGGCTCTCATCCTCCTTCGCGAGCCGCATCGTCGTTGGGAGGATATGGAAGCCCATATATGCATCCTGCATACTGAGCCCGTTTTAGCTCTTTCCTTTCGACATCATTCCACCGATATCTTTTTGATTCGTTAAATCACCACAATCTTGTCTCTTCTCCCATCTTTGCATTGCTTTCATGGACACACATCACCCATACAACATCCACATCCACATCCTTCCTTCTTTTCCTCGATGTCATTATCGTTGCCTTCATCCAAACTTAAAATCAGCTTCCCACTTGTCACGACCTATTCACGACCCTTTGGCCTCTACAACTTCCATTAAACCCTTGCTGCACTTTATCAAGCTCAACAACAAACTAATTAATTTTGCTTTTTTTTTTGCTAGTACCATACGTAGTTTCTCGCGGGCCGTTTGCTGAATCGTGTTTCTTGTCATACATGAAAGAGGCGGGCTTCTAATCATATAACTTACTTGAAGTCGGGCTAGGATATTGTTGTCTAGTCAATAGTATATTAAATGTAAAATCATGTACACTCATTTGAAGTCCTTTCGTTATACAGCTGTCGGTTTTTGTCGGTACTCCTTTGACTTGGAGCTGAAATGGCTCCTGGGGCCGCGTCAGCCGCGACTTTTCAGGGGGTTTGAAGAATGGAACTGCCCTGCCCTCATATACAATACTGATCGTTTCATATATTCTTTGGGCGCTGCAGCACAGCGTCCACTTGCATTGAATTTTGGAACGAGGAGAAACCGGTCCTGGATATTCATGTTTGATGGAACCCGGTTGCTGTTTGATGATCATTCACTCGTCGTATTGTCATGATGGGCATTTCTCGGATTATAGGCACATATTCCTCCTTCTCTAACCACTTCGTCGCTCTTTTTTCAGCCCTGCACGGCCCACGTTTTCGACTGGTTTCGAGACAGTATCTATATAAATCCCTTTAGATGAGTGGTGTACGCACGCGAAAGAAGTCCTCCAAGAATAAGGAGGCGCCGTCTGGAACCAAGTCTCCTGATGTCAGTGGTTGTTCAGGGTTGTGGTCATCTTGTGCTGATTATGCTTGCCTTGTGAAACAGAATCAGAGAGATACTAGCAATGGTATTAAGGAGGTTTCGAGTTCCTCGAGCGCAACGTCTGGGTTACTATGGATCTCCGTATTCCTGGGGCTACTAGCAACTGCGTATATTGTGCGGACTTAACCTTTGGTCTGAATCTACCTGCATGTCAACTCATCCGTGTTTGGATTGACAGAAACCTAGCATCTTCGTTGATGTAATTGACGCCTGGATCGGGTTCTCTGACAACAATGGTGTTCAGATACCTATAAGCCCTTCCAGCTCTCCAGTCGTGGCCAAGACATGGCTGCCGGCCGATCCGTCGAGGCGCGATGCTGTAGTGGAGGCATTCAAAGTGAGCATTGCATAACTATTGTGAACTCCGTGGGCTATTATGACTTGACAATCTAACGTAGCACGCATGGCATGCTTATGGTTTGTCAATTTCATGTTCCTCTTGTCGGACGCCAATTCTCAACGAGACTTCCAGAACGTGATGCTATGGGTGCAGATGAATACCATCCTATCAGCAGAAAGGGAAGCGATCTTGGAGGCGGTGGAATTGGATATATGATCGTAGACGTTATTGATACCATCCATTTGATGGGTTTGCAAGATGAATACGCGCGGGCGCGGCACTGGATTGCTAATTCTCTCGAATTTGACCGACAAGGACTGTACAGTACCTTCGAAGTATGTCTTGGCTTGAATTCTGACATGTGTATGGGACTGAGTCGATTTACGACAGACTACCATCCGAGTCTTAGGCGGACTTCTTTCTATCTATCACCTCTCAGGAAATGACCCTATCTACTTGGAGAAAGCTGTTGACCTCGGAGACAGACTGCTATCTGCATTCGAAGATAGTCCTGCCGGCCTTCCATACCCCTATGTCGATCTTCGATGGAGAGAAGGACATCATACCAAAGACCATCCAGGGACTGTCAGCGTCGCAGAAATCGGCACCCTGCAGCTCGAATTCAAATACCTCAGTCACTTGACCGAAAATCCGGATTACCGGAGGGCAGCTGAGAGGATCATGGAGACCGTTAGGTCGGCGAGGCTCCCTCATGGATTGGCATCTATCTTCCTAAGGTCCGTCCCGAACTAACAACCTAGAGAGAAGGTGATGATAACAGTTATTGCAGCCATGAAGAGGGGCGGTACATCACTTCTACGGTCAGCCTCGGCTCCCGGGGTGATTCGTACTACGAATACCTCCTGTAAGCTTGCCTCATGTCGTTTCCGTGTCAAAAGTACTGACGATCGCTTAGCAAGCAGTACATTCAGACAGTAAGCATACCGAATAATTGCTGTCATTGCTCAAAGCACTCACGTCACAATGCTAGAATTACACCGAACCGATTTACCAGGAAGTAAGACTCAATTATCTGGCATGTAATGTGTCGTAACCTTGCATTCCCTTGCGTTCTTCAGACATATCGGGAAACTATGGATGGAGCTCATCAATATCTAATCAAGACGAGTCCAGGAAATAACCTTATCTACACCTCGGAGCTTTGGCCGGAAGAAAACGATAGTGGCGAAATGTAAGCGCTCTGGACATCACCCTCGTAAACCTTACAATGTTCCGCTGACTTCCATCTCTTAGCTCATGGCGACTCACGCCAAAACAAGACCACCTTGTGTGTTTCCTCGGAGGATCTCTTATGCTCGGAGCTGTAACAGCTAGGGCGAAAACATACCCCGTATCTCGACCTCCCCGACCAGAAGAACTTACAGAAGATGGTTGGAGAGACTGGAAAACCGGCCTCGAGCTGATCAAGACATGCATGAGAACGCATGAAACCGCAACGTCTGTCCTTTCATTGATCTTACTAAAGGCACTAAACTTAACTTGGACTTGCATCAGCGGATTGTCGCCTGAGATTGTATACTTCAGAGTACCAAGTGACGGTATGGACGTATTTGAGTTTGCCCCTCCGGACTGGTACATACGTGGAGCTCAGTGAGTTACCTTTTATCCTTTCCCTTCGCTCCAATCAAATAAATGTAGGCCTGGCCTTCCACCGCCTTATGATGCGCGATATATGCTTCGGTATGCCCTCTTAATCTGGTTGGCTCCCAAACTGGCCCTGATTTGCATGAGAAACTTAGACCTGAGACAGTCGAATCACTGTTCATCGCTTATCGGCTGACAGGTGACGCTCTCTTCCGCGAACAAGGATGGAGGATATTCCAAGCCATCGAGAAACACTGTCGAGTGGAGACCGGCGGTTATGCTACTGTTCTCAACGTTGACGAGAACCCTGCTAGACTGGAAGATAAGATGGAGACGTTCTTCCTGGTAAGTCTTGACTTAACTACTCCTCGATCGCAATAGGTTCATTGGCTTTTGCACAGAGCGAAACCTTAAAGTACTTGTTCCTTCTATTCTCGGACGACTCAGCTCTACCACTCGACAGTAAGTCTCCACTACTGCGATATTTCCAAAGCGCCCGGCATTAATATATCGATTGCAAAACTAGGCTACGTCTTCAATACAGAGGTATATAAGCTTTAATTCTTCTTCCAGATTATCGCGATTTAATCATATTTCCCCACACAGGCACACCCACTTCCTATAATCCGGAAATAACCTTTGTTCTTCCATTTCTGGAAACCCTAGGCTTTCGATCGGATTGCAGGCGCCCGTCGTATATGGGCGCCAACTTGATTAGTCATCAATTATGGACCTATAAGCGAGGTCATAGCCTAGCTAAAACCTCCTCTGTGACTCCCAGGGGAAGGTATCCGCTGTTAATAGTACATTGATTCCAAATGGTCCAAAGTAGATTGAGCTCTGGTGCTTCTCACTTGGAATACGGATTCAAAGGGCACCGCATGACTGGCGAAGAGAAGG
Organism: Coprinopsis strossmayeri; assembly: GCA_900156845.1. Lineage (NCBI taxonomy): Eukaryota > Fungi > Basidiomycota > Agaricomycetes > Agaricales > Psathyrellaceae > Coprinopsis > Coprinopsis strossmayeri. The sequence goes on along the minus strand of FTPT01000041.1, from coordinate 251,655 downwards.
TGCCTCTGTCAGGAAGCGGTACAGAGTATATTGGAAGAAATTAACTTACGAGATCACTCCAGGAGACACTTCCATTATAGGGTGGACAGGCTCTCCTTTGTCATTCAGAGGTTTGCAGATGTCGAAAATCGACAGAATGGTGGCGCCAGCAATGAAGAGAGCATCCAACGCGATATACAATCCTGGACATTCCCTGTTGAGACACAATGTTTAGAGTTGAAAAGATACTGGCATGTAGACATTCGCACCTTCTACCAAACCCAAAGGCGATTTTGGCGGGATCCAGAACTTCAGGATTAATTTTGTTATCCTTGATGTACCGCCCAGGATCGTATGCCATAGCATCAGGATAATGCCTTTCATCGTGAAGCATGGCCCTTTGGGGTTTAGCGCTACCTTAGCACCACGCTCAAGCGAATGGAAGAAAGCGACTAACCAAACATTCGGAATAACAATCGTATCCTTCGGAATGAAGTAATTTTCGAAAACGTCATCCCCAGTTAAACTGTGTGGAAGGGCTGGCATGGAAATCTGTCAGTGTATGTGACGCCTATAGAGTCCGAGGGAATGGCTGACCTGTAGGGGCGGTAGGATATGCCCTTCAAGATACTTAAGAATGGGACAGTATTGGTGCGGGAGGAAGAACGTACCTTAGTGATTCCAGGATAGAAGCCTTCAGCCACGGCAGAGATTCTTCGTCGGAGAACTCGGGCAGTCTCCCTTGTAGCACTTCGTCCAACTCTCGTTGAATACGTTGCTGTATCTCGGGATGCGCAAGCATGGCGCGTAACCAAAATACGAGAGTCGTAGTGATCGCCTCGGCACCACCTATGATTCCGTTTCGGAGGAACGATCAGGAAACGAACAAGCACATGAAAGAGAAGTAAATTTACCGGCATAAACAATAGCAACGGTGTCCTTAATCACGTCAAGTTGCTCTTGACTCTGGTCTGGAGACTGTGCCCACTGTTCCAAAGCAACGGAGATAAATGAATCAGCTTGTCCCTGCGACGCGGCCTATGACAACCCACTGGTATGTCAGTAACCACTTTGATGCAAGAAAATTGATGGCGTTGGCTTACAATCTTCGCTTCAGCGTCTCGGAATGGACGTTCCCGAAAGAGACGGGCGTTCTCCCTGTGCTTCAGAGCCTCTCGTTTGAAGCTCGCGCCGGGGAACCAAGCGGGGATATATTTCAAAGACGGAAACAGAGTAACCAGGCCATCAAGTCGAGAACCTGTCACTCCAGCTTCGTTCAACGGCGTGAGAGCCTCTTCGATAAACCTGACGTTAGGGTCATCATACGGATGGACGTCGAGTCCGTACGCTAGGGAAATGGCAAATCCGCCAACGGTACTGCGATGGGCTTTAGTGAGCGCTGAAGGATAAATGGGCGGGATAAGCTCACTGATGGATAACGTTGGTGCTATCAGTTGGCCGCCGCTTGAATTGAACCATGGAGCGCCTGATGTGGTCTACGATCCGAGTTTGGTAAATGCTGGCATTTTGGGGTCGTAAGTGCTGATGGAAAAGTCGGCGCCGGTCTCTCCATTTGGCACCATAAGGCATGATGTTAAAGATGAACCCCCATCCCATCCTGTTGGATTGCTCAGCTACACATTCTTTGCGCACACAGAATCCAGAAAGTGTTGACTGCAGCTGCAACGTCACTTACAGTTGATCGAGCAGAACAAACGGCGGCCTGAAGAGAATGTCAACTTTCGAAATGTAAAGACCAGTAAATGCCGAAGACTCGGAAAGAAGCTCACCGACTGGAGTAGATACCAGAACGGTTCTCGAGCAGCTCCACCGCTTTCTCATACGAGTTTATGACAAGGAAGTGGGCGCCGAGGCCGCTGGTATGCACAATGTCAGAGTCTGAGGGAAAGGAAATAATATATGGTCCCGTCAGAGAAAGTGTCTGGAGCCTAGAGCAACCACATACTCAACCTCCTTCCCCACTCGACAAACTTCAGCCACGCAAATGGTGCTGCCATCTCTGTCAGGTTTCCAATAATTGGAGATCCTGAAGGTGTCGGAGGGAGTGGAAATCCCGATGACCTCCTACGGAAATTCCATTTCCTCAGCAGGAAGGCAAAGACAGCGGCGACTAGCACGGCAGTAAGATCTCGAGCATCCATGGTCGTAGTGAGTCTCTCCGAGGAAGAGATTATAAAGAGCGACGCTTCCTGTCGGTGCTGAAATATATCCTCCACCTGTCAAGGGCACGGCTGTTCCCGGGGCACCCGTTGGTATACATTATCATATAAGGTATTGATAGGGCATGGCTGTATTGACAGATCATGTACCTGAAAGCGAAGCGTCGGAAGGTGAAATTTCATAGCAATACTACGCCAAGACGGGTCAGGGTGAAGAGAATGCATCAGTGTTGGGTGAGGTCCAAGTGAGGTCCACTGTTGATGCATGATGCCCTAGGTACAAAACCCTATTAAGGGATTTCCGTACAAATTTGAAACATAGGGGAACGTATTACTATTAAGCGCCTACAAATCATGAGTGAAGTGGGATTTGCGCTCAGCCGGTTCCCACTCCTTACATCTGTACGCCAACATATCGCGTTCGGGGCGATGATTAGTTTCACAACCAACATTACCAGTATAGTTTAATGCGTACGTACCGTTACGCTAAGAGATGAGCCAATCAATCATCCTGGAAGGCTGCTTTATGTGGAACCCGACAGTTTCTGCCACTCGCTCCTAATCAGAACTGTCATGACATTAATTTAAAAGCTGGTTCTGTCGTCAATTATATTTTGTAACGACTAGTAAATACATCGGGAGATGCGGGTCCATCGCGTGTCATTTGTATGTCAGTCCTGATCGTCAAATCTGAAGTAAATATCGTTATCATGCGGGATTTCCTGGTAGTAGCACTTTGTCATACTTTAATGAGAAGCTGAAGGGAGCGAAGCAATTTTGATAATCTCAATAGTAAGTGGATTCTATGTCGCTCAAGACAGACTTCGACACCTCGTTCCGCACTGAGAACACGCATTCAAATGGTATAGCATGACTGGAAGAAGTCTAAAGTCAGTGAACTGGACAGGAAGGATGAAATGAAGGCGTGACTGACGAAATGACGCCAGGGGCAGGGCCCATATCTGGTTCGATTGGCTCCCCGATATCATTAACAGCTTTGCAGATGTCGAAGAGAGATAGAATGGTTCCAGCCGCTACGAAGAGTGCATCTTGAGCAATATGCATACCTGGGCACTCCCTGTAGATCCACGCTCCTCAGTAATTATAAGAGCCTACACGCCAACGAAGAACCGCACCTTCTACCAAACCCAAAGGCTATCCTACTGGGATTCCTAACTTCAGCATTGATCTTGTTATCTTTAATGAATCGTCCCGGATTATATGTCATAGCATTTGGGTACCAGTTTTCGTCGTGAAGCATGGCCCTATAGGAGTTCAAAAAAAAAAAGAAAGTCCACACCCAGCCATAGGGTGAGGACATAAGGAACATACCATGCATTTGCAATTACAATTGTGCCTTTCGGAATAAAATAACCGTCGTATACGTCATCTCCCGTCGATGCGTGAGGTACACCTGGAGTTCGATTAGAATTAGCGGCCCAAGAATGCTCCTACGTGACCGAACCTGTAGGCGCGCTAGTATAACATCTTCAAGAAAAGGTAAGTAACGCCCAAATTAACTGAACATTACGCACCTCAATGATTCCATAATAGAAGCTCTTAGCCAAGGTAGGGACTCTTCGTCAGAGAATTCAGGAAGCCGGCCTTGAAGAACTTCGTCCAGTTCCTGCTGAACACGACGTTGTACATCCGGGTGTACCAGCATGGCGCGTATCCAGAATATTAGAGTGGTAGTAATCGTTTCAGCACCGCCTGAAGTCGCACGATGAGAACAAATGGCGAGGAAAAAGGAATATACTAGAACAGCACTTACCAGCATAGACAACGGCAACAGTATCTTTAATCACATCGAGTTTCTCTTGATCCTTGCCCGTGGACTGCGCCAATTGCTCAAGAGCGACAGACAAGAATGAATCTGGCGCCCCCTGTGAGGCTGCCTGCACGAAGTAGGTAGGTATACCAGACCGTTCCACGTAGAAAGAAATTCTAGTTGACTTACTATCTTAGCTTCAGCATCGACAAAGGGACGCTCACGGAATCGACGTGCATGTTCCTGGCTGTTGAGAGCGTCCCGTTTGAACTTGGCACCGGGAAACCAAGCGGGGATATGTTTCAATGACGGGAACAAAGTGATCAAGCCATCGAGACGAGATCCCGCCACTCCAGCCTCATTTAACAGCGTGAGAGCCTCGTCAATGAATCGGACATAAGGATCGTTATACGGATGAATATCAAGTCCATATGCCAGAGATATGGCAAATCCGCCGATAGTACTGGAGAGGAGTGTTGAGCTTTAGAAGTCGCAATAAATGGAGATATGCGTCGCACTGTTGGATAACGTTTGTGCTGTCTGTAGGGCGTTGCTTGAGTTGAATCATGGACCGCCTGATGTGGTCTATGATCCTATGTCGATAGATCACTGAGTTTTGCGGACGTAAATGTTGATGTAAGAGGCGACGACGTTCTCTCCACCTGTCACCGTAAGGCATGATAGAGAGGATAAAGCCCCATCCCATTCTAACGAATCATGTTATTCATATGTGTGTCCTCTGCAAGTCCATGCTGTTGGACTCACATCTCATCGATCAAGACGAACGGAGGTCTACGCCGGGAAGAGAGACATTAGACGGAGGCCTGATGGATATCAGAATTGGGCACCTTACCGACTAGAATAGATACCAGAACGTTTGTCCAGCAAGTCAACAACTCTTTCAAAGGAGTTTATGATGAGGAAATGAGCCCCAAGCACGTTGGCGTAAACGAGGTCAGAATCTGGCACACAGGAATTACGAACGGAGGGTCTGTATTTCGACAAAGACGTACTCAAGTTCCTCCCCCATTCGACAAACTGCAGCCAACCGAACTTGGCCTGCATCTCGACTAGATTTCCGATGATAGGATGTCCTGGCGGTTGAGGAGGGAGAGGAAATCTAGCAGACCGCCGGCGGAAATTCCATTTCTTCGCAAGATAGATGAGACCGATTGTCAGTAGCAGAACCGCGAAGTCTTGAGCATGCATGGGCAGGGTAACGGAGAGAGAGATGGGAATAACAGCATTGTTCTGAGTCGGTGCTGATATGTACCAGCTTTCCTAGGACAATTGATCAAATTAACCAGTGCCGAGAAGGCCGACTTGTTATAAGTCCACCAACATGTACAGGACATGATGATTGCCACTCTTTAGCGATCCATCATAGTTGGTGGAGAAACATGTTCTCCTTTCAAGGCATAACCAACCATCGTTGCGAACAATAATTGGTTTGCGATGCTACCCATCAATGGCCAGACTGCTAGAGGCTTGATTAGCCGTGTGATGTCAGCTCATCGCCTTATTCCCTCCCGGATCCCCTGATAGAGAGGTTGGGTGATGGAGCTGGAATACGTACCTTTCCGGAGTTGGCGGCTTTGCTGCTAAGTTCGAGAGCAGAGGCGGTGCCGAGAGTCAGGAAATAGCCCTCGACGTAGAAGAATTTGGCGGCGTCGATGAGGGGGGCGACGTGAGGTGCGGAGAGATGGCTTTGGTCAAACTTCTCTGCAGAGCGGAGGTTGGTTACGAGGGATCTGATAATTTAGATTTCAATCGTTTGTTCACTGATATGGCCTAAAGGGAAGCTCTTACCGGTGGTGGCCAGTGATAACGACAGCGCAGGCACCGGTCTTTTTCGCCAGTCGTGACTTGGTAGACTTCGTCCAAGCCTTCACGCTTGTTGGCAATTTTGAGCTGTTCAGCGAGATCGTCGTCTCCGACGGATCCAGCGTAGACGACAGATCCTGGAGGGAGGACATACTGCGTAAAATCAATTCATAAGCACACACAAATTGCCCTCATCGACGATGAAAACCTACGGCAGCTCCACGAGCGGCGTTTTGGGCAGCACCTCCAGCAACGTAGGTGATCTCGTAGTTTTGCTTGATATCGTCGTAGCTATTCGTCCACCCAACCGTTCAGTACACATCATCACGTATAAAAAGTAAAGAAAAACACACATTCCGGCCTGCTTCTCCTCAGCAAGGATCGCATCGTTGGCCTCGAGTACCGTTGGCGGGAACTGCACGGTCAAAAATTCGCGCGCGTGCGATGGCTGATCAGCCTAGGTACATCTACCACTGTACCAGTGTCGAGTGACCGATGCATGGAAGCTCTCAGATAAGCACTAAATAGACATAAAACAAGGTATTTATAGAAATATAGAGCTACAAGCACCCGTATCACCAGAATCACACGCGAAATATGTGTTCTGTCCATGTAGAAGTCAAGGATAATGCGGGGGGAAGGGATTGGGCAGGGATCCAAGAAAGAGTAAGCCAAACACATATCCTCTTGAAGGTATTCATGTCAGAAAGACACAGATTGATACTTACCGAAGCAGATAGCTTAGATATTTACCTTTTAAGTGTATAATTTTTAAAACTTGGAATATGACCATTAGAGCTCGAGGGCACGCCATTAGTGTTGTTGGACTCTGCGATCGCAAACCTGATATGATACATGCTAACTATATATTTATTGACCGTAGTACAAGTAATAGACACTAAAAAACCCTTGTCCTCCGAGCTGAAGTCCTTCGTCCTTCCTTGGTCCTTCGCCGGCAGGCATGTGCGGCATCCGGCGACCGTGGGATAGCATCAAATCCCCTCTAGGCCCTCCCTTTTGCTCGTATTGGCTAAGTATTGGTTCTATTTTCGCATTTTATCTCATAAATGTATGGGTATAGTCCTATATTATACGATTGTGCACCGATTTTGGCGTGAATATCTCCAGCGAACTATCAGGCATCTCTGTAGGTGGGATGTCACTCAAGGTGTATGGGATCACGCGCGTGAATTTTGACCTTGCAGTTCCCGCCAACCTTAGCTTGAGGCCGTACTTTTCGAGCAAAGCTTCGCCATTCCTGACTTGCATATCAAGCAAGGGGTTTCCGAGGCAGAACAGCTGGTAGGAGGGGGTGGCCATTTTCGTACAGTGTACTAACGTCACTTGACACACCAAAGTGACTTTCCTCATTTTTAGCGTTAAGAATCAAGTTCTTACAAAATAATTACTACAGCATGTAGCTAAGGTTTCTCAAGTATACACCTACAATTATTTTCAAATTATTAGAGGCTGGACAGGTGTAGAGATTTGCGATTTCCGTCAGTCTCGAAAATGGCAAAATACAGCCACTTGACACAGTGTGACAGGGCTGTGACAGCGTGACAATGCCCAGTTGCCGCGCGCGTCGTTCTCGTTGAAGTCGCGGATGGATAGTAGATACAAGGGCCATGACTGTGATTTTGATTGATCTGTCACGCTCCGACTGCACAACGCCTGTAACACCCAATTTTGCTTCAATTCCCCTGATTCATGCCAGAAATTTTGGAGAAATAACCTATCTTCCTTCCATGTTTAAACATCAGTGCAAAACTTTTGAATTGGCACCACAAATCTGCTCGCGAAAGTTGATCAAGGTCATTTTTGATCTTTTTTCGCGCTTGATGGCCAAGCGGTCGCGGGGGTTGCAGTACCAAGGCATGGATAGCTTTCGGGGTCAAGGGATGTCTGGTTTGATTATTTAATGAGCTGATGGAGCCTGTGAAAATAATTGCGGATCAGAGTGTTTGCGTGAGAACGGTCACATCCCCTCCTATTCTCTCTCCTGTTTGTTCTTTGTACAACGTCCTCAGATTTGCTCTCACAAATTTAATGCCAGTCACGTCCATGGACCTACCGGATGAAATTCTTCACAACATTCTGGTTATTCCATTCTCCACTTTCTATGATGACTTCGCAGATCGGTCGGTCCGGCTAGTTCTCCAGCATCGTCAAGAAGCTGCTCGACTGCTTCTAGTGTGTCGGCATTGGACGCGTGTAGCAAGACCACTGATGCACGAGACAGTAGTTGTTTGCTCTCAAAACCAGGCCAAAACCTTTGCTTCACGGTTGCAAGACCGATCCATTGGTTCCCATGTGAAGAAACTGCGAATCGAGGGCGGATACAGTCGCACCCTGCACACCATACTCTCATGTGTACCAAATGTGGAGTATTGATACATCTCCCTCAACATAACATCTAAAGATAGAGTCGGAGGTCTATGTAGCGGCCTCCGCCTCATCAATCCGAAACATCTCGTTCTGCGTGACGAGAAAGTCTATGACAATCAACAATTGGTTCGCCTCACCAAAGTACTCAGTGAATGCATGACCCGGGTTTGGACGAATATGGTATCGTATTGTTTCTTGACTTGTTCCCCATGCATTCTACTCACTGCTCAGAAGGTAACATACGACCACCCTTATGATGAAGCGCTATGGTCTGAGCATCCATATGCTGATATCGAGAGGTACAAGGGCCGCAAAAAACGCTCAGCTGAACTCATACGATGTCTTCGTCGCATTCGCAATCTCAGAACTGTCTATGTCCCACGGGCATATTTCGTGGACGAAAACGACGTGGTTTGCAATGCCATTAAGAACCCTTCTGTGGAAAGGATATACAGTTGGGTATCTTGGCAGGGTGATGCGAAACGCTTCTTGGATGCGCTGGAACGCTATCCTCGCTTAAGAGACGTTGTATATCTCCTCTTACCTGGGCCATGGCGACAACTCACATGGACTACTGTTGGACAAAGGGACATGTGCGCACTTTCTCTATCTGCATTATGGTTGGCATTACTGAATCTCGCCATTAGCCTGGGGTTTGAAAGAACTTTCAGACTTCCAGTGCGGGGCTTTATTTCATGGACAATGGGGATGTATTGGTAGAACTAGATTCAACTTTGGCTAATCTCTCTTTACTGATGAAATAAATATGTAACTGGCGCCGGCACGAGCAAAGTGTATGTGAGTGGGAGTCTTGCAGAACGCATATACAGTTGAGCGATACAAGAGGCTGCTTAGGAGCCTGCTTCTTTAGCCAGTTATGCTCGCTTCGCTCGCAATCAGCCTGATGATTTGAATGTAATGAGAGAATTCACTTACAAGTTATGCTTGCTAGGGCATGTTGAAAGTAAGGTGATTGCAGACTGGGCAATTGATTGTGGTACTCGTGGTGTAGACATTGTTAGGCGGCGGGTAGTGAGGGGGATGTGGTGAAGTAGGCGGACATGGTTGGGGTTCTGCCAGCAATTGGCATTTTGATGGAATCGATGTCTGGGATACGTATGACACTTGGTGAACATCTTGGTGACCGTGGTGCACATTGCTGAAGGAGCCGGTGCTGATGAGTTTGATAGCCAAACAGTGGGTGGTCTATTCATGAGTAACAGGAAGTTGGAACAGACCTTGTGGTGTAGCAATATTTTGAGCGGTGTCAATGTTGTTGAAGGATGAAAACTGGGGGTCTGCAGATTAAATAAGTAGGAGCCCTTCCAAAGGTTTAAGAAAACTTACCTATTAATCGGAACCAGGCTGACACCCAATTCGGGGTGTCAGCATCGATACAGGAAGGATACTACAAATACAATATCAGTAGAGCGTGGTACGGATAATGAAATAAACAATAACTTGAAGTAAACACGCCCGGTGGGCTGCGATCTGTGAGAATACCGCCTTCATTACCCAAGGGGCTTTGCCGTCGGCCTTGCTCGTCTTGGGCGACGTCCTCCCATTCCCGTTCCCAACATTTGCTCTGGCTTCTGCCCTCTTCATAATCACACCTGTTTGTGAAGTGGGGCAAGTCTTCCTCCCTTAGATCAGAACCAGAGAGTGATAGGTTGTGCACGATGCGATCAGAGTTGTAGATTTAGTTGGATCTAAATATGTTTTGATTTAAATAGGATGATGAGAACTGGAAATCCGAGTTGAGGCCTGAGATTGGTGTTACAAATGTACAGCACGAGTCCACGAGCCGACTCGGCGTGAGTAAATTTGTCATTATTCCCACGGTCGTCCCTCTCTGTTTCTCGCAAGTGCAACCGCATAGGCCTTAGTAGCAAGCGCCCATGAAGCGGGCATGGATTCTGCTTCTGAATGCTATCTGTGCTTTAGCGAACACGGAAATTGCAAACTTTGCGGCTAAGTCGGTTCAGGACCCTGACATACACTTCCTCCACGAGTGGTACGTTCAAATAACCTACGATTACCAGCGTTGAGTTGATAGTGGCGTAGGCCAGTTCTGGATGCGCGGTACTCCTCTCTTCGCTGGAATCTAGACAGCAATCCTCCAGAATCAATCAATAGCGTTAACAAGGAGCCGTGCTCAACAGTATTCACCTGGTCACCTTCACAATCTCCCGAAAGCTGCCTAACGGAAGCCTGGTTTGTCTTGGATCTCGATTCGCCGGACTGGGAAGAGCATTCCAAGTTTACTGTTCGCTTGTCATGGCCGGCGTCGGTACGTCCGATAGAATGGAATTGTTGCCTGCATTGCCAATTGAAGTGCTGCATGTTCAGTACCCCGTCGATGCCTATCTTAAGGTGTTCGAACCTGCCGACCTCGCACCGTTACCTCGTCCGGGACCACCGCGTCACTCTCGTCACAGACCTCCCGGAACTGAAACGCGGAAGAAGTATGTGCGGATACAGCTCGTCAGCACAGCTGTATGGACTCCTGCTGCGCTCAACTCGAGTGGCCTCCTTGATTTGCTGAGCAATGTCCCCCTCATCGTTACTCTCGAACCTCTGCTATTCGGGATTCTTCCGGAATCCGTCGTCCCGACTATTGGTGCCTTGGTGATTTTTGCAGTGCTTGGCGTGGTTATTGCCAGCACAATCACCATATATCTTGAAGGGATAACCAAACCTGGTCCCAAAGAACCTTCGAAGACTGATTGATAGAGCATCGTCACTCCCACTCAGCGCCTGCCGGCTTTCATATTACCTCATTCAAATATGACTACTGGAATGTTGCATGTGCTTCCACGGATCCTCTTAAAGTTGCCCGAAATGAAAACGAAGAATCTGTTTCCCTCCCGTTTGGGCTGTTCCGGGGGAGAGTTATTTGCGACTTTCTCAGGTGCGATTAATGTGAAGTTCTAAATCTAAACGTGACCGGGCAACCGCTCACTTGGTGCTGAGGTATTTCCCACAACTACTTATTGGCGCTTAGCTAACTCGGTGACAATGATATTCGACCTTGCTACCCGCAGCGAGCTAGCTTATGTGTAAAGAAATTGACTCATTCTTCTAGTCACTCGGAAGCGGCTACCTGCCATCACGGTTAGAAGCCGCTCCTTTGTATATTATGGGTCGACATAACTCATTCCCTCAATTCCTTGTCTTCCACTACAACCCCTACTGGTTATGGAGCCGTTAGACCTCGCGGTACCGCTGGCCTCAGGTGCCCTCGTCTTTCTTGCCGCGAATTGGATCTTTCTACAGCAACGCCGTGGAGCCCCCCTTCCACCCCAGCCCCCTGGGTATCCGTTGATTGGGAATCTTATTCAGATGCCGACGACGTCACCTTGGCTTAAATATCTCAAGTGGGGCAAAGAGCTCAGTGCGTGGTTTCATGATTCCGTGCCTCGCGCTTCCTGCTGTCTTATAGTTATCCCTGTCTTCTCCATAGACTCTGACATAGTTTATGTTACTGCCATCGCCTCAAATTTTCTTATCATTAATTCATTCGAGACGGCAGTCCAACTCCTAGATAAGCGATCTGGGATATATTCTAGCCGGTAGCGCCTTCACCTTTCTATGAGGGTGTTTGTCGGAAACTGACTTCAATTCCAAGGCCCCATTCCGTGTTGCTTGATGAATTGTATGTCGAAGTGACATGCCTATAGCGCACCCCTTACACTTCTTTAGGATGGGATGGGACTTCATGCTCTCTCGTTTGCCTTACGGTGATGCGTGGCGAGAACGGCGACGTCTCTTTCATCAACACCTACGCCCCCAGAAGGAATCCTTGTATCAGCATAGGATCCTCGAACATATTAGGCGGTCTATGATCCAGCACGAACGTCGACCAACGGACGGCCCAAATGTTATCCAACAGTAAGCTAGCTGCAACGGTTCCAGAGATTTGAAGCTTTAATTAACCCTTCGATCCACGATATTTTACCCTCAGCACTGTCGGAGGTTTCGCTATATCCTTAGCATATGGACTCGATATCCATCCATATGAAGATCCCATGGTACGATTTGTAGAAGATTCACTTGGTCCTCTACGTGGGATCGCGACACCTGGTGCCCGCCTCGTTAATGTATTCCCTCCACTGAAACATATTCCTGCGTGGTTCCCCGGTGTTAAATTTAAGAGGGAAGCTCTTAAGGGAAGGGAGATATCTCAGGCGTTCCGTGAACGTCCGTTCCGGGACGCTGAGGCTAAAATCGTGAGTCCGCCTTTTCCAAACTTCCTTTGAGTTCCATAGTTCGAATTCTGGCTGTCATGCGTTTTCTCATCAAAGAATATGCGATACTCGTATCTATCAGGCAACTTCTCAAGGATCGATACATGAATGTTTTGCATCTGTGACTTTGGAAGAATTGGCGCAGTCCAAGGATGACCATGAAGCAAAGCGTGAAGTCATCAAAGACACGCTCGCGATAATCTATGCTGGTGAGTTTGTCCCTCTTCATCTCTGTATTGGAAGCTGCTAACAGTTTGAATCCCAGCCGGGTCCGGTACTATTGCTACCTCCCTCACAACATGGATTTGTGCTATGCTGCTGTACCCGGATGTGCAGCGACGAGTTCAGAAGGAATTGGATGAGGTCATCGTAGGAAGGCTTCCGGAATTCTCTGACGAAGAATCTTTACCGTGGTTGAAGGCATCCATTATGGAATCTATGAGGTATGTACGCCCTCTGATACAGTTCCTCTCCTGGGGACCGCTCTAACCCCTTGCTATCAAGAATATGCCCCGTTAATCCCTTAGGTTCGTTTGTAGTCATTATTTTTTACCAAGGTCTATGCCTGACCTACCCCTACAGCCGTTGCTCATTCGTCAACAGAAGATGACGTTTTCGCAGGGTACTTCATCCCGAAGGGCACAACCATCATTCCCAATGTCTGGTATGGTCATTCCTTATCCTGAATCAGAGCGGCCTGATCTTCAACCCGTCCATTAGGGCCATGCTTCACGACGAAAAGCATTACCCCGATGCCATGGCATACAAGCCAGAACGTTTTATCAAGAACAATAGGATTGATCCTCAAGTTCTACATCCTAACAATATGGCCTTTGGGTTCGGTAGAAGGTGTGATTTTCAATACTACTATATGAATGTCGGACGAATGATCATAATCATATCCTAGACAATGTCCAGGCATACATATTGCCGAAGCTGTAATGTTTATAGCAGCTGGCACCATCTTATCGATTTTCGACATCTGCAAGGCCCCGGATGAGAAGGGAGAAGCAATCGAACCTAAAACAGGTGTCCTCCCCGGAATAATTTCGTAATTGCTCTCTTTTATGCTCCGGAATCCTCACCTAATGCTGACCGCCGCTACACCTTTAGCCATGTACTCCCGTTCCGATCTGTGTTCAAGGTGCGAAACAAGACGGCTCAATCCGTTCTATCGAACTTGGAGTCTGTTTATTCTACCTGAATCGCGTTTCTGTCGGTTGAACGACGCGAGAGGGTCCATGTGCAGAGAACTAGTATAACTATATTTACGCACCGAGCGTAATGCACTTCTTTCAATATGGCTATACTTGGCTGGACTGTTTAATTATGACATCATTACCCCAGAATACAGATGTCCATTGCACAAGGTATATAGTATCCGAATCCGAAACGACCATTAAATCTAACTTAGGTTTCTAGAAAACCCGCATCACCTCAGATCACCTCTTCTTCCTCGCATTCGGATCTTCCTCCTGCGCACCGTTCTCCTGATCCTGGACAGTGAGTTGTGAATCAATAGGGGTAAAGTGTGGGCAAACTCCTAGGTTTGCGCGAGCTGAACGGGGGGTGTCAAACAACGGAGGTACCATTGATGAGGACGTCGCTTGCGTCGGGTATCACATACCCTCCTATAATAGCGATCCTCAAGGTCAATACTGAGGACGATTGGAAGGAAAGATTACTCACGAATCATGTCGCCTTTCCAGCTCCATTCGGTCCCAGCATTATAATGCCCAGCCATGCATATCACGGAGCCGTTCTATTGATTGCAGTTGGCCCCGTCTTGTCGGTCTTCGACATTTGCAAGCCGCTCAATGACCAGAGTGAAGATATTGAGCCAGCAATGGGTGTGCTCCCTGGTTTAGTCTCGTAAAATAGCTGTTTCCTCCTATCCCCAGTGAACGAGACAGCGCAGTCCAATGTGGACATTGTCACTAATCAGTCATGCAAAGTGTATGTTTCCAACTGATTTGGACTGTTCCGGCAGAGAGCTATTTGCGACTTCTCAGATCCGAAGCCAATATCATGGGAAGTTCCTACAATGTAATTAAATGCCACCTCTCGCTTCATGTGTACGTATTTCCGCAACTGGTTAGTAGGTGATTTCAGTGACAACAATAAGTGCTCGGAACCAGCTACGGTCTACCGGCCATCACCAGTGGAAGGCGTTCATTTGTACATTAAGAGTCGATATGGTTCACTCTCTTAATTCCCCCTCTGCCACTACAAGCCCCACTGTTTATGGAGCTGTTAGACCTCGCAGTACCGCTGGCCTCAGTTGCCCTCGTCTTTCTTGTCGCGAAATGGATCTTTCGGCAGCGACGCCCTGGAGTCCCCCTTCCACCGCAGCCCGATGGTTATCCATTGATTGGGAATCTGATTCAGATGCCGACGACGTCACCTTGGCTTAAATATCTCGAGTGGGGCAGGGAGCTCAGTGCGTGCTCCCATAATTATCCGTTCCGCTATCTTATATTTGTCTTCTTCATAGACTCTGACCTCGTTTATGTTACTGCCATCTCTTCAAGATTCCTTATCATTAATTCGTTCGAGAAAGCAGTGCAACTCCTAGATAAGCGATCTGGGATCTATTCCAACCGGTAACACCTTATCTTTCTATGAGGATGTTTGTCGGAACCTGACTCCAATTGCTAGGCCCCATTCCGTGTTGTTTGATGAATTGTACGTTGAAGTGACATGTTTCTAGTACACCTTACATACTTCATTAGGATGGGATGGGGCTTCATGCTCTCCCGTCTGCCTTACGGTGATGCATGGCGAGAACGACGACGTCTCTTTCATCAACACCTACGCCCTCAGAAGGAATCCCTGTATCAGCATAGGATCATTGAGCATATTAGGCGGTCCATGATTCAGCTCGAACGTCGACCAACGGATGGCCCCAATGTTATACAACAGTAAGCTAGCTGCAATAGTTTTGGAGACTCGAAGGTTTAACCCTCTGATCCATGATACTTCACCCACAGCACTGTTGCGGGTTTCGCTATATCCCTAGCATATGGACTCGATATCCATCCATATGAAGATCCCATGGTGCGATTTGTAGAAGATGCACTTAGTCCCATACGCGTGGCCGCGTTACCTGCTGCACGCCTCGTTAACGTATTCCCTCCACTGAGACACATCCCTACGTGGTTCCCCGGTGCGAAATTTAAGAGGGAAGCTCTTAAGGAAAGGGCGACTTCTCAGGCGTTCCGCGAACGTCCGTTCCGGGACGCTGAGGCTAAAATCGTGAGTTTCCATATCCAATCTTCCTTTAACCTCTAGAATTCGAATTCTCACTGCCATACCTTTCCTCATTGACAAATATGCGATCGTCGTATCTGTCAGGCTACATCTCGAGGATCCGCCCTTGAATGTTTTGCATCTGTGACTTTGGAAGAATTGGCGCAGTCCAAGGATGACCATGAAGCAAAGCGTGAAGTCATCAAAGACACGCTCGCGATAATCTATGCTGGTGAGTTTGTCCCTCTTCATCTCTGTATTGGAAGCTACTAACAGCCTGAATCCCAGCCGGGTCCGATACTACTGCTACCACCCTCGTAATATGGATTCGTGCTATGCTGTTGTACCCGGATGTGCAGCGACGAGTTCAAGAAGAACTGGATGAGGTCCTCTTAGGAAGGCTTCCGGAATTCTCTGACGAAGAATCTTTACCGTGGCTGAAGGCATCCATTATGGAGTCCATGAGGTACGCAAGCTCTCTGATACTACCGAGAAAATCAGTCCCTCACGCAGAGATTTCTCGAAACTCCTTGCTATCAAGAATGTATCCAACCACTCCCTTATGTTCGTGCATCATTTATCGTATTCATATCAAGGTTTATTCCCTGACCTGACCTGATCTAACAGCTGTTGCTCATTCATCCACAGGAGACGATGTATTCACAGGGTACCTCATCCCAAAAAACACGACCATCATTCCCAATGCCTGGTATGGTTATTCATTAATCCGAATTAGAGCGGCCTGATCTTCAACCCGTCCATTAGGGCCATGCTTCACGATGAAAAACATTACCCAGACGCCATGGCATACAAGCCAGAACGTTTCATAAAGAACAACAGGATTGACCCTCAAGTTCTACATCCTAACAATATAGCCTTTGGGTTCGGTAGAAGGTGATCTTCACTACTGCTCTGTGAGAGTCGGATGAATAACCCGCAATCGTACCCCAGACAGTGTCCAGGCATACATATTGCCGAAGCCGTTCTGTTTATAGCAGCTGGAACCATCTTATCGATTTTCGACATCTGCAAGGCCCTGAACGAGAAGGGTGAAGCAATCGAACCTGAAACAGGTGTCCTCCCCGGAATAATTTCGTAATTGCTCTCTTTTATGCTTCGGAATCCTCACTGAATGCTGACTACCGCTACAACTTTAGCCATGTCATCCCGTTCCAATCTGCATTCAAGGTGCGAAACAAGACGGCTCAATCTGTTCTATCGAGCTTGGACTCTGTGTATTATCCCTGAATGTGCGAGGATCTAGTTTTCTCTATACCCATGTTGCACCGAGCGTAACGCACTTCTTTAAATATGCCTATACCAGTAATGACATTATTATGCCAGAATACAGATGTCCGATGTCTGCTGCACAAGGTATATATATATAAAGTACTGTGCTCTAATACTAAAGAATCCTCCCGAGCCGAATCGACCATTACAATCTAAAGGTATCTAGAAAATCCCACACCACCTCTTCTTCCTCGCATTTAGATCCTCCTCCTGCACATCGTTCTCCCGAATAACCTTCAAAAATATGCTCTCTAGACTTGCCTTTTCCACTGTATACTCCGTAATTCCTCTTCCTTGCTCTCCTTGGGTAGAAAGGATTTTGAAGAG
This sequence comes from Coprinopsis strossmayeri, assembly GCA_900156845.1. NCBI lineage: Eukaryota > Fungi > Basidiomycota > Agaricomycetes > Agaricales > Psathyrellaceae > Coprinopsis > Coprinopsis strossmayeri. Next base: position 234,400 of record FTPT01000041.1, on the reverse strand, counting down.
GTGGGCAAGAGTAGTAATCTGGGTACCGTCTGGTGAGTTAATAGGGACTTCGAATCGTGTAGCAACGTCATCGGCCATCTTCGCGCTGGGTATCTTCGACATAAGTGTACGAGCTTGGACGACTTCTTCTCTAGTACGGCACGTGAAGTGAATCTCATATGTTCCGTAGCGGGCCGCGAGGCTTTCCGTGGTACCGACGGCTGTGTTGCCAAAGTCATTAGATACGCTGGAAGACTTTCAGGGAAAGGGATGAAACGCACCTAATAGCCGTTTGGCAAGAATGCCAACTCTATTGGCCAACGCAGATGCTTCTTCCATTGAATCTGTGGGCAGAAGTATAAGCTATGCCGTCTACGCGGGAAAAAAATGGACGCACGAGTCGTGATGATAACAGCTTTCCCAACTGCTACTTTCCTAAGGGTATGCCACATATCTCGTTTCATCTTGGGATCAATACCAGTTGAGAATTCATCAATGAGGATGACAGAAGGATTGCCTATATGGAATCTGCTATCAATCATCTGTACGAAGATATAACTATACGAAGACTCACCAATCAAGGCAATGGCTAGTGCCACTTTCCTCTGGTTTCCTCCAGACAGTTTACTGGCCAACCGGTCTGCGTAGATATCCAACGCAGTCGCTTTCAGCACTGTCTCCACGCTCTCTCCCAGTTCTCCTTCGCGTAAACCTTTAAGTCGACCATAGATGAGAAGATGTTCCCGGACAGTGAGTTGTGAATCGATAGCGGTAAACTGTGGGCAAACTCCTAGGTTTGCACGAGCTGAACGGGGGTGTCGAACGACGGAGGTGCCATTGATGAGAACATCGCCCGTGTCGGGTATCACATCGCCTCCTGCATTACGCGGTTCCAAGGTCAATACTTAAGACGATTTCAGGGAAATATTACTCACGAATCAAATTGAACGTTGTCGTCTTTCCAGCCCCATTCGGTCCCAGCAAGGCAAATACTGTATCTCGGGCCAAACCGAAACTAACGTCGTCAACAACCTTCTGTTCATAAGTCTTCGATACATTCAAAACCCGCAGCAGGTCATCGGAGCGTGAGGCTTCTTCCGCAGCAGCAACGATATCGTCCTTGGGCAATTTCTCCTTTGAATTGTTCTGGCTCGTAACGATTCCCTTGAGAGTGTTCAGCCTCCGCGCTGTGAGAGATCCAGAGTCCACCCAGACGAGTATGCTAAGCAGAACAAAGATATAGACGAAGAGATATAGGATCGGACCGCCGAATCTTGTTATTAGTCCCATGGAGCTTGTAGTAACAACATTGCGGCCGTCACAGAGTAGCTGGAAGAGGTTGACAGAAACGAGGGCCGCTCGAGCCTGTGGACGACATGATCAGACTATTGCCCAAATGACAAGGCAATAATGGTGCACTTACCACGCTGCATACAGGTGCAATCAGCGAGACTGTGAAGTGTATGATAGTGATCAACTCTTGTGCCGACGAAGTCTCTCCATATGTCAAGACAAGAAGGTATCCAGACAGATAGAGCTGTGAGGGAAGGTTCAGAAAATCAGGTTACATCACTCCAGAAAGGATGCTTACTATGAAGATCACGAACTGGTATCCAGCCACAGCAGCAAAGGCAGCAAGAGGTGACGAAGTCCATATTGAGGCGCAGTACGCGAATAGAGCTCCTGCGATACCGTAAAGAACCATAATGAACCACTATGGTAGTAACCAACATCAGCAATATGATCACCTCTCAATTAACGCGTCGAGACTTACCATGAAGCCAATCCCATGGAAATTCGATGACGTAGCAGCTGCAAACACAATAGCAATGATCGTCGACAGGACCACGACAGCAATGCTATCGAACAAAAGGTGGCCAAGCCACAGGCCAACGGGGTCTGTCAACCCATTGGAGAGTTGCATAGCTTGAACCGAAGATCGACGTTCGCGAGCAACATAGAGGGCAAAGAATGCTGGGTAGACGGCCTATGAAATAACGTGAGATGTCGACTTCTTGAGGAGAGACAGAAACATACCATGAAAATTCCAAAGAATATCATCCATTTCAGCGAAATAAGTGTGCCGGCAGCCCTACCAGGGAACGGTGCGTACTCCACTCTGATGAGCCTCGTGACACCCTCCGCTCCGTCCCCTCCAGCAGACTGTAAAGCCCTATTATAAAGAACATTACTGGCAAGGTTAACCAGTATAGGTGCATTCAACCCGGGCGGGGACGCTTCCCAAGCAATCAAGGCTTCATTCGTATCCGTATTAATCGACAGTCCGCCAGACGTGATGTTTCTGTAATTTCGGTTAACTTGGTCAACGAATGCGCTACTGTCTGAGATATTGGCAACACGGAGTAAGGAAGCTGTAGACCCGATGACCCGAGTAATACCAGGAGGTTCGGTGAGGATGGGCGTCGAGAAGTCGCCTTGCAAAAAGTAGGTAACAGGAGCAAACAGAGAAACAGGTCGGATAGGGCGCAGCCTTAATTCACAGGACTGTGATTTGCCGACAATGAAAATCAGGGGAATGCATGCGCCTGCAACAGCGATTCCAATCGTAAGGAGGGGTGTAAGCCAACTTCGTCGCGCGATCAAGATACGCTTGTGGAATATCGTAAGTGCTTGACGGAATGGAGAAACCGGTCGACCGTTTGCAAGTCGGAAAGATGCTGAGTCGTCTTCGGCAGCTGGGGCGAGGATATCTTTCGAGACTTTCTCGGCAATCTCTTCAGAGGAACCCAACGCTGGCAGCCCATTCTTCGACATAAGGTCCAAGAAGATGTCTTCGATAGTGGTGCCCAGGACATCATAAGAGGTTACATGGTGCTGGGAACCTTGGCTTTCCAAAAGCTCGAGAACTTGCTGGACGACAGCGGAATCCTTGGTCTTCAGATGGTAACAGCATTGATTCAAAGAAGGTGAAGTCGTGTGGGTATCTGGAGCGATAGGACGAATAGCACCAAGAAGAGCTGTGTGGGTTGTATGATTGACTTTCTCTTGACCGTTATGGTTGAAGGTGACTAGAATGGAATAGCCTTCGCCCAGGTCGCGTTTGAGGGTGACTGGTGAACCAGACGCGACGAGTTTTCCAGGAGCAGCTAAAATCACAATTTCATCCGCAAGCAAATCTGCTTCATCAAGGAACTGCAAGGAAATGGGATAAGACTCAGAGTTATAAGAATATAAAGGTCACTTACATGAGTCGTGAACACGATAGCACGCTCCTCCCGGAATGAAGTCAATGTTCGCCAAAGTGCACGTCGACTGAGCGGGTCAACTCCAGATGTGCATTCGTCGACGAGGACAACTATGACCAGCGATGTCAGTAACGGCTGCATCATCTGTTATATTTACATCACGTACTCTTCGAACCACCAAGCAACCCAATTGCCAATTGCAGCTTCCTCTTCTGACCACCCGAGAGCGTATTCGCATTCGCCTTGATCTTCTTGCCCAGATCACAATCTTTCAACAATTGTTCCAGGTCTTCTGAGGGATCCGATGCAGGCGACCATTTCACTGCTTTCCACACTTGAAGCGTTTGGAGGCAGGTGAGTTCAGGGAAAAGAACGTTCTTCTGTGGCACAATTCCCATTGTACCTCTCGGTGGACGGAGATGGCCACCTTCGAAAATAACCTGCCCATCTGTCTGACCGTCGAGGCCTCCGACGATTGACATGGTCGTAGACTTCCCGGCTCTAGATGAAACGTTCAGTGCCTGTTACAGAAATAGAATGATAGCAACGTACCCGTTAGATCCGAGCAGGACAAAGATGCCCGTCTTGGGAACGTCGAAACTCAAATCATTGACCGCAGTGACGGCACCCTTCGAGCTCCATTTCGAAGTTCTATAAACCTTCTTCAAATGACGGACAGAAATGGCAACGTCATTAGGCAGGGCTATGTCAGTAGTTGTCACAGTCTTTTGCCAAAACTTCCACCAAGGGCGGCTGTTTGGAAGTTTAGCTTCGTAAAGTCGCCTTTCCCATAGTACTCCAAAGTATGGCCAGATGAAAATGTTTATCTATATCAGTGTCGTGAGGCTGGGAAGGAACAATCGTATACGTGAAATACTCACGAGCGCAGCAAGGACAAGTGCGATCAAGACGATCCCATACTCGGGGTCCCGTTTGACGAGACTGGCACCCAACAGGTTTTCTTCAAAACCGCAGATTGCCCTTGTCGCAAAGATGTAGAATGCAGGGGGGAAGATGAGAGTAAAGATGAATGCAGCTCCAGATGAAGCAGACTTGAATGCGACCGCAACGATAGCTATAATAATGGCCACAAATGTGGTAACCACAGCTGCAAGCTGGGGGCTTTTCCCGAAGGGCGCGGCGAGGAACAAAGACCAACTAGCCAACGAGAGCCCAAAGAGGAGGTGTACGAGTAGGATCGTGCCAACGTTGGTCTCGGCCCATATACGGAATCGCCAAACGATAGAAACAGTGATCCAGGCCGGGAGATACGTGATTGATATGCTAAGATGCCACGAGCTGTTTGGAGTTGTCAGTCAGTTGCTTAATCATGGCCGCAGCAGGTGTCTGTGAAGAAACGTACACTATACGTGCTTTATCCGTCAAACCCATAGCCTTCATCTGCGCAGTCAGGCCATTCGCTCTTTCACCTGCGAATGAGCCTGGAAGTTGGTAGGTGATGCCAGCGAACGCGAGAAACCTGGTTGGAATCCATTAGAATCCGCGAGACAAGGGAAAGATGAACGGAGGTACAGTGCAAGGACGAGTAGATCTGTTATAGCTCGAACATAGTCTAGGCGTATATCTGTGTTTTGCTCTTCGTTTGTCATTTGGGTAAACGGCCATTCTAAAGGCGTAGGCAGCTTCACGCCTGTTTGTAGTTCAATGATTGCCTGAGGACAATGGAATTAATAGAGGCCTTATATGCAGGAAGAGCATAGACTTACCTGGTCAATTGACCACTGCAATGGTAAAATCCTTTTCTCAAAATCGCTGGTATGTTTCTCCACGTTGATGTAGTTCAATCCCTGGTCTGCATAGAGGGTATAATTGATAGATGAACCTCCTGTATTCGGAATGCGGAAGAATGTAACGGCGGCGAAACATCGTGAAAAGAGATTGAAATTTTGTGGACATGCATCGAGGATAGCGGCTGGGGAGGGGACCTGTTCAATCGCATTCAATTGCTTATCGTTGAAACCAGATGTTATGTGACTGATTATTTCCGAGGGTGTTGGACTGCCAGTGCCGTTAGTACCGTCTGCCCAAACGAGCGTGAGAGAGCCGTCGAATTCGTTTTGTAAGTCGTGAATAGGTCCTGGTTTTCCGAAGCCGTACTGTATCACCCTTAGAACGAGATACTGCAAAGGACAGGTGTGGCGGAAGAACATACATCGTTGATTTCACTAAGAAACAGCTGGGCTGCTGCTAGGAATGCGCCATATGCGATAGGGAGGATAAAGCATCTTAGAATATTGAGCTAGAAAAGCACGTATCAGCTAGTCCTCGGTGAAGCAAGAGACAAGATCACGTACGACTGGTGATTTCCATTGAACAATCCAATTCTTCCAAATAAGGGCCCGGAGTTGAATCCAGAATAGGGAAGCCATACGAATTCGTGATTAAAAGATAAGACTAGAACATGAACTTTATGAAAGAAAGACGAAGTACAATGGGAAATTCACAGAAAATGAGCGCAAGAAGTATATGTTGGCGGAAAGAAGACGAAATAAAGCGCCCTGCGAACATAAATATGTTCTCCAGCAGCACTCGGCGCTGTTGCTGTGCAATCGCAGCATGGCGTTTATGTTGTCAGATCCGCTGGGCATGCCGGGGGCCATATTGATATCCCCGTTTATACCGCCTGCGAACTTTAAGTACAAATTATGCGTGGTTTGATTGCCCTGGCAAAGGAGTTCCTCCATGCGGCCATGCCAAGCGAGAGCATTCCATCATCCATGACGATGGCCGCGATTAAGCCAGGACGCGTGCTGGAAAAACGCGTCAATGTCTGGCCCTCACGCCGGGGTTGCAATCGGGGGACTATGGGGTGAGGATCGCCTCTGCCACTGCGATCCCAATCCCGTCCTCCCGACAACCAGATGAGAGCATTTACCGTACCGAGAAAACACCGGGACAGGGTACTCGGCAAACGATACTTATCTGGCAATTATACGGAGCACTTTTGCGCATACATCCAGGTGGAGGTGATGGTGGTAGGCTGGAAGGCGTTTAAAAAGCTCTGCTGACAGCCCTAATGGCCTGTCAAGGTATGCCAAACAACACGATCGCTTAAATGCCGCGTCCTTCTCCCCACATCACTCTTCATCCTCCTAAAAGCTTGAGATACAGTAATGCACGCGTCAGTTTCAGCAAAGGTGTGGTGAACCCACCTAGAAGGAAGTAGATCTCACATATCTCCTTCGAATATAGAAACAGAAAGACAAAATTATGGCCTTGGAAGCGGAAATCGCCCTGCTTGAAAAGGAACTAGGGCAAGTGACTATCTACTCAATTTATGGCGATTTCTCGTGTTAAATCGTGTTTATTAAGAGAGGGCAAGGACGCTCAAGCAATTGTCAAACGGCATATCGAACTACTTCACAGGTATAATGAGTCAAAAGATGCCACTCAGGTAATTATAAGGGCAACGTCGTTTCCGAGTTGTTGGACTGACTTTCACGCCATTCGTAGATTTTAATTGGAAGGGTAAATTATGAAACTAGCGACGCTATTTCCCTCTCATACCTGGATACGATAGTTGGCTTCGTTGAAAGAGACTACCATTCGCCAGATTCACGAAGATTACGACTTAATCGACGCAGATTGAATGATAGGTATGGAACTCATTTTTGTATTCGTGACGAACCGAAGTCCTTACAAAGTATCCAACTCGTACCAGATCCAGTCCAAACGTTGACTGCTATTCCATTTGCCATTTTACCGGGCCATAGTCGCGTTGGTTCGTGTACATCATTCGTATTGCCCAATCCCAAATTGCCGTGCTCGTTCCAACCCCAGCCCCACACCTCTGAATGTTCTTCATTAACCCACAATGTCAAGACATGCTCGGTGCCACAACTCAATTTGTGTGGCCTCTGCCCCTTTCCATATTCAGGGAATAGAACGCCATGGGGCTGAGAAACATCATCCGTTTCGCTCTTCCCTCTGCCTAATTGCCCGTGAGTGTCCTGTCCTACCCCATATATGCGCATATTGCCATCTTTTTCTGATACAATTGCAAAGGTTCCGTTCCAACTACAGGTGCTCGCCTTAACATCGCGTAAGGCCTCCAAGTTCAGCTGCCCTTTGCGATTGGAGCCCATCCCAATCAACCTTCCAGAAGAGCACAAGGCAACTGTATGCTGTGAGCCGACAGATACCGATACGAACGGGTCGTGTGTGTCTCCTAGCATCACGACGCGGGGAAGGCTGACAAAGGGTGCAGCTTTCTGGATACTGGTCGCTGCTTTAGGGGGTCCACCACCCGGCTTCCCGACTTGACCATGTCTCGCTGCACCCCATCCTACGAGGAGCTTCGTTAGTCCAAGTCGGACCACTGCTACAACATGGTGTTGACTGGCTGCTAGAGAGTCGATATAAAGGCCACCCAGGGGACTGCTCCCGACCGCCAGATGGTCGAATGTGACCTGGTGAATTTCTTTCTTGTCGTGCTTAGAATTCTTCAACTTTTTGCTTTTGGAATCGGGCTTGGAATCTGTCCCGATGTCACCAACGCCCAAGTCACCAAAATCATTTGAACCGAAAGATATGCAAGCATCACCGTCAGATGGGTCAAGGGAGGATAACACGACATAGGACGTCTCCCAGCCTGCAGCGATGGCTTTGTACTCGTATCTCCCTGGTTTCATTCCAAGTTCTGATTGCAACGGTAGATCCAGACGTTGGAAGACATCCGCCCCGTGAACCTTGCATGACTCTTGGTATTTCCGGCCCAGTTGCCCAGAACGACCGTCTCCGCATCCCCATAGCTCCCTTTTCCTTTTTGGAATCATCGAATCCACATTGCCCTCAACATCGCCCTGAACTTCGAGAAGGACGAGTGTATGGTTGGCTCCAGTAGCAACGTCGATGATTCTGGTGGTCTCGTCGCCTGGAAGAGCTCCTAGAGATGAGCCTAGGAATTGGCAAGGACGAAACTCGTGGGCATCTTCATCAAGAGAATGTCCCAATTGGCCGCGGGCGTTGGATCCAGCGGAGAGAAGGGTTAAAGACATGATGGTTGTCGTGGAACGAACATCAGGATTGCCAATCGGCCCGTTGTTGATAAGATTAGATCAGCGCCATCACTTGTCTTCTGCGGTTGCACAGACTCTCAACATCAACGTTAACATGAACTTCTGTCACAGTGACTCACAAATTGCTTTATCAATCAGATGACCCGACGATGTTGGAAGCAACTTTACTTCTACGACGACTCCTGACTACCCCCCAAGCAATGGCCGACATGCCCCTAATCAAATATCGAGGTTTTCTTGCTCTAGTCGGGAACGCCATCGACGACATGGTTCGGGATGCACTTCAGAATCCCTCGAATTCTAGCCTCGGATTTCCCCTTCCGTCATTTCGAACCAACCGTTCTATGGCGTACCACATTACCTTCTTGACCAAGGACGAACTTCGAAATGTGCCAGATGGAAAACTCGCTAACATCATTGAAGCCGATACTCGACATGTCTTCCCGATTGGGATTGGAGGCAGAAACAACTCAGGTGTTTTCTACATCGTTGTTATCTGGGCTGGAGGTCAACAGCTCAGGAAGCAACTTGGGCTTTCACCCAAGAATTTTCATATCACCCTCTCGGACAAGGATGATCACAATATGGATAAAGGAGTCATTTCTCTCTTTCCTGGACAGTTTCCCGCTTCTCCTGCCCCTGACCTCCTCGACCACCTCACCTTTACCTTGCACGCGACTGGAAACTATCTCGAAGCTCAGACCTACAGTGCCAGCCTAATATTGGCTTCCTCCCAGTCTCATAAAGGCTTTCTACGTTTAGCGGATTCGGCTTTCTCCAATGCTCAGTTCAAGCTTGCCATGTTGTCATACGCGGGAGCCTACGAGCGTTCGGACGACAAAAAACTTCGCAATTACTGCATTAAGAAGCTCATTTCCTGCTCTGAAAAGACGGAATGGGGTACTGTCTTCCAACAAGATGAAATTGCACAGATTCCCGTCGACCTAGCTCCTCTTCTTGTCGTGCCTTGGTCACCAGACCTCCGACATACTCTAGGCCAAGCTAATATCACTCCAAAGCTCTGCCTGGAACCTAGACAAGCTTTATATATCCCGAAACGTTTGAAACCTGGAAAACTCGACCTCTCGCAGTTCTATCAACTTCCTCGGTTTTTCAGGTGGCTCATCCCTTTCCGATTTGCAATCATGTCTACACCACGTCGTGAAGAAGATATCATCGCTCTCGCTTCGTTTTCCCTTGGTATCCGACGAGTTCTTACGCTGACCGAAGAAGAACCATTGAAACAGGAATGGTTTCAAGGAGGACGGATATCCAATTCTTTCTTACCAATACCGAACTACCATCCCCCTTCGGTCGAGCAGATGGACATTGTGATGAAGACGTTCCTGGAAGAGGACGATTTACCCTTGCTACTCCATTGTGGCGGTGGCAAGGGGCGTGCAGGAACTGTCGCTGCATGTTACCTCACAGCATGCGGATTTAAGTGTCCCCCATCATACGAGCAAACTCAGCCCGAGTACACCGCTGCTGATGCCATCTCTACTTTGCGTTCACTGAGACCGGGAAGTATCGAGACCTCGCACCAAGAACGATTCGTCTCGGAATGGTGTAGCACCCTCTGGAAACGACAATCCATCTTTCCAGAACTGCCGTTGGAGCCCCTGCCTTGTCCAATGGTCACCATAGGTTCGTTCCAGCAAACAGGCCATGACCTCCTCATGCTTGTGGGCCTGCCTGGGTCTGGAAAGACGTGGTTCTCGAGGTCATTGATGGCGCGTGACCCTCATCGATGGCAACATATCTCTCAAGACGAGAGTGGAAGTCGAACACTTTGTGAAACCGAGATTGGAAGAGCGAATGGAGGTCGACGGGTACTCTTGGATCGGTGTAACATGTCTTCGGACGATCGAAAGGCATGGATTAGCCTGGCATCGAATTGGTGCACACGTCCTGTTTGTGTGTGGTTTGATTATGACCAAGACCTTTGCCTTTCGAGGGCACAGCAGCGTAGCGACCACCCGACGCTTCCACCTGGAAAGCGAGTTCGGAACGCAGTGGACCAAATGACCAAGATGCTCGAGCCTCCGACTTTGGAGGATGGCTTTGAAGCCATCGTAATCATCCGGTCCTTCGCTGCTGCCCAAGAGCTCGTGGCGTTACTATCGCCTCTGCTTGGAATCCACAAGTTTCCCCGGACACCGCACCTCATCAATCTTGGAGCCGCTACTGAGGACGATATACAGGTCGACACCGCGAACTTGAATATTCAAGGCAATGTCGTCGTCACCGAGAAAGTTGATGGAGCCAACATGGGCTTCTCACTTTCGTCCGATAAGCAGATTATCGTGCAGAACCGGTCTCACTATATCAACCCTTCGACTCACGAACAATTCAAGAAGCTCGGCAGTTGGATCGAGCGGCACAGAATGGAGCTGGAGAAGTTGTTAGGCCGCGATCCCTATTTCTCTGAGCGATATATACTGTTCGGGGAATGGCTTTATGCGACTCACTCAATTCCGTACTCTCGCCTTCCTGACTATTTTATCGCCTTCGACCTTTACGATCGATCAACGGGTACGTTTGTCAGCACGAAGGCTCTCAAGAACCTGCTATCTCCCACCACGATCCAGTCGGTTCCTATCGTCCATGAGGGTGCTATGCCTTCTGAGGCAGAGCTGAGAGCTATGGTTCAGAGGCCGTCAAAGTTCTATGATGAGCGGATAGAGGGCGTTTATGTGAAGGTGGAACGGGACTCGAAGGTTGTGTTCCGGTCTAAAATTGTTCGGAGTGATTTTATTGCCGGGAATGAGCATTGGACGCGGGGTCCGCTGAAGGTTAACACGTTAGATACGAGTCACGTTAGTTAGGGGTACTTGCATGTGATGATGCAAGGCCCCAATTTATCTACTTTAGTCACAGCTCTAACTGCACGCAATCATTGGATGGAGGAAGTCGCTTATATTGAATTTAAGCGCCGCATGAAATATGGGCGCCTAATTGTATTGTTGAAGCCCGATTCCTGAACGACTTTGCATACCTTGTCTGTTGAAGTAATGATCTTTCCGCCATGTAAATGTTTGTTCTAGGCCTTAAACCGCTTTGAATACGCCGTCTTTTTGAAAACGGATCCAATATGTGATTTTCAACGGTGACGTGGGAAAGGAACTGGAATTAGATGTTGGCGCTTCGATATTAGCAGAGGCAGTCTTGGGCACATTTCCACTCATTCAATGCTGGAAGAGCTCTCTCAACTCGTTCTCCTACGATACGGAGTCTTTTGGCCTGACTTCAGTTGGATTTTGACAGGAAGGATTCAGCCGTCCGACTCGGAGAACTCCAGTTCGAATCCCCACTGAATTCGACTCACGAACGGCACTTATCGTGGGCTCCGAGCAAACTTTTTGAGAAGAGCCTCCACTCTTGGCTATGCAGCCAGAAAGGAGCAATGACTCGGATTAGCCACAAAAAACACCAATCGAATAGTCCTGTGGGAATTAAAGCCTTAAGGCTCGACGCGGCATTACCCGTCCACGTATATAAACCTCTCATCGATCGCCTTCTTCCTTTCTTTTTACCGCCATATACTACGCGTTCTGGAGCAATGGGGCAGAGACATCAAGCCTTCCTCATCGCCCAAGTCATCGCCAAGAAGGGTGATACCAAGTCTAGCTATCGATGTGTCGGTGCTATTCATGATCAATGGTGCTACGGCACGTTGCCTTTGCGCGGTGCACATCGATTCTATCTCCTAGCTAAGCAAAAGCAGAATGCCGCCCTACTACGCGACGACATACGAAGATACTCGGAGAATGTAGAGCGCGATCCAGAGAATCCGTGTCCATATGCTGCACACCTACTGGCCGTGGCATGGGGCGTTGAGCCAACGAAGGATTCTTGGGGACTCAAACCGCAAAGGGTGTCTGTATTGCCGTCAGATGTGGGAAGTAAGGAATGGGGTAAGAACAACTGTTTCTGTATCCTCGTTACCTTGCACAAAGGGTTTTAATAGATGGATATTTAGATAATGACGATGGGATAACTGTTATTGACGTTACGGATCCAGAGCGCATAGCTCTCGCCTTTGCCGGCATCATGATCGAAGGCACCGAGCATGAGGTGGTTCCACTCACTCCAAAGCAATATCTCCGTGCATATTATCCAGAACCGATCGGCAAAGAATCATCAGGTAGGTGTTTCTTCATGTCTTTTTCTTTACAACATAGGCTGACTGGGTAATCAAGGGTCCGGTGCTGAGTTCGAAGAGTACCATATTGCAACTATAGCCAACATAGACCATATCCCTATCATCCCTCTTTCCGCTTTTGCAGAGGCTTGGCCCAAAGAATATCATTATAATGCAGAGGGGGAGGAGGCCGTGTCTTCTTCGATAATCTCAACTAAGGTCCCGTCCCTGGTCGACCTTGCTCTGGAGAAGGCGATTACAGAAGTTATTAAAAGCGGCGAAATCGAAATTCTGGACCATGTGCTCTTTGTTCCCGACAAGATATCCATCATTCTGGACAGACTCAAGGAAGTCAAATCATTCTCTTCCGATGCCATTCCGCTGGTCATCAAGGCTCTGAAGACTCGCTCAGACTTTCCGACAAAGATAGACATATCCGGTCTCAATCTTACTGGAGAACAAATTATCCAAATCATGGGAGATTCCTTGCCAGTCGTAGAGCAACTTGATGTGGAGAATAATGTCAAATTCAACAAAGACTCCTTCATCCAGATCCTCACTCTCCTGCCCAACTTGCGCTCGCTCAATATCCTGCGCACGGGGGTATCCACGGAGGACATCCAGAACCTACTCAACTCAAACCCTGCGTTCTTTTATCAAGTCCCCTGTATCGCTCATTCGTTCTTCATCGAGCCACAGGAACAATTTCCCCACAATATTACATTCCAATTCGAGGAAATGGTCCAATTCGGGAGCTCGGATACAATACAATACCCAGTACCCGCACTATCAACGGAGGTGCTCTTGCAAATAATCTTGGACCTTATGCATGCCGCCGGTTGCATCTCAGAGGATAGCGAGGCTAGCCCATATAATATTGAAGAATTCTCTTACATTTCGATTGCCGCCATTTCGAGTTCAGGTGTTCGAGAACCTTCACAGGAACAGTGGGGTACGTTCAACACTCGAACGGTTTCGATCGTTCCTCGTAAACCACCTGCGAACGCGAAGTCTCTGGGCCAAGGAAGCTACTTATTTGTCTTGAAAGGGTTGATGCCAAACCTGCGTTGGTGGAGGTCAGAGCTTCTCGAACCCCGTTGGGAGTACGGAATTTATGCCAAGGCAGTCCAATCGTTAAAGAGTACAACACCTGAGTCGACTGAGCCAAAGGAACTACAAGAAGAGCTAGAGAAGCCCACTGCTGTTGGGGATTCGGGGGGTGAGAATGATAAATTGGACGACATTCGAATCCTTGACTTTCCCACCTTCCTTCAACATCTGGAAGCTGAAGGTCGTCGCATACATTTCAACGATGCGAGGGTACAGAAGATTGTGGAGACTCTAGGCTCAAGCAAATTCAAACTGGCTACCGAATCGATAAACGCTTAATATCTTGCTAGCATATGGCTGCCACGGTGTGGGACTCAAATCAGAAGTACATATGCAGACGCGCCCTTGGGTGACCATTTTTTTGGGACGGTATATGAGAAAAAAGTTTAAATTTTGGGATGATTATATTTAGCTATACAATGCAAATGTGCTCAATTTCGAGCTACGATCAAAGACCCGAGAGGAGAACGTTCCAACGTTGGAAATCGCAAGCAGAAATAGAAGCGCAAACGATTAAATGATTAAATGTCGTTTGAGGGGTATTACTATAAAGGAGACAAGTATCATATGATTTTAAAGAGTTAGCTTAGAGTTCGCTGTATGCAGATTCCGATGAACCCTCTCGCGACATCACAGGTGAATTGGAATGGTCCCTATTGTAAAGAATCCGGATTGCACGATTCTCCATTTCCTCATCGACACCGTTGACAAAGAGGCCAGAGGCACGGACCTCTTGCCTCAGCTCATCAACCTCGAGAAGGAGGTCATCGGTCCATCGAGCATACTCCTCGTCGTCGGAGTCTTCGGCAGACTCATCACCATCGCTGTAGTCAGGACCGTACAAATCCTTTCTAAGACTTCGAAGTCGAGCTTCGCGGGAGATGTTTTGGAGGTCCAAGACACCGGTCTCAGCGTCAGAGTACGCTGTCCCCTCTCGGGACATCACGGGTGAATTGGGATGATTTCGGTTGTAGAGGGTTCGGATGGCACGCTTTTCCGACTCCTCATCGACAAATCCGGTACAAAGACCCGAGGCATAAACCTCGCGACGAAGTTCCTCCACTTCAAGGAAACATTCGTCAGCCCAATTGTCATACTCCTCATCATCCGTATCTTCAGCTGACTCGTCGCTGGTGTAGTCAGAGCCGTGGTGCTGTTTGCGAAGGCGTTTAAGAGTAAGTTCGCGCTCGATAGCGACGATATCGGCAGTGGTTTGGACACAGGAAGTGGATGATGAAGCTGATGAGAAATAGTAGAAGTTGGGATGATTGAATTTGCGGCCGGATTTGGCCTTGATAGATTTGGCAACCCTGAAGCGCGAGTTATCTGGTGGGAGGCCCAGGTAAGTGTCCGGAAAGTCAGAAAATCAATATAAAGAAGACATACCATGAGATTCATCATCAGAATACGACGCATAGCTGTAGTAGCTACGGTTGACCTTGGGTTTGGTCGCACCCTTCGCAACAGAACGTCTCCGAGTCGAGCATCCGGCGGAAGAACAAGAGGATGGATAATACGATGTACCATTGTCGAACTCGGGGTTGAACTGCTCAAGCATAGAGGGCGGTTGAGGCAAGCCTTGGACGGAAACCGTAGTGGCTACAGAGGCCATGGAGATTGAAAAATGCTGTTTAAAGAAAAGAACTCGGTGCTTCAGTTTGTGATAGGTAGTGGTTTGAGTTTAGGGCGGTGAATTCGATGATGCTTCCAAGGGCCAATTCGGCCCTCTATTTATGCTTTTTGCAAAGAGCGATAACGTGACATAGACGAGAGGTAGACATCCGTGCGTCGAACAGAGACAGTTTAAGGGGGGCAGTGAAACAGGAGAACTTTATAGCGGGCAAGTCAGGGGCAGCGGTGAAGAAACCGTGCGTCTCACGGTGTTTCTGGAGCATAGAGGGACATGATGCATCGCTTTTGCTTCGAGTGCAGCAAGGATGCGTTGTCTCAGTAGAAGGGACATGAGACAAGGGGTGACCAAAGATGAATCAGGGGCCCGAAACTGAGGAAGACAGCTCTCGTTTTCTGAGTCAGGGATAAGACCAGACAGCCGCAGGGTGGAGACAGACGTCTGAGGCTTGACCATTCTCCAAGGATGGAGAAACAGGATACAGAATAGGAGCTGGTGACGGAAGACAGAATTCGTTATCATTGATTGACCTCGAGTTCACATAGGCAAACAATACCCACAGTCCTATTAGCTAAAATGGCTCATCATCCAACTTCAATAGGTATATTATTCATAAATGAGCGATGTTCTAGACGTTTGTGTGCTTTTGCGATGTCAAAGAAAGAAAGAAGGTAAGGACAGTTTGCAGTAATCAATAAGTAAAAGCACAATTGCAGCGGGATCTGAATATATTGAATGAAAGAGCTTTGAAACTTTTGAGAACTTGAAGCGGAAGCCAAGGTATATAAAATCAATAGAAATAATCAGCATATGTTTCCCAAGGTAGTAGTAAGAAAGCTAAGCGTTGAACGTTGAACGTTGAACGTTAAAAGAAGAATCACACACACGCACATCACAACTATACTTCGAGAAAGAGAATGAGAAAAAAAAGTAGAAGCAGATAGCACCGAGTGAATAAAAACAGGAAAGGAAGGGCAAGGAGTGTGCATGTAGGGACCTCGCAAAAGGCCAAACAAAGAAAAGAGTTCAAGCTCAAGCTCATTATAAAAAACCAAAAGAGGAATAACAGATGCGAAAAGAAATAAAACGATGCATACGATAGCGACAAAACAAAATGGATAGAATCTGAAAGGTAAAAAAAGCAACAGAACAACCGAATGCTTCGAGAATTTCCATCGATGATTGTGTGACGTGAAGGGGTGTGATCACAGAGCTTGGAGCAACCGCCCAAGGACCAACCAGCGGCCTTTGAAAAAACAAACAAAACAGAGCAATTACGACGCTGCTGGTCGCGGCGACGAATTAGACGAAAACAACGAAAACACCTTCTCCGCATTGTTCTTATACTTCTTCAGCTTCTTATTCTTTGCCGGCTTCTCCTGCACCTCCTCGACAAGAGCCGCCTCCGTCCCCCCATTAATCGCAGATGGCGTCGACGGCGAAATAACATTCCCAGAATAATCCGACGAAACACTCCGCCCATCCATAGACACAGCCGACTCCTTCGACTTTAGCGACGGCGAGAACGGCCCAGAACCACTAGCCTGAGTAGGCGTAAGCAGTGTAGCAGAACCCGAGCCAGAGCCAGAAGCCGCCGAAAGCGAATAGGCAGTCGCAGAGAACGACCGGCTCGTAGAATTAGAGAAACTTGAAGGAGGAGGCTTGGGTCGAAGAAACTGCCGGGGATGTTTCCGGAAGTTGAGAGCAGACGTCCGGCCGCGGCGCTGCGAAGGCGTAGGAGAGTCGCCAACCTCGGAGGGTTGGGGTGTTTTAGAGGACGTCCCAGAGGACGAGCGTCCGTTCGTACCCGGCGTTGAACCCTTGCGGAACACAGCAAGTCGATACCGATCGACAACACCACGCGCCCAGAGACTGGTACCCTTGGCGCCATTCCGATCCTCACCATCCACAGCCTCCACAAAGTCCCAGTCCTCATCCTCCTCGTCCCTCTCGAGCTCAGTCATCCCAGGCTCATCATCACCACCATCAGACAGGTACTTGTCCAGCGCTGGCACACCTGACTTCTCTCGTCGAGGCTTGCCACGGGCAGTCGGACGACTTCCGCTCGCTTTGGGAGGGGGCGTATGTCGTCCATTGGCGGCTTTGTCCTTGCTTTCAGCGATGATGGTAACCCTCTTGGCATCCTCTTCCGCCTTCTCGAGTTGAGTCTCCACAGCACTAACGTTAGCAAGGAGCTCTTCCAAAGACCGGGTAGGCACATCCTTGGGAATAATAACCTCAAGATGCTTCGGTCTCTGGTCTTGTCTTGTTGGCTTCGACTGATCTTCATAAATAGGAGTCGTCTGAGCAGGCTGAGGTGGAGACACAACAACATCTTCTGCGGGCGGCAGCGGTGCGGGTCTGGCCTCAGGAGTCTTTGGCTCCAGCTCGGCTCCGCCATCTCCATCATCCGGCTGCACCTCTCCCTCACCTTCCTCCTCCCCTTCATCAATCGTCTCTCCCTCCGACTTGGTGCTCGAAGTTCCGGTCAACATCGACGACTTGCCATCATCAACGCTCACACCAACACTCTCATCATCATCTCCCTCCTCACTGTCACCCTCCTCGCCCTCCTCGTCCTCATCATCCATAAGAATCGAGTGTCGTCCCTTGAACGAGTATCCATCGAACACATCCACGCTCTCGTCTTCCTCTTCCTCGGGTGGCGTATGTGTGAGTGGCCGGACAGATGAGCTTCGAGATTGAGAGGGAGTGGTATTGGTTTCGTTGTCTGTGCGGTCGGTATCTGTTTGAGGGTCTGCATCGGTATCAGTGGCCTGGCCACCTTCGTCGACGTATTCATCTAGCACCGGTTCCATATCGAGGAAAGTCTCGTCAAAGTTTTGGGTATCATAGGCCACGGTGCGGTCGACGGGAGGAACATAGGGAGCTGTTGATTATACCTACAATCAGTATCGTATCAGTAATAGAAAAAGAGAGCACTGACGAATATATCGTTTGTAGTATACATGGCACCAATCACTAGAGGGGAGAACGTCAGGAATGCATTAAGAGGAAGGAGAAATAGACGTACATCATCGAGAAATAAGGATGTTTCTTGATTCTCGGTTCCCGAATCCGCAGATCAGGGTTCTTTTGCAAGAGCTGCGCATACACCCAGGTCAACACGGTTCACATCATCCTAGAGAGTCCTCCAGACTCACCCCACGAATCAAACTCTTCGTATCCTGGTCCATAACCCTATCATCCGGGAACTGCAGCTCATCCTGCAAAACCCTCACATACATATCCGAATGGTTGTTCGCGTAAAATGGTGTCTAAAATAAATCGGCATTAAATCCCCCATGGGACACAAAGCAGGCAAACGAAAGACTTACCATCCCGGTCAACATTTCATACAACATCGTCCCAAAGCTCCACCAATCCACCTCGTACCCATACGGCAAGCCCTGGATAACCTCAGGCGCCAAGTACTCCGCAGTCCCACAAAACGTCGTCGTCACATCCGGGCTCCCAATCGGCTGGCCAGGCCACCCATACATCATCTCCCCGTTCTTGTCCGGCTTCATCCACGGCGGCATCACGCTCTGCGGCGTCCCCGGCGCACTGGAGTAAAAGTCGCTCGAATGCGAGCCGCTCGCAGCCAAAGTCGCGGGGTGCGGCCGTGCAAACTCTTTCGACAGCCCGAAATCGGTCAGGACAATGTGCCCGTCCGCGGCGATGAGGATGTTCTCGGGTTTGAGGTCCCGGTAGATGACGCCCGCGGCGTGCAAACCTTCAACGCCCTCCACGATCTCTGCGGCGTAGAACCGGGTTCGGTCGCGGCTCAGTCGGCCCCATCGTGCAAGCTGAGTAGCAAGATCACCGCCTGGATGGAAGTCCTGTAGATTAAAAAAATTAGACAAAGGTTCACCAGGGAAAAAAAAGATGAAAAACAATTCGAATACACACCATAACCAAGAACAGATTCTCTTTATCGTGGAAACTCCACCAGAGCTTGACGACGAAGGGATCCTTGGACTCTGCTGCCATCCGTTTCAAAACAGCTTGCTCGGTGAGTGTATGCTGCAGCTCCTGATGCGCCAGGACGTGTCGCTTCGTGATTGCCTTGAGGGCGAAGAGCCCGGTACCAGTCTTGTGCCTCACAAGCAACACCTTGCCCGCACACCCCTTCCCAAGCACCCGAATCATCTCAAAGTCGTCGATCGTCACCTTCCTTGATGACTTTTTCTTCGCCACCTTCTTCCTGTTGCGCTTGCGCGGGGCAGTCGCCGAGAACGAGGATTCGTCGCCCGTCTCCTCGACCTGCGACGACATCCCGCCGTCTAAACCGTCCTGGCTCGGGGTTGACTCTGTGTAGGGCCGTGGGGACAGTTTGTTGAATTTGTTGTGTCCAACGGACTGTGAGCGATGCAGGCGGGCAGCAGCAGCAGCAGCAGCTGAGGATGATGATTCAGTGCCAGAGGCCGCGGGAGTCTGAGCATGGTCGACATAGGTATGGCCCTGGGCCGCGACGGTGGATTCATCAGTCCCAGGTCCGGTGGCGCGTCCGTCTCGCCCCTCCTCCACAAGCTCCTCTTGCCGATCAGAAGTGGCCTGACCTTGAGGAGCACCATCAGGAAGAGGCGAAGCCGCGTCTACACGTCCGTTAGGCTTGACACCTGAAAGGCGGTTGGCTTGGGCATCAGCAGGGGTGGCAGTGGCCTCTCGCTCGTGGTGTTCTGGGTCGCCCTCGCCCTTGTCCTCTGCACCTTCAGAAGCACTTCGATCGTCACCGTTCAGCGCAGGAGCATCCTCCGCAGGCGCAGGCAAAGCCTCCTCAGGCTGATCGAGCTTCTCACCTTCCCCATCCTTCCCATCAGCACCAGAGACCCCATTCACGCCCCCAATGACACTAGCACGGCTGTTGGCACCAGCCAGCCCGCCAACATGCGCCGCCAAGTCACTCCGGACACGCTTGATCGCCCTCTCGACACGGACGCTCTCCAGGTCATCCGTCCGAACGCGGACGAACCGCTTCCACACCCGATCCTTGCGCAAATCAGGGGCGTTGGAGAGGGTCGTGAGGTACGCAGCGATCGCCGTGCTGGTCACGGACGGCGGCGTCGTCGTGGAGGGCACGCTCGGATTCTCGACCGTCATGAATGGGTCACTGTTCTCCGTGCCAGGTGTGGTGAGGGGCGGTGTCGGTAGCGCCGCCGACGCGTTGTTCTCTCGACGGGCAGCAGCTGCCGATCGGGCATTCTTGTTTGAAGCTGGAGAAGCGAGGCGAGAAAGGGTGTTCAAAAAGTTGGACTTGCGTTTGGGAGGAACGGGCACCGATGCAGGGTCGATGGGCATAGTTGGGATCTTGGAATTCGGATGCGAGTCTCGCAGCTTTCGGTCGAGCTCGAGGATCTCGAGCACGGTGCGGGTTAGAGTTAGGTTATGGGTCGGCGCTGGAAAGGAAAACTGTGAGCACGCTGGGGATAGACGAGGACAATAAGACGACAGACTCTTTATGTAGAGACTATAGGAGCGCGAGTCGTGGGGCGTCTCGGCGACGCTGACGCTCCAGGGTCCATCCTGGCCATCCAAGCGCACAGGCTGCCTCCGGTTGGCGGGTATGTTGGTATCTAGAACCTGCATATTTCAAAGGGGGCCAGCTGGGTATATGTAGTCGAGGCTTCAAAGCATATACGACTCGAGGGTTAAAGAGCAAGAACGGGGCTTTGTTTGGGCCTGTCGATGATGAAGGCCACGAGTTCTCTCAAAAATCTTTGGGTGCTGCTTCTGTTGTTGTGATGTGCCTCGAGGTTCAGATGAAACGAAACTAAGATAACGTGCGTTCCCCCTAAGGATTTCAGAATAGGAGAAAAAAATATAAAAAGAGTGTTGGGAGAAGGAGGTGCTGGTGATGATGATGGTTCAGAAAAGGAGTATTATTGCCATCACTGTTTTTGTTGGCCTCGCAGCACCCGTGGGCGTTCCTCAGAGCTTCTCGCCTTTATTCATGCCTCGAGGCTCTCAGCTGCTCTCCCGAACAAGCCATGCATACCAGTCCCTACCCCTTATTTTTCGTCCTCTTATCGTGGAATCCTCCAAGCGCGATATCGTCCGAGTATCGTATCGCAACGGCTTATATGATATACCTATTAGCAAGCACTTTTAATGTTCAAGTCAAATTTAGGTATTCCATCCGCAGTGCAAGTTGAAAGGCAGCTCGCAAATCCCACGAGGGCTCACACCAAGGCTTCCAAATGCCGACAAGTTCCATTACCTCACGAAATGAAATTATCGACCATACAACGTAAACTAAGAATGGAAGCAAAACAAAAACGATATCGATATCGCTTGCACTGACTCTATAGCTAAGTAATAACAAACTTAGCCCCCACGCCACGGCACCGTATACCGCGTAAGGAACGACGAGCTGCGCTCTATCCCCACCGCAGTCCTAAAACCCGGATCCAACTTCCAAAAAGCCCAAAGTCCAGGGTCCAAGGTCTATATTAAGCGCCCACCCCTAACAAAAAACTAAAGTACAAACAATTCCTTCTTTCTTTCTTATTCAATACTACTTACTCTAAAACAAACACCTAGAGAGGGAGAAAAACCTAAGTAATAGTACTGTAATCGAGAGTGGTAACTCATGCTTATGCTAAATAGTCAAGAAAAAAAAAGAAAGAAAAAAAAAGTCAAGGAACAAAGAGAGGGAGAGGACAACAAAACGAGTGTACAGAAAAAGTGGAATGTGAATATATACTAGGAAAAAAAGAGAGACAGTCCACAATAATGAAAATGAATAATGGTCGGGTGCATGCATGGTATGTTCAAAAAAGTAAATGTGTGTGTGTAGAAAGAGAAGTGGGAAAAAACGATAGGACGAAAACCGTAAAAAAAAAAAAAAGGAGGTATAGCAGGGTACCTGACAACAAACTAACACATAGTGTGTCGAAAAAGAGTGAGAGGAATGAAGTAAAAAAAGAACAGAGGCGACACAAGGCACAAAACACCTAGTGTACAAGTGTACAACAGCACAGACCTTGAAACACGGTCGAAAAAAAGGGTAAATCGAACCCAGCAAGAAAAAGAAAAAGACCTGCTCAGAACCCACTAGCCTTCCAACTCGAAGGCGGAGGCGCTTTCCTACCATTTGGCGTACTCGTCGTCCGCGCCCGCTGCCCACTCTTCAATCCCGCGGGACCCGCAGACGAAGGTATAGGCGGCACAGGCGGCATATTCATTCCGTACATCGACTCTCTCCCTCCGCCACCAGCAGCAACAGCAGAAACATGCCTTCCCCTCACTCCACTCGGTACACCAAGCTGCTCCCCATACGAGCTCCTCGTAGAACTCCAATTACCACCACCGCCACCACCCCGGCCGCTCGAAACCATCCCCCCTCCATACTCACTCCTCGAACTACCAATCCCACCATACATAGATCTCGGACTAGCAGCCATAATCGCAGACCCAGTCGACCAATTATTAGCCGACATCCCCATGCCCATACCCATCATCCCATACGGCCCAATCATCGACCCAGGCCCAGTCGATCCAGCAGCACTCCCATACACACTCCCACTATACCCGCCCATATTCGAGCTGCGCTCCCACTCATCCGCAGCGGCCGCCATCGCTTGTTGGGCCACCGCCATCTGATACGCCTGCTTCGCGATCATCATCGCCTGCTGGTGCGCGACGAGGAAGTTGGGGTCGGTCGAGGGCGGCCGAGGTATCATATATTGTGCTGGAGAGAGCATCCCAGCATTCATAGGCACGTTCATCCCCCACGCACCCGGTTGCTGCATACCCATAGGCGAAAGCATCATCGGATTCATAGTCGACAGTCGAGGATTAACCTGGTTCATAGGCAAAACATCGTCGTCGTCCAGAATCGGACCTCGTCCATTAACAACTTCACCAAGCTGCAACACGAAGAAAAAGTCAGCATTCCATAATACACACGACAAAGAGATATTACCTCAATAGCAGCTTTCGCTTCCTCTCTCCGTCTCTCCTTCCGCCTCTCCTCCAACTCAACCTCCGCAGAACGCTGCTTCGCACCAGCAGCCGACGACAAATCACTCCCATTTCTACCCGCAGGAACATCCCTCGACATCCGATTATGCGACGACCGATACTCCGCAGAATCAATCGCATCCTGCTCAAAACTCACACTCCTCCTCTTCATGGGCCTCTGCTTCGGCTTGGGATTGACCCCTAGCCCACTCGCTCCACCACTATATTGAGTAGGTTCAGCAGTAGGCTTCCCCTCCTTGTTCCTCACATTCACCCCAATGTCGCTACCATCCCGAGGTGTAAGTGGCGCACGACCGCTGCTCGAGTCACCCGTCGAACTCGCAGGACTGTCTCTCCGGGCAGCAAACGGTCGACTAGGCATATGTGGAGGTGGAGTACCACCTTGCATCGATACCAACGTCGAGCTTCGTTGCCGGGGCTGAGGTTGCAGGGCCATCGTAGCACCAACGGCGCGCAGCGCACTCGTTCGGTCAGTGCTGGCCTGACTTTCCGGAGGAGGCGTGGATCTTGAAGAAGGCGTATTCGGTGTCACAAAAGGAGGCGAAGGGGACAAGAAAGCCGAAGATGTGGGCGACGCCGTGAGAGTGTTGCTCCTCTTCCTCGTCGTATTGAACGACGACGTCGAAGTGGAGGGTGGCAAAGAGGTATTCAGAGCAAGAGATTTCGAGGTCGAAGCTCCAAGCACACTTCCACCACTACTTGACCCGCTCGTAGAACTAACAGTCGACAACGTATTGCTCTCCTTGACCGGACTGCGAGGAACCTGCGGTCTAGAAGTCACACTAAACGAAGGAGCAGGCTGCCGCTGCCTGATCGGTATCGGGACGATGTTCTCCTTCGTCTGATCCATCTCCTGCTGTGCCGCCTTTGCCTTTGAAGATTTGGCAAGTGGACTTTTCTTGCCAGACAAGCTGTCATATCCATACTCGTCACTTTCGCTTTCGCTAGACTCGGAGGTTTCGGATTCTGAATCTGAAGGCGATGATGTTTCCCCATTCCGTGAAATGAGTTTCATGCCAGCGGCTCCAAGCAGATCGGCAAGCCCTAGATCTGGAGGACTCGGCTTCGAAATAGGTCGCGCTCGGATCGTAGCTGACGACGTCGAAACAGTCATGTCAGGGGTAGTCGACTGGTTGAGGCCCACAGCTGGGGAAGCTGTCTGTACAGAAACCTTCGATGTGCGATCACCCTGTGCTGGACTAGTGCTCCGTTCTGTACCAAGGAACAGACTTCTTGACGGTGAGTCGGGGGACTTGAGCTTGCTATCGTTGATAGGAGTAGAAATCGAGAGAGGTGGCATGGAAGGTGACCTTTCTGAGTTAAGATGGGAAGGTCCCACAGTGCTCTTAACAACCTTGGATAGCCGCTCCGACAAAGCATCCCTCTTTCTCTCCGACTCTGGGCTAGATTCCTTGCCGCTCAAATTAGACTGTGAAGTCGATATGGGCAACGGCATCGTTGCACTCCTCGGCGGCATTCCCAACTTCCTGTTATCCTCCTGACCTGGGGTAGAAGGGGGCGAGATAAATTTGAAAGGAGGAAGTTTGCTGACCATGCTCGGCGGCGTAACTGAGCTCTGGGATGTTGGCGGCGTACCGTTAATTCCGGATAATAACGTTTGACCAGGAGTAAATCCGTCCATCGGTTTCGAACGTTCACTGAAAGATTTAATGGTGGGAGCAGTCCCAGATTTGTTGGCGACCGTCGAACCCCCAGTGAGTTCTTTGATGTCAATGAGAGGCTTATGAGGCGCGCCCGTTGAGCGTGTCGAAATGTTCCCACTCGAATATGACGACATTGCGCTTCCTGGTCGTCGAGGTGGCATTAGTGTCGCCAACGGTGCATTGTCGGAATCAGAGTCCGAGTCGTTCGACAGCTGTTGAGATTGGAAGTTACCATGCCCCAGATGGGTTGATGCCTTCTTGCTGTTCATGGAGGATGGATCTCCGGGGTTGGAGTGAATGGAAGAGTCGCGAACGTGGCGAGAAGTTTGTTTGTATTGGTCCAGTCCATCTACAGGTGGAATGGAATCACAAATAGTCAGATGAAACGCGCTTCTGCTATTCAAAGATTAGATATTTACCGGTTTCCGTTCCGACATTCGCAGCAACAACAACGCTGGCTCGTTTTGCTGCGGCAGAGGGGGTGAGGGCACTCGTCGAAGCACTCGCACGAGGCCTCGATCCTCCGGTGTATGTCCCCAAACTGGACTGGGAACGTGGTACTCGTTCTTCCGCAGTGTTAGGGTCCGACAACAAGGCCTGTGATTGCGGACGGGGCTGGGTGGGTTGGTTGGGCCTTTCATGACCAAGATGCGATTTGGCCGCTGAACGAGTAACAGGAGGTCGTCGGTCCATTAGGCCACCGTGCCCCATGTCGGATTTCGCTCGCGCATTGGAGGGATTCCTAGCACTCGCTTGACGACCTCGTCGTGCAAGTGTATACGTTCCATCATCGTCTGATTCCGCTTGCTCAGATGATGAATCAGAATCATCTGTGTCTGATGCGAATAGCGATGTAGCCGCAAAAGACATGCCAGACTTGCGATGCTGCCCAAGTGGGGCCGAATATGCTTGAGTTGGTGATGTAGGGCTCGAAGCCATGGCCGGTCGAGATTGCGACGCCGACCGACCCTCGGGTGGCAATGGCGGTGAATTTGGGAGAGGACTGGGAGAACGACCAAGAGAAGGGGAAGGGGAGCCGGCTAAGCTTCGCCGTGCCTGGGCCTCCCGAAAAGCTGCGACGGATATTCGCTGGGACGACTCGGAGTGCACTGTGTCTGCACGCGGCCGAGGTAGAGGAGTGTGCAACGAAACGTTGGAGGCGTTCGATTGTGAAGGCGTCGTCGGCCCAACATGGCGGAAAGATTTAAGGTTAAATGTCGATGGCTCGCCATTGTCATTAATATCATTAAGGCCAACGCTTTTTAATTGTTTAGAGGTGGTAGCCGGGACAGTTTTGGCTGAGGACGACTTTGTCCACGCAAACAATGACGGTCGCTTTGTGGTTTGAGGTGGTGGTGGTGGTGCGGGTAGTGCTGGTGCTGGTGATTGAGAACGAATGTGGTAATCTTCATTAGGGAGAGAACGCGTAGATAATGCACTGTGAGGATCTGCATATGCAGCGAATATGGCAGATTTTGAAGGGGGTGGTCGTAGCCGGCGATTGTTGGCCATTTCAGTGTCTGAAACGGCACTGCCAATGCTAACCCGACCAAGGAAGGAGGGCCGAATAGAATGATCATCCTCACCGTCTTGGGGCTTTATGGACGACTTTTTGCGGCCGAATATGCGGAGCTTGGACGTCGAGGGCATGCTTTCCAGAGACGATGGGTGGTGTCCGTTCAAGTTCGTGTGAATGTTTCGCGCAGAATCAGGATGCAGGTAACTCTTGCCATTTGGGACCGACGGGACGTATTTATCCGGTGTGACGTACGAAGCGGTTGGCGACGAGGGGTCGGAGTCGAGGTCGTCGGTGGTAGCAGCGCCGACGCTGCTTGTGACGCTGGAGACCTGCTGCCTGCTCTTGCTCTTGCGCGAAAACAGCCCCCCCAGCAGCGGCATCTCTGGTAGCGCCTCGGGAGCTTTTGAGCTTTATATAGACGTGGCGGGGGTTGTGTGGTGGCCCGTGCTCGACGGCGGGGAGGGGAAGAGAGGGAGGTGGTTGACGATGAGGGGAGAAGAATGATCGAAGGCAGCCGTGGCTGAAGCCAAGGGTGGCTGTTGACGTCTGCAACTCGGACTGGATAAATCGGCGGACGTTTTGTTTACACGTGTAGTCTCTGCTCAACACGCCTTTTGCAGTCCGCTTTCTCTTCCCCATTGCCATGGTTCCGCTCGGAACCTACATAATAATGAATTCATAACGATCTAGCCCTTTTTCTCTTCGGGTAAAATCTTCTGCTGTCCCGTGCCTCCACTCCACGAACGTTGTCGATATCGGAATAATAATTGATAGCCCCCGGATCCTATGGAGGCACAAGGGGATATATGACCTCTTCAACCATAAGTATAAAACCTAAAACCCGAACGATCTCCATCCTTCGATCGCCACTCCCTCACATGGCTGAGCGACTCCCCGTCGGCCATCGTACGGCGCACATGCAGAACGCAGTTCTAACTTGTGATCATATCACATCAGAACTCTGCACGTCATACATATCAAATGTCGTCTTCCGACATCATCATTTCGAATTGAAGCATCGGCCCTAGAAAAAAAAGGAACCACCCCTTGATTCTCAAGCTCTCTCTCTTGTTGTGCATTCTCCCGCTCGGTTCCAAGACGAAGCCGCCCTCATTCCCTTCTCGAAGCCTCCCCTGTCTCCTCCCTTCGAGCACTACACTTGAAGCTATATTCCAAAAGTCCATCTCGGAAGCAGGCACCCTCCGATCTGCAAAAAGCGGCACATACGGACGTTCCATTCCATATAGTATGTCAAATTGAAAACTCGTGTTCGGGTTCTCAGCCCCTCAACGTCCCTGGCAACAACCCGACACCTCCTCGACATCTTGGACCTGATTCTGATTTCGGCTTCCCGCCTGACCATGCGCGACGTCAACGGTCAGCTGCCTAGAAAACCCGGTGCCCTTTGTAGCGGACAAGGTGCCTGCAGGAAGTTGGCTGATAAATGATTAGATCTCCTCCGCGCCTACATAACTCCTTTCTACTTTCTTGTTCCCATAAGCGTGGGGAATAATTAAATGTGCTGCTCTCAGCCGCACTCGCTACATTAAATGTACGGTCGTAACGGTCTCACCGGAAAAGGTGAGAGGATCGACAGAAGACGAGTCAGCGCTAGAAACTAAGCGCCCGCTGAACCGAGGAAGAATCTGTTTGAATCCCCTCCCTATCTCCCTCCTCAGTCAGCCATTCAGTTCAAACCGATTTCACCGATTTATGACAAATTATTCGTTGCAATTTTCGTATTATTTAACAAACAAGAGGCAAAAGGCAAAAACAAAAACCATATCGCCAAAATAACTAACGAGAAACTACTACGGACGATAAAAACAGGACAGCTTTAATAAGATACTTGTGATACAACTAATTAAGTAGGATGAAAATGCGTGCTAGGTACTCGTACAATTTCAAGAAAACGGACAATGCGGGATGATATGGGATGCTGTGCTGTGCTGGATAGGTATGAAAATGCGTGCTAGGGACTCGTACAATTTCAAAAAAAAAAAACGATGCGTTGGATGCTGGTGGTATGATGATGATGATGATGCTGGATGATGGGCTGAAAATGCGTGCTAGGGACTCGTACAATTTCGATTGGCGATGCGTGTGTGCTTCTCGTTAGATGGGCGTTATGGCGATAATGCAGAAAAGAAAGAAAAAAATTAAAAAGGTGTGCTGAGCAGTCGGCAAAATCGAAGAGCAGGCTCGAACCGTGCGGTAGACAACAATCGGAGCAGCGGGTGCTTAAGCCCATTTCTTGATATCCTCCTCGGAAGGGGCAACTGGCTCATCCGACGCAGCAAGGTTGCACTGGTGGAAAGCACGGACTTGGTCAGGCGCAAACGCACCAACGACGGTATGGAGCACTCCTCGGTTATGGAACAACACCAAGTCTTTCTCCTTCCTAAAGAGACGCAGAACGGGCAATCAGCAAAGGGTACTCCAAGGGTGCATCAACAACACTGGAGAACTTACCAGTCGTGGGGATAGACGAGAGAAGGGGCGATAGCGGGTCTTTGCATCTTGTAGAGGATGCTTCGGACTTCCTTGAGGTCAGTGATGGTGGCACCGTCGGGGTACAAGGCACCCTCCCTAGAAGTGCCTTCCGGAAGAGGAGCAATGATCAGCTCCTTGGCACCGCAAGGATGAACTTGGAAATGAAGTCCACCAGTCGCAGGGTTCTTCCAGAGCTACACCAGCGAACCGCTGATAAATATCCTGGAACACGGAACAAACGAGACTTGATAACTTACAATAGGGAAAACCTTGACCTTCGATTCCTCCCAAGCGGGCAGTTCATCGAGAGGAAGTTCAAGTCCTTCTGATTCGATACCGAGGCCAGTCGACATGGCGTGGGCAGGAGCCATCCACACATAGGGATGGGGAGCATACTTGACCTTGGTTCGTACAGCAAGGCTCTTATACTCTTCTGGCAGAATATCGAACATCGTCTGGCCCGAAACGAACGCCGTAGTTCCAAGAGGCAAAGAGAGCTCGTCGCCCGTCCCATCGTCGTAGCGGCACACCTGAGGCGGGCCTTGGGGAACCGTGATCCCATACAGAGTGGTCACCTTGGGAGGGTTGAGGTCGTACAAAGCAGCATCGATGTGCCAGCGGTAGAACCTCGTGACGCCATTGGCGTCGTCCTCCGGTGATACAACCGTCTTATGGAAGGTCTTATGGGATGGGTGCTTGAGTTTGGCTTCTTCGAGACCCCAGTGGTTGTACACGGTGCCGTTGCCGATGAGTTGGACCTGGGGGACGCTTGGGATGGTTTTAAGGTCGGGGTGGAGGATGGACTTCTTGGTGTTGCCGGTTTTGTTGTTGCCATGACCGTAGCTCTCCGACTGAGGGTCGAATTTCTGAACAAGAGGTCAATATTTACTCGAATCCGAGCAGGACATCCAAGACACACCTTGGTCAGAAGATACTGTTGTTCTGGGGTCACGTCTGCATCTCTGAAGAGCAAAACTCCGTGCTGGAGCGCGGTTCAATACATGACGCCCATGCCAACAAGAGGAGCCACAAACCTTGTACAACCCTTCAGCGATCTCCTTGAACTGCTCGTCGGTCAGGTTGCCTGGGTTGACGCCTTTGACTTCCCTGCCAAAGCTTTGGAACTTGGTGGGATCAGCAGAAGCAGGTAAAGGAAGAGGGACGAGTTCGATAGCCATGATTATAAGGGTGAGTGACAGTAACAGGGAAACCTCACGCGAGCGGTGCCACCCTATTTATAGGCCTCTGACTGATAACACGGAGCATGTGCCGCGTGCCCCTGTTAGATTAGACAGCACCGGTATCGGTGACGGCCATGCGCCGTCTCCAGTCTATACGTGCTCTTGTGAATCGAAGTGAGCTTGAAAATGTCAGTATTTTGCAGCAGACCGCGGTGTCCGACCTTCAAGCTATAGAGGATTCCCCTAGACTCGGTACAGTTATGCTTGCGCGACTCAGGGGTCACTAATCAGATTCAGGCTTGGCAAGATAATACATATCTCCACCAGAGTCCAAGGCTGCGATAAGACAATTCAATCGAGAGAGGCCGACCGGATAGTCTCACTAACCATGGTCTAGTCCCTCTCCTTCGAATCACGGCCAGAGATATCCATGTATTCCAGTCTTTTCGCATATGATTTCATATTTTTGATTGTGAAAAACATGACGGCATGAGAAATCGATGGAACATATATGAAGGGCATGCGAAAGGGCAGAAATACAAGGTATAGGCAGTAGTGGCTGTCTAGATGGTGGTCTCGTAACGAACGGGACGCATTGTTTGGGGAGCATTGTCTTTGATGGAGACGACATGGGCTTCCCGGGGCAGACCAGGGACACGCTTCAAGGTCACTCGCTCTAGGAACAGAGAGCTTAATTAACGTTGACAGTAACCGCCGACGAACATAGTACTCACCACCCTTCTCCCGTGCAGCAACATGGGCATCGTGGTTGGCCTTCACTCGGTCCAAGAACTCCTGTCGGCACTTCGAGTGCTTGATGTGTTCAACACGAATGTTTACTCGCTTCTCAATGTATCGGTTGCCGACGACCTTGTAGACGATGATGCCAACAGCGGAGGGGGTAACGTTGTAGATGATGCCGGTTCGTCTTGACTATATGTCAGACCTTGTATACCACAATAAATCGGAAGTAAAAACGCACCCGTGGTAGTATTTGTGGGGCATACCCTTTTGCTGAGCAGCGTTGGCCTTGATGTCGACAATATCACCAACTCGGTAGCTGGTCAAGAAGGTGGTCAGCTTGACGGGACCATGCTCTGTATCGCTGTCAAATAAGCCAGAGTCCTCTACCTCTCCAAAACGGCATAAACACACCCTTGAAGCCCCTCTTGAACATGTGGCGCGTACGCGCTCGGTAACCGAAGGAGTGAGGCATCTTGAGGGCTGTGAGTTCGATGAGTTCAGGTCGTCCCGAGCAAGATCAATATCTCCACGTACGCTGGTCGCTGTCGTTAACGGTGTCGGGCAGACAATCAGAAACGAAGTTTGGGTTAACCGGCGGATGCCGAGTGGCTTGCGAACAACTGCCCAGAACCTGCCAAATATGGAAGGGTGGCTTGCCAGACGTCCCAGTTTGGTTGTGGCTTGGTGGATCACGGACTGATTCGTCGCGCCCTCAAGTCCCTTCCTCAAGACCACCAAAAAGATGCCCAGGTAATGTCTACAGCGAGCTCGAGGTTTTTGGACGATGATTGACGGTCGCTAGGGCCCCGCGGAACCACTCCAAGACGTGAGTTATAGTCCAATTCCCAAGAACCGCTTAGATGTGGAAGGGTGTGCATACATCGTGCTTACGATCCCTTGCCCCCAACTGTATACAGTTACAAGGTCCCCCGTCGACCTTACGAGTCAGCCCGTCTCGATGCCGAGTTGAAAGTGCGTAAAACTCCCAATTGGAAGTCCCTGGGCCTAATTTGATTTGCGATCAATAGCTCGCTGGTGAATACGGTCTGCGCAACAAGCGCGAAATCTGGCGAATTGCCCTCACCCTCTCCAAAATTCGTCGTGCTGCTCGTGAGCTTCTTAAGCTCGATGCCAAAGACCCGAAGCGTCTCTTCGAGGGTAACGCCCTCATCCGTCGTCTCGTCCGTATCGGTGTGCTCGACGAGTCCCGCATGCGTCTCGATTACGTGTTGGCCTTGAAGATCGAAGATTTCTTGGAGCGAAGGCTGCAGACCCAGGTCTTCAAGATTGGTTTGGCCAAGAGCATTCACCACGCTCGTGTTTTGATCAGGCAGCGACACATCCGGTTCGTACTTGTTAGCTCGTCCATTGGTTATTCAATTCACACTTGTACAGTGTTGGCAAGCAGATCGTCAACGTCCCTTCATTCGTCGTCCGTCTCGACTCCCAAAAGCACATCGACTTCGCTCTCACCTCTCCCTATGGTGGTGGACGATCTGGTCGTGTTAAGCGCAAGCGCGCTGCTGCCGCCGCCGCCAAGGAGGACGGTGAGGAGGAGGAGGAAGAGTAAATGCTGCATATCTCCCGGGGCTCCTTTTCTCTTCTCTGCATGCTCTCTCCACCTAGCGCTGTATGACACAATGCCATTATGTTATGAATCCATGCCATCTTCCTCTCGCGGTCATATCAAAAATCTTACTCAAATAAGGTTCCAATACCACTGGTAGCAATGTGTGATTCGCATCTATTAGAATGTATGGAATGGAAACATGTAGGACGTGAGCATACTGAACTACGTGAGTGAGTATTAGTTGCGGCTAAGCAAAAACTGAGTAGCAAAGCCGGAGACATGTCAGGGAGATCTGTAAGAAAAGATTACAGCAGTGGGGGGAATTTGCATCCCATGACGCGGACTGGGGGTCAAGTCAATAAAAGCGGACGTGCGAGAAGTTGGGAAGCACTCACTTGTTCCATCAGGTTCACCGACACCATAAAGCATTTCAGTGGGATGGAAGACAAGAGAAGAAGACCGAGGTATCGACGGAGAGGGTAGAGGACGAATAGGGAAAGAGCTCAACCCAGTTGAAGTATTGAAAGAGGAGAGATTCAACCCCTTGTCAATGGTGTGTACAGACACCCGTTGGGTTCTGACCTGAGTTGGGGTGATGGCAGAGGATCTACCAAATATAATAAGCGCAACGCTCATAAACGTAACAACGTGAAGGACGTACGAAGCGAACACGCAGGTGGTTGGGTGGACGTCGAAGGCCGACAAGCCATTCGGGTGGATGTCCCAGGACTTGATGGGAATATCTGCGCCTCTCATGTCCCAGATCTTGACTTCACCATCGAGACTGCGAACGTATGAGCAAAACTATAAACATCGAATAAATCAGAGCCTTACCTAGCCGAAAGGAACCTGGCTCCAAGACGTGGGTGCCATCGGACATTCTGGACCAGTGACGCGTGGTCAGCGTAGGTTCGGACAATGGCGTCCTCATCCTCGAGCCGACGATCGAAAATCTTCACAACGCCGTCGGCGAAACTGGCGATGAAGGTTTGGTTGGAAACATGGTCGGAACAGATAGCCGTGACAGGGCTCTCGGAATTGGTATCCAAATCCTACACGATATAAAGAGATGAACTTTTGGAGGCGTCAACGAGAATAGGGAAGGGACGTACCATGCCTTGGGTTTCCGTCTGGGCATCCCACACCTTGATTACGCGGGCATCTCCACCCACGAGCAAGGTACCAGCTGATTGTCTCCAGTCCATCACCATTCCACTTCCCTGGCGGGTTTGAACTATTTCGTTCAGTCCTCTGAATGCGCTGACCATCTGCAGGGGGCCCTGTTCGACCGTAGGATCATAGTTTCTGTAGAGTCTGACAATGCCATCCGCTAGATAGAAAGTGGGGTTGAGCCATCATGATAGTAGTGTGGATATAAGGAAACATACATGCTCCGGTCAAGATAATACCCCCGACGTCTTGGTTGATAACTTCGAGAGAAGTGATACTTGTGCCTCTAGGGTTACCGTTACAGAAGTAATTGAGACGCTTTCGGGCAGACCAGTCCCATACACTGAGGAGAATCAATATCTTTAAAGACAAGTGCTACAGGAACTCACGCAATCATATCATGCTCGTTTGCAACAATGAGATGTTGATCGAATGAATGGAACACCATTGTCAAAGGATGTCCAGCAATTTGCAGAGTCGTTACTGTTCGATCCCAACGGCATGTTTCTAAGGAAAAGTGTCAACACCAATATTGATATGCTTAAATTTGACAATGCTTACCCGCGATAGGAATCTGCGTCGCTTTCTCTTTGAGAACCAGTTCATTCCTCTGCTGTCTCCAGATTTGGTGATTATATTGAATGCTTCCTGGCTCGTCCGGTTCTGCTTGCTGGAGAAGGGTTCAGCATCAGCATAGCCAGGCGCAGAGGAATTCTACTCACTCGCATCTGAGGCTCCTTGAAATACTCACAACACCAATCAAAGTACGTGCTCTTCAAAGGGAGAGTATCCCGAATGCTAGCCCCCGTTCCCAGTCCCAAAATAACACTGTTGTTCGAATCCACAGAGAAAGTGCTATTGCTTGGACTTGTCATACTACCATGGTGTTGACGTCTCCCGTTGCTTGCCAACCGTCTTCTTGCTCGCAAACGTTCAATATCCTCCTCGGTCAAGGCTTCCATCACATCCGAAGCGGAAAAGTTCATTGGAGGTGGATGGTATTGCTCATAGGAGGACAAGGAACGATGGCTTTGGCTAGGAGTGGGTGGAGTAGGCGGACGTGAATAAGGCGAGGCGTATTGCGCAACGTTCAGATTGGGAGAGGGAGGTCGAGATACATCTAGGGAATCGCGTTTCGACTGGGTCGAAGGAAGAGGGCTTGAACGGCCATCATCTCCAGATGGGAAGGCAATACCGTTTGCTAGGGTCTTCAATGCATTAGCAAACGATGAGGTTCTTCTTAAAGTATTCGTGACACCCGCGGAAATGGAGTTCACTGTACTCATCGTATCTGAGCGGGTGAGTGAGGGTCGATCACGGCCCGGAGACACTGGGTAAGGAGGTGTTGCCTGTAGCACGTTGATGCGAGTGCGGGCATTTCCAAGTTGTGGGGAGTTTCTGGTGTCCTCCGGAATAATTGGTGGCGTATTGAGAGTCGAAGTCGGTAACTTTGTGAACGGTGATTCCAACAACAGAGCCATGATATAGTCCACGATCGTCTGAGCGTTCGTGGCGACCTCTTGATATGGATCAACAGATAGATCCAATAAAACAACAAAGATAGTGAAGAATGACGAGAGTAACACTCGTTTCTCTTCTCGGAGCGACTCGTCCTCGAATCCATCCAGCCATTCAGCTACAGCGTGACTAGTCAGTTCATCATCTGCGGAATGAGGTGCACCAGTCGTTCGCCATTTCCGATCTTCTTCCCAGTAAAGCCAAGCACAAACGACAAAGCATCCTCGCCATTCCTTGACCAGAGCGCTGATGACAACGAGGAGCTCTTTGCGGCACATTGGGCTGGCATCGTCTTTGATAGCAAGAGTTGCACCTGTAACGACAGCGACTTCCATGCGGAAGTGAACCCGTTCCTCCAACTGGTACATTGTACCAGAGCCTCCACCACCTTGCTTGTTGGGGTCTGCCGACCCGCTAGCGCCCAGAAAAGTGCCCAAAGCAAATAGCGCAGCGCACCGAACTTCAGCAGAGTCGTCCGATAACATCGCGATGAGTTTGTCTTGAGTCCCGTTATCGACGCCATAGACCTTGAGTTCGTCGTTAGAATCCCACATCTGCCCGATACACAGTGCTGTCCATTGCCTTAGCAGAAAATCGGACTCTTCGAGGCGATCGTAACAGTTGTCGAAGACACCCTCCTGCCAACAGGCTGCCTGACCATGAGGGAAGTCTCTTGAGATTGCAGCTAGAATAAAGGCGCACATCGCCTTGTGTTCTGAACTGTTGGGCAATACTTCATCGTTCTTGATAGAGAGGACGTTGGCAAAGTATTTAAATCCCGAAGTATTGTAAAGATCATGTTGAACTGATGGATCAACTGCCAGAATTCTAGCCCAGATGAAGATGAGGACTGGACGAAGGTCCTGCCCAGCAGCCTGCAATAGCTTCGATATGTAGGGGAAAATGCCGATAGTGAGGACAAGGTGTACCGCCCAAGGACCCAGGTCGACAAATTGGGAGAGGAGGATAAGCGCCCGAAGGCGATGTGGTTGGGACAATAGAACCTGTAGGACTATTGGGAGTTGGTCGGGAGGCTTTCTAGGGACGAGGTGACTAGGTACACCGTCATACTCGCTTCTGGGATGTAGTTCTGTGGGGCTTCCAGATCTGTCACTTGACTGCGGAAGGGAAAGAGGCCCTTTCCTCGTCAAAGCGGAGCCACCGCGTGAAATCCAAACTTCGAATGCGGTGAGTTGATCTGCAAAGAACCGACTCGGCTGATAAACGTAGGGTTTGTCACCAGGCCGAGAGGACATTGCATTGGGATCTTGGCGAGACGTTTGCCCTATTTTCCCAGGCTTTGTGCCAACATTGGCGGCAGCAACGCCTGCGGCGCTATTCCCTTTGAAAATGAGATCCGGTAATTGACGTAAACAAGTGTCTACGGCCAGGTCCCAGGTTGCCCAGAGCGGATGAGTGTTTGTAGAAGGAAGGGGAGGCCACGTGTGAGGCGTGCAATGGTAATTCTTCATGATACGTTCTGCGAGAAGGAAGTTACGGAAAAGAGAAGCAATGAGAAGGTCTGAACGATATAGTTTGGTGAATATTTCTCGAGAGAAAGTCGTCCATGCGATAGTGTCGGTTATAGCTGTGAAGATCCAGTTGAGTTCGCCAAGGGGAGTGCGTCTGTCCCGCAGGTCTCCAGGCAGTTGAACAACCATATCAGCGGTGATGTTGTTGGGGAGTTGATGCGTCATAATGAAATACCGGAGGGCGATATCAATAGGAGAAGTCAGACAGGAAGTGAAAACGTCTGCTGGGAGTTCTGGGCATGAAGGTAGCTGTTCATTGGCGCCACACGCTGCGAGTTGAAGTGAATTCATGAACGGTTGGCGTCCATCGGTAGGGCCCCCGTGCATCAGCGCCTCCTGGTCCCTTCTTTCTGCAAAAAGGTTGAAATTTTGCAGAAGGTGGCCTGCTGCGGAACAGTCCCAAATATAGACACCCGGAGACCCGACCCATGACTGAAGTTCTTGAAGGGAGACTGGGATGTATTGCGTATAGTTCCGGTTGAAACACCAGAGTTCCCCACTAGCCGTTGGCTTAGGGACACCGTGGCCGTTGTAGTAATAAAGAAGCGCATCAGAGCCTGCCTGACGTCGTAACTGAGAGACGAAACGCTTCAAATCTTCAAAAGAAGGATCGAGAATGGGTTTGTACTGGATTTTCGTACTGAGGCTCTCGAATTGATGCTGAAGGTTTGAGCCAATGTGCTCTAGGGCTTTGTGGGTTGGCATAGTGCGTGGATCGACCCAACATTCGAGGACTGCACAAGGGTTCGTTTTGACTATATCTGGGGGATCGACGTCAATGTTGAGGCACATTACAAGAGCCGCTGCTGCTGTTTTCAAGCGTCCTGGAGCAGACCCCCGCCATGGTTGAGGTTTCTGCGACCAAGGAGGACCAGGAGTTGGGTTTCCACAGGTTAAATGTCGCTTGGCTGACCAGTAAGGTATGGGTGGTGCTACATCGAGTGTTTTCACGGAAGCATTCGCTCGACTATGTGGACTCCGTGTTCTATGTCGTCCGCGTTCAGGTTGAGATTGCGACGAAGGATCCGACCGTGAATTGGATCTATAATCTCTCTCGGTATCCGAATCTGAACTGTCGCTTCGCCGTCGAGAGCTGGATGACTTGCGCCATGAATCTGAATCTGATAGTCGTCAGGCGACGGCCATTAAGAATAGATTTGAGATGTACCAGTAGTGAACTTTCGCTGCATTTGCGAAGATTGGCCCAGTGTGCCGGGAAGTCTGAGTCTGACTCTACAGCAGCACCACCAACGAGCGCTATGTGATTCGCCGTCGTATCCGCCTGCCCCATGTAGACGTTACGCATTGAAACAACGGTAACAAACGGTTCATCACTCACTAGAGCTTAAGGACGTCCTAGAGCGTTCCACGGATCATGAACCAACCGTTGTCGTCGTCGAATATGGCTTCAAGATGGGTGATCACTGTGACGGCACTGCAAGGCTAAAGCCGAGCAGATCAGACGCGTCTGACAACATAAACAAAGTCTTGCAATAGCGACGACGACAAGCATTTACTCTCTATGCCTTCCTCATAACACATTCGGATAGTGTAATGGACCCCTCGCTAGGAGCTATCGTTAC
Organism: Coprinopsis strossmayeri; assembly: GCA_900156845.1. Classification (NCBI taxonomy): domain Eukaryota; kingdom Fungi; phylum Basidiomycota; class Agaricomycetes; order Agaricales; family Psathyrellaceae; genus Coprinopsis; species Coprinopsis strossmayeri. Next base: position 196,332 of record FTPT01000041.1, on the reverse strand, counting down.
TATACCCCAGGGGAGAGGTGTTGTGAGGTTCGTGGGCCCAACCTCCTTTCAGATTGGGAAATGGGTTGGCATCGAGCTCGATGTGCCCAATGGCAAGAACGACGGCTCCATTCAGGGTGTACAATACTTCACCTGTCCCCCTGGCCATGGTGTTTTCGTTCGCCAGAGTCAGATTAAAGCAATCCTGGGCTCAGAGTCGGACGCGGCAGGGCCGTCGATGGTGAGTGCAACGGCCTCCAATCTATTCACAGCTGATGTGTTCAGCGCCCACCACCGACGCCAACGGTAGCTACACGGCCTGGACATGGCAGGACACCCAGTGCCTCTGGATTATTGCGAGCCAACTCGATACGAAGTCAGAGCCGGACGTCGCGGCAGGACACGCCCCCACTGTCCAGTGCCTCGACGCGGTCGTCCAGTCCATCTAAGCCATCGGCTATACAAACCTCGGCTTCAGCTGCGTCAAGGAGTATGAGACCACCCCCACCACCTTCACCTATAAAGCGAACAACGACCTTGCCTACCCCAGCAACGCCGCAAGTACCTGCATCACAACCTCGCAAGTCCCTCCTGTTTAGGCAAGTATCCGGAGAAACCCCTCAGGTACCCGGAGCGAGGACGAGAGTGACCAGTGTGTCCGCCCAACCCGCGTCGGGAAGATCATCATCACCCCTTGCTCAACAACAAGTTGCGGCGCGCAGACCGTCTTCACCACTTGCTCAATCCTCTGAAGTCGCATCTCCTCCATCAATCTCGGCTCAGTTAGCAGGGGTGTCTCCTCAACCTCCTTCAAGGCCAGCTTCTCCTGTGAGACCTCAAGACGATCAAGAGCTTCAAGAACTACGTGCCAAAATCCGAGTCCTAGAAGCTAGACGTGCAGACGATGCCCGGCACGTTCGCGAACTTGAAACGCGACTCAGTGACGCAGAGGCCTTCGTTGCCCTCCGTCCCAAGCTCCAAGCCAAGCTCAACTCACAGCAAACAGAACTTATCGCCACGCGTCGCGAATTAGCTGATGCGAAGCAGCTGGCTGAACTAGCTGAGAACCGTATCGCTGATGCCCATGAGCAGTTAGAGATGGCCATGTTGGATAAAGAGGTTGCGGAAGAAAGAGCGGAATTGGCAGAAGCGGAATTGGAAGAATATAAAGAGAATTTGGCCGTCTTAGAGGTTGAAAACAAAACACTGAAAGGAGAGGACGGTGGGTTTCCCTATCCGTGATTTATTTCGTGCATTGACGCTCCGCAGACGACACCGGTGCCACCGCCCCCGCCCGAGATTCCTTGGCTTATATCCAGCTCGAAAAGCAAAATGAGAGACTGAAAGAGGCACTCATCCGGTATGTACTCACTTGTCCGCAGGTTTGAGTGTGAAATTTACCCTGGATCAGTCTCCGCGATCTATCGCAAGAGACGGAGCAAGAACAACGACGTCGAATTACAGAAATGGAGAAGGATGTTGCAACATTGGACGAATTGCAAGGTAGGCGGCTTGGCTCTTAACAGGTAGGGGTGATTGAACGCCTCTCTTCAAAGACCAATATGAGGAAACTCTGATCAAGCTAGCCAACGCCGAATCCGAAATCGACAGTCTGAAACTTCAGATAGACGATGCTCTTGGTGCAGAGGATCTGCTCGTTCAGCTCACCGAACGGAATCTTGAGTTGGGCGAGGTACCTCCTGTTCTTATCCCACGTCATCGTATGGTGCTGATACTTTCACTAGAAAATCGAGGAGATGCGAATCACCATTGAAGATCTTGAATCCCTCAAAGAACTCAACGACGAGCTCGAAGAGAACCACATGGAAACTGAGAAACAGCTCCACGAGGATATCGGTACGCCCTGTTACCTTCATATATGTATTGGCGCAGTAAACCTATACGGTGTACACCAGAGGCCAGGGATATCCAACTCCAAGAAAGTGCTCGTAAGATACTTTCATTGGAAGAGGCCTGTCAAGACTACGAGAGCACTATTTCCAAGTTCAGGGATTTAGTCCTACAACTGCAAAGCGAGCTCGAGCAGCTGCGTGCACAAACGCAAACGGCCCAAAGCGAATCTGCTACGGCGGCATCTCAGACGGCAGCCATCATGTCTCTGAATCTCAAGCTTCAATCTACCGCTTCGAAGAATCAAGCACGAAACGTCGAATTTGAAATCAGGAGTCAGGAAGCTAGAGAGGCTAGGGAATTGTTGAATATTGTTCAGGTGGGTACTATAGCTTCTCTTCGTGTGTTATTAATAATCTGGGACTATTAGCCATACCTCCCTCAAATATATGTGGAGACCGATATGGATGCTACGAACTGCTACTTGTTCTTCCAAAGGCTGGCTTGCAAAGCTGATTTGATCAACAATATTGTTGCCCAGGCCCAGAACCTCCCTGAAGCCCTCAATGGCTCTGTGACTGAGGCGTTGGTCGGTGTATGCGAGGTTAGTAATCTTTTCTTCGCCGCTGGAGCTGTATACGACATTATCCCAGATGAGAAGTCGAATTTCCGGTCTTTCGACTCTTTGCAAGCGCTTTGCTGCTATTCTTCGAGGAAGCGACGTGGAAACCTTCCTCAACATCGGTCGTATCTACCCCGAGATTGCTCCGCTAGAGAAGAGAATAGATATGCATGTCGAACTTCTCCGACGAGATGAGTTCAGGGACATGGAATGTGTGAGTGATGTCATGAAGTGAGTAACCCTTTTCCCTATAATCGGATTGCATTTGAACTGATGAATGCCCTCATCAAAGGATCCACGCACAATTCGACCACCTCGCCGAAACCTACTTCAGCGGTTTCGATCACGATCTTGCGGAGCGAGAACTCGGATATCTACTGGCCCTCGATCATGACTTGGATATGTGCGCGGCATCTTTGGGATTAACTAAGACCTCCATTTCTGCTATTATCGAAGATGAAGGTACGTCTGTCCCGCGGACTCGTCGTTCAGTTGCGGGATGTTGAAAGTAACATCCCAGATTCTGTATTAGACTTGGGTGGCTATGACATTAAAGAAGCGCTCTTCGAGCCATTGCAGAAGGTCCTTGAACAATGCAAGAGCAGCAAGAGTTTGTCGAGGTTTGTAGCGTCATTAATCTACGCCTTCTAATACTCACTTCGTATTGTAGGAAGCTCATTAAGAGACTCGAAGGTCTACAACAAGAATCTATGGCTGTGAAGGCACACCTCCTGCCACAAATGAAGGCCCTTACAGACCACGTTGCTGAGCTTGTTAACTTCGGCATCTCTGTGAGTACATGAATAATCTCCCTGGCCATTTGAGTCCTCACGATTGCATCTAGCTTGCTCAACAAGTCATGCCCCATTTGAGCGATGTTCGGGCAGCTAAAGGCTCGTTCCAACTCACTACTGTCCTTGGCATCGTTAAGCAGACTGCTGCATCCACGGTTGCTAAAGACCTCAAGCCTGGTTCTTTCGTGTGGGAGGCGATTTCGGCATATATCGGGCAGTTGATGGAAGAAGGAAATAAACTATTGCCTTTAACTCAAGAGCAGGAGAACGTCCAGAAGAGTAAGTTTACCGTCAATGTAACGCCCCTTGATCAAGTCTCTCAATCTTTGTTTTTAGTCACTGGAACTCCGCCATGGATCACCCGCGTCACAGAAATCAAGAATGCACTTGCCGTCAATGTTGAAGCTGAACGTAAAGTCGCACAACTGAATGAAGAGATGCAGGGTCTTGCTCGAAGTATCAAGACGAAAGACCAGATCATTCAAGAGTCTGCTGTCAAAATTGAGCTTATGGAGCGAAGGATGGAAGCCGCCAAAAAGCAGGCCGATACCATTACGGATCTCGAGAGCGAGATAACGAAGATCAAGAAGCAGGAGCGGGCTTATGAAGAAGCTATCGAACAGTTGCAGTCTGACTTGGATACTGCGGAACAAGAGAATGTGAAACTAAAGACGACTCTTGCTGGGCAAGAAAAACAGCGTAATTGTGTTGCATCTTTTGTTTTTATGTTTATGTTGACGTTCTGCTAGCGAATGGACCACAACAGCTTGATCAACAGGATTCTGTGGCTATCGAAGGGAATTATGAAACTTCGTACCTTCTCGAGCAGGTATGTAACGTAGCTTTATCCTGTGACCTTTTGCTGAAGCAATGTCTTCATTAGATTGAGGCCCTTCGCGGAACCATTCGTTACTTACGCAACGAAAATAACTTCCTCAAAGGCCAAGACCTGCTCCGGGAGATAGAAGCTTTGGCACCGATCCCAACTCGTGCACCCCGTACGCCTACACCTCCTTTGGCTTCATCTGGCAATTCCGATACCGAAGAATCCGATCTCGACGAGCCCCCATCACCGCCTACTCTCAGGTCTCTCGCTACCGAAACCAAACTCCTCTATCGCGACGTCATCAAGTTTTCCTCTTCTCCTCGTGTCATCGACCTTTCCGAACTCAATGCCAAACGCGCCGAAAGCAAGTCGACGAAGGTTTGGCTGCCGAGGAAGAAGATTCCTGCCCAGCAGTTGCTCGAACGGAAGATGGAGGCGGAACGGCTGAGTAGAAAAGTCCACGGACTCGTTGAGCGGGCCAATCTCTTAGCGGCTATCTAGAGTTATGTTGTTATGTTTTATGCCCGTTCTATAATGCTTATGAACCTTATGGTAACGAGAGTGCGACCAACCGCACGGGATATGGAGAACAAATCAAATGCTAATGTGCTGGAAATAGCCGCCCGGAGGCCTGAGCTAATCGACATACTAGCCATAGTGCCGATTATCGATTAATCTTTTTCTCAGTGATTCTCGATTGCTCAACTGTACCAGTGTCACATACTCCTCGAGTTATAAATGAGAATATCCAGTGATTCTGCCAGAATCCGGATGATGATGGCGGCAAGAGAGCCGGTCTTCGTGTACGTCTAAGGGTTCGAGAGTCATATTATATCAAGTAACAGCGTTGATAGTAAGCAGATAGAACACTGGCGAGGCTGAATTAGCTGACTGCGGAGTGAATAGCACGTCGTAGGCCATTTTGGGGGATCAAAGATCGAGGATCGTTGTCAATGATATGCCCATGAGGAAGCCTTCGTAGGTGTGAACTGTGAACTCGAATATGGATTGGCTTACTGGGATCAAATGATTTTCATTGGCTAGTATACTCGAATCTTTCCATGCCACCAGGAACAAGTGTCTTCTGAGTTCTAAGTTCTCTGGCTTCAATATGGAGTGAAATTTTTCCTGCCTCCTTTGAAGGTGATAGCAATCCCAACGTGTATCGTGGTGTTGCACTGGATGTAATGCTTCTTGAGTCTAACTATATTCTAGTACTACTCCAACGGCTCTAGCGCTTCCATAGACGCCAGACCCATTGAAATTGCCTTACATACCTTTTCGCGTTATCGTATGAAGACGCCGTCACAGGTTTCGTCTCCGCTGAAGAAGCGATCAATGTGGGAAATGAGATCTACGAATGTACCATCCACTATTTGGGATCGTTTCATTATAATCGGATTCGTGATACTTGACAGAGAAGAAGCCTTAACGCGCTCCCATGGCATTAGATTGGTATACTATAAATATGCCAACACTGAGTCTACGACTTTCTGGCATACCCAGGTTCCCTGCTAACTCCCTGCCAGTAGGACACGAAAGTTTCTCTCCATATGTCGTCAGAGCCTTATTATGGACCCGATGCCTCGCCGAATGAAATATTCATCGAAAGGACGTTTGTGGCCGGCGATCTCCTTTCCGGGATTGGATACGGTAAGTTGATATTCCTATTGCACTTCATGAACAGTGCGTGATTGGCATAACACTAGGGATTCAGGTAGCTCTGTATGTGAGCTGCGTCAGATATCTATGGAGCCAGAGGAGATCGCGGGCAAGAGCACTCCTTCTGGCCTATATGACGTTGCTCATGCTTGTGGAAACATTATATGTTGCGGTTCAAGCGAGGACAGTGCAGGATATCTACGTCGACAATCGCAACTATCCCGGGGGTCCATGGGCTTATTTCCTTGCTACACAAGACAAGGCCATCAATGTCATATTCTATGCAACCTTGTTCGTCCTTACCTTCCTGGCAGATTTACTTGTGGTGGGTCATTTTATTTGTGCTCAATATTGCGTCAGGCACCTAATAATCCCAATCCCGTCCGTTCACCCTGTAGCTTTGGCGTTGTTGGGTCATCTGGAGAGCTTCCGGCGGGAAAGGAGTCTATTTCGCCATTGCCCTACCCATTGTCTTGCTGATGTCTTCATTCGGTACGATGTCCCTCTTCTGCAACCCTTCCCGGCCTTGACGCTGTATTATCCAGTAATGGGAACATTATGGACCATTGAGTCGAGCAAGCAAGGGCTTTCGCTCTATAGTTCGCTTCCGCGAAAATTCGGACTCTCCTACTTCTTTATCTCCCTTGGCACCAACATTATCATGACAATATTAATCACGGGAAGACTCTGGGTCTATCGTCGGAGAGCGCTCATGTTCTTCCCGGAAGATCACGCCAGAGATTACTACTCCCTGGCAACGATGATTGTCGAAAGTGCCGCACTGTACTCAATTTGCTCTATCTCCTTCCTCGTTACATATTCTATCGACCATCCTCTAAACCAAATCTTCCTCACTGTGACTTCGTCTGCCCAGGTAAGAGAACAGAACTCTACGCTTCCGGCGCATTCAGTATCTGATGAGTCTGTATAGCAAATTGCCGGGTATTGGATTATATACCGCATTGCCCAAGGAAGAGCATGGACACAGCGCACTTTGGCCCAGTCTGGTGCTATGTCGAGAGGCACACATATTGACTTTGTCCGAAGCCAAGCCAGCCAAATGATCAGTGGCAACTCTGATTATATCTCATCTGGAGGCCTTTCGACAGAAAAGAAAGTTGAAGACCCCAATGCACTCGAGAAGTCGTGACCGGTGCGCAGTTAACAGTAATTCAACAGCTTGTGACTCCATCTCTATTCATCTACCTATGGATCTTTTCATGTAACTTGTATATGTATATATTACATTTTTGACTATCCCCTGTACTTATATTCTGCGGTGATGGACTGGTTTGACGGCCTTCTACCCTTTAAAAATCAAAACACGAGCGGCCTTAACACGTCCCACGGAAGATGTCGTCCTTACCCGGTAGTATCGGACAGGGACCAGCGAACGGCCTGTCAGCTGCACCGACTTGACATGGGTACACTTCAAGCAGTGGGACCTTCTTGTATTCCCCAGATACCTTGGTAGTGGGTATCGACCTCTCCTCCTAAAGCTTTGGATTCTCTGCCGGATAAAGTTTGACGATGCGAGTGGGAAATCAGGGGTACGTACATACCCTTCGGGGATCTTTTGAGAGTAAATTGGTTGGTAATGTATATATTTTAATGATATAAAACAAGAGAAGAGCTTCGTCGTGATGCTTGTATGAATAGATTGGCATAAGCACCACCTGAGAGAGAGCCTGAGGTTAGCACTTTAGCGTGAGTTAGCCACTACCAGACTCAGAGCTCGCTTCCGATTTATCCCTAGAACGGAAGTCAAAGATACCAGACAAACTTGACAGATGGTTCTCCTGTGTCAATACCATTCTCACGATACACATTGCCTCGTTAAAACATCATCATGGAAGTCTACTGGTATGAGTGATGAAACACAGCCACTTCCGAGTCGGGGAGGTCTTAGCTTGCCCAAAGGAAGGCTTTCAAGGTACTAGGTAACCGGCAGCCCTATTTTCTCTGAACCCTCCGTCATGATATTAGATGGGCTATTTCATATTTTGGAGGTCTATTCCACGGAAGAAAACCTATGATTTTCTGAAAACAATTGACGCCGTTTCTCTCACTCGGAAAACAGCGGCTATGTTGGAGATCGCGAAAATGTTGCGAACACTCGTGTCGACGAACTTCCGTGGTGACGACTTCCAAACTAGAGCCTGGAAGTCTATATTGCTGTCAAAATTTGATGTTGACTATATCTAGTACTAACATCGTCATTGGCCTGCAAGTCTCCACTTTCGCCCGGGATCCCCTACATATCGAATGGTAGGCGAAAGATATTTCCTTCATCTATAAATGACTGGTTCTGCTAATAGAACAAAATATAATTTACTTTGGATATACGTTGCTGGGAGCAAACCTCGAATAAGGGTTGGCTCTTTACAATTGGCTTTCACCTTTGATTGGCCAACATGGTTCCTATCTAAAGTAACTGCGCCGATATAATTATCTCTCCGCGGAGTACGGCTCTGCCTCAAAATTTGGTCTTCTTGCATCATCCCAAAGTCCCGATGTTTATCATCTATCGGATAGAGTTCAACAGAACTTTCGAAGGAGCAGGCGCCTGAACCCTATTGCCCCACCATTGGTTCTATTTCAAATGATATCGTGGCATAGCTCGCTCAATCAGCGGATTTGTTGGACTTGCCTAAATGATTCGACAGTTCGTCATTCCCTATTCATTCAATAGCATACCTGGTATGGCTCACTGGCAATCAGGAACTCCCTTCAGTTTAGAATATACACCGTAGTGGTCGCCGAACGCTAGACATCAGACAGTCATCCATTTGTTTCAAGTTGTAAAAAGCCACAGTCCTGATGGCTGGCTTCTTTTGACAAGACATCCAGGTCCATATCTTCCTTAGCAGGTAGATGAAGCTATTACTTTGCCAATCCGGTGAGGGTTCTTCTATCAAAACTTTGTGAGTTCTCCTATTTCTTCATCTCCCACAACATCATCATGACCATCTTAGACGGACACTGCAAGATTATGGCTCTATTGTCAGAAAACACTTATGTTCTTACCAGAGACTATTACTCCCTAGCTACAATTATCATCAAAAGCGCTGCACTGTACTCCATCTCCTCCATCAGTTCCTAGTCATGTATTCCATCGACTATCCGCTGAACCAGATCTTCCTCAGAATCCCCATCACAACGCCATCTGCCCAGCGAAGTAATGTGTTTCTACCTACCTCTCCAAAGGCAGCTTCAGATGATGCTTTTGCATTTGTCTGTATAGCAAATCACAGGCTATTGGATTATCTACCATGTAGCTCAAGGAAGAGCATGGATGCGACATACACTGCACTGATGAAAAACGGACCATCATTCATTGGATTCATTGCCTTTGCCAGGCGCAATGGAAACCAGGCAATGAGTGCCAGCTCCAATTATTTTTGAGCTGCACCTTCTTGACCTTGACTGAGAAAGACCAGGTAGCCTCTGGTAGCCTGTGTTCAAGTCGATAGTAGTGATCGTGATAGCCTAGGATAATGGATGTTGATGCCGTATTCGAGTGTCCCTCTCCAGTCGAGACAGTACACGTTAAACTGGGTGCTATGTGCATTACACGAGGTTAGCACACAGAACAAGCCTAACCCTCCTTCGCACTCCCAGAAATCAGAACACTCCAATAACGTCTACGTAGCAAGGCACCGAACTTATAGCATCGCTAGGACGTCTTCATTGTTGGTACTGGAGACGAGCGAGAAGGACAGAGGGTCGGATAAGATTTGTCTGGAGAGTTCAGGTCGAGGTTGAGCATGTATTTTGAGCGGGGGATGGATGGTGTTGGGCATGAGCCTGAGGAACTCATGGGTGAGCGAGGACGCGTGCCGAGGGTGCAAGGGGAGTTTAGGTTGGATGCGAAGAGTGGGTAAAGTGTTCAAAGGTCGATACGACACCTGAGCTCATGTCCAGTCCAGCCCTTGTCGCCGTTTAAGCATTAATATCCGAACTTGAAGGAGTAGTAGCAGGAGAGCATGCGACAGCGCCCTTCTTCGTCCTCCTCACAGCCCAGATCCCACTCCAGCTATCTTGCCCTCCGGAACGAAGATCTCCTTGACGAAACTTCACGGATGGGTGTCAAAAGCTGTTGTGCTGTACATGGTGCGTAGGGGGCTGAGCTAGAGACCTTCGCAGGCCGACGTGTTGATAGCTTCCCAGCTCACTGTTTGCGCAGCAAAGCGCGATTCCGCTCCGAATGGCATCACAGTGGCTGTCCGCCTCCGGCGTTTCCCGCTCGTACCTCTTTTCCTTTTTCGCTCCTCTGGACCCATTTTTGGGGAAACGAGCGGTACGAGCGTAGATGTGTGGTACATAAGGGGCGTGGGCACCTGCCAAAGCATATTCACAAATCGAAGTGCGCTGCTTTTGTAGTGGGTCATCAAAGTTTTCTTCAGTGCCTATAAATTGTCCTCAGCGGTTCTATCAACTAAGGAGCCGTGCGGCTAGTAAATAAGTAGGACCAGGCTTCTGAAATCTCGGCGCGTCGACTCTGTCTCAAAATCTCATGTACTTAGGTAGCTGGGCGCCGACTCGCAACGTTTGCTCTCTTTGTTGTAGCCTATTATCTCGCCTTCAGAGTCCCTCATCTATGGCTGGATGCCTCAAATTCAGTGCGGCTAGTAGTCAGGTAGAATACTTGGTTCTGTCGAGGAACATTGGCGCAGTGCGGCCGCATTTCACAAGTCCTAATTTCGACCCTTGTAACGATTGCATTGAACCTCGAGATGAACAGTAACTGCCACTTCCGAGTCGGGGGATGGCCCCGGGCACCTTCAAGCGTGCTTCGAACCTTTGAAAATCGACATAGATATTCTCCGCAAGCAGTTGATGTCCGTTCTCTCAGAGCCTACAGCAACAGCACCGGGTACAACGGATATCGAGAAATTTTTGGGAAGCCTCCGTGACGATGACTGCCAGACCGGAACCTTGGAATGAGCTTCTCTATCATCGTCAAAACTTGATTCTGACGTATCAAAGAATCATGTTATTGGCTGGGCACTCTATCAGTATATATTAGTATTAATTGGTCTGCGAGTCTCCAAACCTTGACATATCAAATGATGAATGATTCCCTTTCGTCTGTAAATGGCCAGTGCTTCAGCTAACAGGCCATCTGCTTGTATATTCAAAGATCGAACCCGGCAATACTTCACTATCCCAGGGAGAATGTCTTAAGCGTGGGTTCGTGTGTAGTTAACCGCAGCAACTCTGGTTCTCTCGCCGCAGAGTACGGCTCCGCAGCGACAGTTCGGATATCTTTGATTGTATCATCCCGAAGTGATGTTCCCAATCTATTGGATAAAGCAGATTTGAACGTAAGTGCCAAGTAAGTGCCTGGAATATCGCGCGGCCAATGGTTCCATTTCGATTGACACCAGGTCATAGCTTGCTCTACCAGCGGATCCATTGAATACGTTTAAGCCTATGAAGAGTTGGACTGTTCTTCATTCCGTACCCATGTGGAGGACGCGTCTGTGCTGCGCGCAAATGCAGTCACATCCTAACCATGGCATGATAGCCAGGGCTGGTCACGGTAAAGACGACTAGTCTGCCGGAAAGAGAGGGATACACCATCACTCCTCGAGACAGTTCTTCGATTCTTCTTTTATTTTGGACAGTTTGAACAGTGATATCTTTTTCCTACGTCTGATTAGACTAGCCTTATAGCTAGGAAGTAGTTTACCTTTAGAATATTTGAAATGTCTCACCTCGGATTCGAGACGAACAAAGTGTTAGGCGCCCGTTTCCGGGACGAGATACGACTGAAATCTTGATTCCTCTAGGGAGGAGAAGCGGTTACAAACACCCACCTATCGTTTATTGCTTCCTCGCCGAGAGAACATTGTATTTGTATTTGTGTCGTCCATCGTCTTCGCAATTCGTATCAAATCAACTGATTCTCCAAATCTGAACCCTGAATTACTGAGGTATCCAACAATCAAACCTTTCTATTGACCCTAGAGGCGAACTCATTAATCATTCTTGCGTCCACCACACTTTTATAACTCACCTGGTATGGCTCAATAAACCACTTTTGGTTTTGAATACGCCGAAGGTTATTGTTTGCACGAAGCACACTCCGTGATGGCCTGGGAAGGCGTCTTTTTTTGACAAGACATAGGCCCCGATCTTCCTTTTGCCTTGCTGATGCTGTTACTTTGCCACTCCCTTCTATAAAAATTTCATGTCTACGGGAATGGCATGCTCCGGTTTAAGCTTTTGGCGTGGTGCATGCCATCCCGAAGGACATGTTTCTTTGTCATGGTACAAGGAATATAAAGGCGACCTAAACACCCTCAATTCGCCAGGGGTCTTTACGGGCCACAGTTGCCTAATTCCTGGCTGCAATTCGCCATCCTTCTATCTCTAGCTCCACTCTGTGCTAGCATGTCTGGCGAGCCTTACTACGGCCCTGATGCCTCTCCCGCGGAGATCCTTCTCGAAAGGACCTTCATTGGCGGTGACCTCGTCTCAGGAATCGGATTTGGTAATTTCCCTTTGTATCTGAATCATAACCTCACTAATTATCATTTCCGCAGGCATACAATTAGCTCTATATACAAGCTGTGTCGGATACCTATGGAGCCGGAGGAAATCCCTGGCAAGGGCACTCCTCCTTGCCTACATGACTTTCCTCCTACTCGTGGAAACATTGTACGTGGCTGTTCAGGCAAGGACTGTCCAGGACATATACATCGACAATCGTAACTACCCTGGAGGTCCCTGGGCCTACTTCCTCGCGACCCAACATAAGCCCATCAATGTCATGTTCTACGCGACCTTGTTTGTCCTCACCTTTCTCGCGGACTTGTTGGTTGTAAGTTTCTTATATAATTCGCACTCCACACATTGACAAATGTTTGACGCCGCACATATGTAGCTTTGGCGCCTATGGGTCATCTGGAGAGCTTCGGAAGTTAGAGGTGCCTATATTGCCGTTGCAATCCCGTCTGCTATGCTCGTTGCATCGTTTGGTATGGCTGGCACTTGACTATTCCGTGTGTTCGTGAATGCTCATTTCCCCTCTTCAGCGATTGGCGCGCTATGGACCATTGAGTCAAGCAAACAAGGCCTTTCTCTCTACAGCTCACTTCCGCGAAAATTTGGCCTTTCCTACTTCTTCATCTCCCTCGGCACCAACATCATCATGACCATCTTGATCACGGCGAGATTATGGCTGTATCGACGAAAGGCACTCGTATGTTTACCGGAGGAGCATGCCAAAGATTATTACTCCCTGGCTACAATCATTGTCGAAAGTGCTGCACTATACTCCATCTCCTCCATCGGCTTTCTTGTCACCTATTCTATCGACCATGCGCTTAACCAGATCTTCCTCACCATAACTTCATCTGCACAGGTAAGTAGTAGCGTGTTTCCACCTCTCGAAACCAGCTTCTAACGATGCTTTCGTTTTCCCGTACAGCAAATCGCGGGTTATTGGATTATCTACCGCGTAGCCCAAGGAAGAGCATGGACACGACGTACGTTGGACCAGTCTGGCGTCAGTGGAAAGCAGACCACCATTGCCTTCACCAAGAGCAACGGAAACCAGACATCGAGTAACAGCACAGATTATATTGCGACCGCACCATCTGTTTAACCGAAAAAGGAGACAGATGCTACATTGCTGTCGGGTCTTCAGTACTCATTGGTGGCCTGTTGACTATTTGAAGCCAGTGCCTGTGCGACTAGAAATTCTCGGGAACCTACATATACGGATATGACACCGGCATTGGTAATATTGTTCCCTCTCTTATAATCTGGTATCTCCCCAGAACGAACGTGCCCACATCATTCAGCGCACCATTCAGTTGTTAATCATTAAAAAAATACAAAATTGGACAGCTTGGAACCGCTGACCTACATTCGATCCTATGGAAGTCAATAGCAGTGATCATGGGCACCCGGTGCCTAATGGATGTCTTGAATGGCTCCAAACGTGCATTGTGATCCGCGAGCTTTGATTCTCCAATGGGATTGGTCAATCCCAATTACCCAGACATCATAGACATTGCCCTGTATTCGAGTGGCCGCATGCACAGCCGAGACCCTGTAATCTAATCATTTGCACTATAATATGATTGGAAGGCAGCAGCAGAGAGCTCACCTTCTGTAAGGAACCAGGCAGTCTAATTTTAGTTAGTCGTTGATTTCGTGTCAGAGTCCAATCTATCTAATCTAGTCACTGGCCAGACCTTGAACTCTTTCAGCCGCTGCAAAGTCGATTTCCTAACTAACGCAGCCCAGGCGTTTGCAAACCGCATCGAGACTTCCCCTTCAGAGTCTGGTGCGATATACAGTGTTTGTATATTGGGGAAGATATCATTCAGCCATGCTCGTGCCCCTTGTCCGGGGTTACGAACCTGACCTACCCAGCGGGCGCCTACGGTTCGCATGACCACTTTCGACACACATCCAACGCAGGGCTTCACCTGGCCTATACCGTGATCCAACCAGAGGATGTTAAGTTCATCTTCGATGACCATGACATTGAACGTAACCGAGTACGGGAGTTGTTGTTTGTCGTGAAGTCGCGAGAGATCCATGAACAGGGTTCTCAGTGGTGAATCATTTATTGTGAGCTTGTAAACCTCTTCTTGGTGGGGAAAGAGAACAATAAGACGTTGAAGCTTTGGAAAGTGAAGGTTGTGATCGAGACCCCACGAGTATTCGCACCAATCCGGGTTAACAGCAAGCTCGAGTAGATTGGGAAGAGTCGGACAGGATGTGGGCGCTTTGCCATAGCCTTTTTCGAAAGTTGCATGCCAAGGGAACTTGAACCGAGTGATTGAAAGGCGTGTCAAATTTCGAAAAGAGTTCAACCATAAGCTAAACGCTTCAGGTGACTCCCAGTGGGCGAGATTGTCTATTTCCAGGCGGGACAGATTTGGGGCGGCTTGTGGCAGAAGTCTCATCAGGACTGGCCACCGGTTACCCTGGCCACTGTACCATCGGATTTCGTTGTCTGATAACCTCAAGCTTTGCACAGGGGATGATAACAAAGCTGAATAAATCAGTTGGAGGAGCGGTGGAGAAGCGAAAGACGACCGTGGTCCTATCGTGAGGTGTCGCAGTTTCGTGCCAATTCGGGCTGCCTCGGAAAGCGTGGCCACTATATTGGCGCTTCCTGGATCCATTCGTTGAAATCGCCATTGGTCGGTGGACATGATAGAATTTGTGGGTGGGATATCGGGCGTTTGGTCGAGCAGTCTCTCTAAGGCAGATCTGGCTGTAGAGAGCATGCGCGATAGCGGCGGAGCTCTGGGGAGTTGCGCATAACAATCTGTCATTTGATAGAGAGGGTAAAGCTCTAATGATTCACAGCCCTTTTCGATGATGGTATTCAGTAACAGTGCGAGGACGTTCGACCAGCGTTGAAGGTCAACGTCGTTTGCTGATCTGGGAAAGTTGCTTCCGTTGAAGATGAGCACAACACGTTTAACGGATTGAAGTTTGGCAATGACTGGCTGGAGTCTCCCAACATGATGAAGAATATCACGACCAGTGGATTCGGCCATTGGGAAAGTACACGTCAATTCTTCGGTCTCTTCAATAAAAAACGGGAGACGTAGGGCAGCGAGGGCATCATAATGCTTTCCTGTGCCTGCGCGAATGAAAATGGCGATCTTTTCCTTCGGTTTGGGTACACCCAGCTTGGTGAGGTAGATGGAAAGACATAAGTAATACAGATGCCTCGAGGTCGGTGCTATGTTGAACAGGGTCTTGCAGTCCGCTATCGAGAGTATTTGAAGCCATAACTCCTCCGGGAAATTTGGGAAGCCACGAGTATCCATGTCGGCTAGCTATAAAGGAGTTCGGTCAACGCACGACTACTAGCCGCAGCGCCGCACTTACAGAGACCTCAGGCTGGCGGTGAAGAGAATGCAATCGAGCACAAGGTCTGCGGAAGGTCCCACGTTTACGCTAGATCATTACGACTAGATCATTACTCGAACCCTGCGACATTGATGGATCCCAACAGCGACGACGTCGTCAAAGGGTTCTGAGCAAAATCCTGTGCGCACAGACCAAGTTCGTTCTCGGTGGTTAAGGTTTTCAAGCTCATCGAGCCGCGACGGAGTATAAGCCCAGACAAGGCTTAAGCGCCCAAGCGGTATAATCGGGCCGTGATGGGGCACAGCCACACAAGACGTCCGATGTCGGCGCCGCCGTTGCAGCACAACTCGTCCGTAAGCCTCCACCGCGTTCACCTGAATTTACCCCGTCCACCGTCCAGGGATGTCGGATTCCTTTGCTGACCTCTGGAATTCGACGGCCCCTTCAAAACCCCAAAATCTGCCACTGTCACAGCAGCAGAAGGGGCCGACACTGCAACAGAAACCAACGCAGGACGTTTTCGCTTTACTGTCGCAGAGCTCGACACCCAGCTATGGAGGCACCAGAAATAACCTTTCCTCAACACTGAATGCATCGACACCAGCATCAAGATCGATAACGCCTTCAATCTCCAGTAATAATGGGGTTCCTCGACCGTCATCATCACTTTCATCGACCACCAATAAATCGAGTAGCAGTGCCGATGCATTTGGGGATCTCTTCTCTGGGATATCCTCGAAGTCGAATGGGAACACTGCAAATATGACGATCGCTGAGCGTGCAGCTTTGGCTCAGAAACAACGGTTGGCATCCCAGTCTTCTGCAGCGAGCGCAGCCAGTAAGTCCCGGGCACAAGACCAATGGGCGGGTTTGGACGCCCTAGGGGGAGGATCGTTCTCGAATAGTTCAAAGAATCCTCCGCCACCCGCTACTACAACTACTGACGACGACGACTGGGATCTAGGGGACTTCGGAGCGCCTTCAAAACCGTCATCTCAACCACCTCCATCTCAGAATGCATCTCCCCTCGATTTCCAGGGAGCCTCATCGTCGAAACCTCAACCTACCACTCAAACAAAGTCTGGCTCGCTTTGGGATTTGGATGACTTTTCGGCTCCGTCGAAACCACAGGAGCATGTCGATTCCCCTGATTTCGATTTCGACTTTGGGAATCGCGAAGATAGAGATTTCACCCCACCTCCTAAACCTTCCAACGGTCATGTACAACACAATCATGACGAGGACGATATCTTAGGCATGCTGAGCAAACCCGTGGAAGCTGTCCGGGCCGCTCAGCAGCAGCATCAACGTCCGACCGATGAGGTGTGTTTCCAGTGTACTCGAGCCTATCTCAAATCTGAATCGTTTCAGCGCGACTATCCTCCTGCGTCAAATTCACCTCCTCCCCGCCAATCTCACGCGACCCGAACCTCGTCTCCTCCACCGCATGTACTCGGACAAATAGTTGAGATGGGTTTCTCCGTCTCACAAGCTAAAGCTGCTCTGGCTCGAACAGAGACGGGTACTGACGTCCAGGCTGCCTTGGATATGCTTCTCAATGAAAGCAACGACGCCAGATCACCTTCTCCTCAACGACGACGCCCTCCTCCAGCGGAACGCGGCTTCTCTGATGAAGCACAGTCCCGACGAAGACAGGCGCCACCACAACGCGATGAATCGTCCGGAACGCCTAACGCTGAAAAGCTCATTGCTCAGGCTAGCGAAATCGGTCTGAGCATGCTCAGCAAAGCGAGCCTGTTCTGGAAGGAAGGGAAGGAAAAAGTACAGAAGGCCTATGAGGAAGCTAGTGGGAATCCTGCTATTGGTGGCAGCCGCGAACGCGATATTCGGCCTAAATGGATGCAGGAGGTTGCTGTTGCCCGTGGGAGTGAGCCCCCCACGGAGCGGCGAAGGTACACTGAGACGACAACAGGAGGTTTCAGGGATGATGATGAGCATGAATCGTCTTCTACTTTCCGTGATGATACCCTGTCTGCGTCTGGGAGCTCCAATCCTCTCCCTCCTCAACCTCAACAACAAAGAGTTCAACAACCCGAGCCCGATCTCTTCTCTCTGGGTCCTACATCCGAACCAAAGATCTACGTTTCCCCATTCCGCCGAAAGAAGGCCGACATTGCCTCGGCTCCTCCTGCGCCAGCCGCTGCTGCACCCTCTTTTGTAGCAGCACCCCCTCCCAAGCCCAAACGCCGCCTGCCTCTCTGCGCTCCTAGCACCCTTCCCCGTGTCCACCAACACAAAACTAAAGGAACAGATGCGTTCAAACTAGGCCAGTTCAGCGTAGCAGCTGAAGAATATGCCAAAGCTATCACATTACTACCCACCGGACACCTCCTGCTCGTACCCCTCCACACCAACCGCGCGATCGCGCAGATCAGATGTGGAGAGTGCAAAGCTGCGATTGAAGATGCGAGCGGGGCGTTATCTATAATTGGATCTATACAAGAGAAGGGCGGGTGGGAGAGTTGGCATCCGAGCGATGAGGACGGGGGTTGGGATTTAGAAAATAACGAGTCGGAGCCGGATGGGCGTGGTGGGTACACTGTTAGTCGTGCTAAAGGCAGTGAGTGGGGTGATTCGTGGGGACGAGGTGTGGATTTGAAGGATGGGTGGGTTAAAGCTGTGAAGCGACGCGCTGAGGCGCTTGAGGGGCTCGAGAAATGGAAGGACGCGCGGAAGGATTGGGAGATTTTGGCAGGAGGAGGAAGTCGTGGGTGGGTGGATGCGCATATCCGGCAAGAGGCCGTAAGAGGACTGGGAAGGTGCAAGAAGATGCTTGATGGCGACGGTGAAGGAAGTTCGGCGCCTTCGCTGTCTAAACCCAAGCCTAAACCTCGACCGGCAGCTCCTGCTGCACCGGCCAACGCTGCTCCATCAGTCGCTGTGAAGGCGTATCGGGCACAAGTCAGTGCTTTGGAAGCTGAAGATGCACTTAAACACTCACTTAAGGATTCTGTGGAAGAGAAGCTTCAGGCCTGGAAGAAGGGCAAGGAGAACAATCTGCGTGCTTTGTTGGCGAGTTTGGACACCGTTCTCTGGGAAGAAGTCATCAAGGATATGGGGAAGAAACCCGGAATGGCAGATCTAGTGAGTGGAGGCGGGGTGAAGAAGTGGTATATGAAAGCTGTTTCTCGAGTGCATCCTGATAAGGTGAGTCTTGGCTCCACGGCTAAAACATCGGTTATTGAGGCCGATATCTTTTTCTTTAGCTCAATGCCAACAATTCGACTGTAGAACAGAGAATGATTGCTGGCGGTGTATTCGGTGCGCTCAACGAGGCTTGGCTGGCTTTCAAGCAATGATAACCATGTTGATAATGTATTTTCCATTGATTATCTGGAGGGTTGGATATCTGACATAATAGATGTATATATTTTCGTCTGGGATGAAGGCCTCAACTTGAGTCGACAGCGTGGTCTTATCCAAGGCTTTCAGCATGTAGCAGCTGGCTCCTACTGGCAGGACCAGGCAGGACCTTGGTGTGGAATTTACTAACTTGGTATGTAGGGGTGACATTTAGACGTTAAAAATACCTCCGCGAGGTACCAAGGCCAATGTCATCATAGGTGTGGAGAGCCTGTGACCGCTCGAATTTAAAAAGAGCCAACAAACCTAGCTTTTGCGCCACGCATTATTCTGCTACATCGATACATATCACACTCTTTCTACTGACTGACCCTTTTATTGCTCTCATAACCCCCCTAATGGCTAGAAGAAAATCGCGCCAGGTGGCTTTCGAGACCCACAATATGGATAACATGAACAGCGATGCGCCCAACGCCCCCGACGGTACCGCTGGAGAAGGATCGCGCCCTGCTTCTCCTTCGCCTTGGACGAGGACTGAAGAGGACAAGCGACCTGATGGAGACGTACGAGTAGACGAGGGTACACGAGGGGAGGGAGAGGAGACTGCAGACGACGGGGAAGGAGAGACCGGGGAGAATTCCTTCGATGGGGTCGAGGGCGCGCACAAGGAAGACGCATCAGGAGTACAGGAGCAGGAAGACGAAGAAGGGTCACACGAAGGAGAGCACAAGGTCGAGGGTGAGCAAGGGGAGGAGGCACTGGATGGAATCAATGGGGAGGATCAGCCGAACCAAGAAGCTAACGACTCCTTTAATAACGACGATAGGCAGGCCAGACCGACTTCTCCACCGGCCCAAGAAGAGCCGGAGGTGGATGAGCAAGTGACTCAGGAAGACCAGCCGAATCTTGAAGTAGACGAGAAGCTTTCCGAAGACGTACCCACTTTTCCTGCTCCTGAGGGACGATCCGAGAACGACCAACAAGGCCCACAAGAACAAATGAGTGAACAGTCTGACAAACGAGAAATTCTTAATCCGGACCGGGCGAACGCAAATATGCAAGAACGATCTGACCAACAGGAGCAGCGACGCCGCCGTCGTCGTCGTGAACAGCAGCAGGATCCTGCACAGCAACGCCCGCGCCAGTACCAGCAGCCTCCTCAGCAAGTACAGCAATATGCTCCTCCCCAGCAACAGCAACATCAGCAGAGAGGTTTGGTACCACTGGTCGGAGGTGGCGGTCCTCTCCAAGGCAACCAGGTCAGACAGATCGCCAGTCAAGCAAGCCAACTTCTTGGAAACACGCTCGGAGGTATAATGGGTGGTGGCTCTGTTAGACAAAAGGATGCGTTCAAGCTCAGGTTGGACCTCAACTTGGATGTCGATGTCCAGATCAAGGCCCGAGTGCACGGTGACGTCGCTTTTTCTTTACTGTGAGTTCGTTCTCTGTAGTCGTCCCATTGGTAATGTTTATTTGAACAGCGAGTGAACGCGAGTTTGTTTCCCGCTTTCTGAGCAGCGAACTATGTATGACAACGGTGGTGATGGATGACACTCTCTCCCTCGCTAGCGCTAGCTGTAGCTCATTACGCCATAATTTACCTTGCCGGATCTCTACGATACTTATTAATAATGTGGACTCGATATGGTCACAAATCCCTCACAACAGTGCGTAGGCTATGTTCAAAACTTAAAAGATATGCCATGGATCCTTGATACTCCAAGGAACCTGAAACCATCGGTACCTACGTCACTTCCAGAAATAGTAACCCACGGGCGCCAATCAAGGAACGTTATGCTCAACTGTGGAGAACCTTCTGAGTCGTCATTTGGCCCAAAAGAGTTGATTGAATAAAAGAACTCGCAAGGGCTCTGTACTCGTCTTTCTGGCTTGTTTACCCTCCCCGTCGCGGAACCTAATATTCTACCTCTTGCTATCGACCCTCCCCACTCTTTCCAAACCCTTGAAAACCTACAGTATGAATTCCAGCTATCCATATTCTCCTCCGTCTACCACAGAGGTTCTGCCACCACAAATTGTCCAAAGCCGCCGACGTCACCTAAGACAACAAGTGCAGGAATCCCCGAGTCCTCCCGCGGACTCTCAGCAACAACAATTTCAACGGTTTCCATTTCCATCACCAATGTCACCACAGCAAGGTGGAACGATGCAACCCTTTGGTAGGGACCAAGGAACGGAAATGGCAAATCTTGCTCAGGTTGCTCAAGCACCGACCGCTCCACCGGCGAAACAGAAAGAAGCTCTTAAGCTGAGGTTGGATCTCAACCTCGACGTCGACGTTCATATTAAAGCCCGAATCCATGGCGATGTTACCCTATCGTTAATGTGAGTCTCCGTTACTTTCTCTAGCGTCCATACTACGATTTACTGACCTGGAGATATTAGGACGTAACTTCCATTCTGTTGTTCAAGAGTCAATGGTTGATTTTTTTTATCGATCTCTTGACTATTCATTACTACTGTCGGAGTCCCCGGTTTGTGTCTTTAATTTTCTATCAGACAGCTTGCTCCTATCCGTACGATCACCGAAGTCCTTCGGTGACGATCGCTGTGTGCTTATTCGGTTATCCTAGAACTGCATCTCTGTATATATCTACCTGATGGTCGGGGCCATTTACATACATAATTATAACCTATGATAATTAAATGTACGGTTTAACGTTATGATATCAATGAGATTCATCGACACCAAACTGTGGACTAGTGCTAAGATAATATCGAATGCCCTCTGAATCCTGACTCGGACCCTGACTCATCATAATCTGCAGACGAACGAAGAGAAACACGAACACGGTTTCAGCATCATCAAGAGCACAAAAACACCCGAATGGTCTGAAGATAGGAGATACACACTAGAAAGTAACCGGCAATGGCATCATTATGAATCAAGACTTCCCGAACTCATAAAAGGTACGCAGGATACCCGTCACAGCTATCACAACAGCGACCCACAGGATCCATGAGTTGCAACATGTTATCCGACGAAAGTTCTGTCTCCCCTGCCTCCGTCTCCCTGTTGTCCCAGCTCAGTCAAGCCGAGGCGAAACAGTACGGCGTCGGTGCAGATATTCAACAACGTCGACGACGACAACGACAGCAACAGCAACAGCAAGAAGGGCGCCAAGCAATCTCGCCGCTGGTCGGCGAAGTGGTTGAGCAGCCATGCACGAGTCAAGGTACTGAGGGGGAGATAGCAGTGACATCGCTCCCGGAGGCTAGCGCACACCTCAGCGGAACCTCGCAAATATCTCCAGTAGCGGTCGTTAAACCTGCTGCTCCCGCACCACGTAGGGGAAAGATAAGCATCAAGCTAGACCTTGCCATCGATACGGAAGCGAATGCTAACCCCCCGGGGGGTACCGGGAGTGACGACTTCCGCCCGTTATTGTGAGCTTCCTTCTCCAGTCCTGATCATACAAGTTTATTCGTTGGAACAGCCAATGAACCTGTTGGGATTTTCATCATAGTTGAATGTCCTGTCGCTTTCTTGCATTGCCTATCATCTGATTATTGCTACAAAGGCATGTAAACAAAGGTTTGAAAAAACAGCTCCCTTGAGTCGGTTATCATTGAACGAAGGGAATATCACAAGTCATGCTCCAGTTGGGTCAACGTAAAGGTGGGAGTTGGGGTTCTGCAGCTCTTTCAGCAGGAGCTATAAAAGCGTACCATATCATATCAACCGCCTTGTCACCATTCAAATCGAGAACTCAACTTACCCCAACAGCTCGACGGTCCTGCCACCTCCGTTTAATATAAGTAAACAACCTCTTAATTTCTCCGAACATGAAAATAGGGAGGAGGCAGGACATCATCGGTATGGCGATCTTCCAGAAGCTATGTATCAACACGGCGTCAGTTAATATCGATATGAGATGCTAGAAGGAGCGTCGTACAAAGTATCGGAATTCTTATCAATCGCCCAGAATGGATTGAAGTTCATGCCCTGTGATAAGGCAATTCTAAGAGCAGGGGGAGATGGGCTAGCCCAATAGAGGACGTACGAAATATCCGGTGAGAAGAGTAAGTGGCAGAAAGATAATGGATACTATTGTTAGGCGGTTCCTGGAAATTAACGAGGGTAGAAACGTCAGAACAATAGAAAGGAGAGAGTGATAAACTTCCACCGACATTACGATGTTCATTTCATACGATGCCATCTACCTATCACTTAGCAAAAACGACAAGCTAGAAGATATACACCCACATTGAAAGCGTAGTTGATCAGGTTTTCTGAAATACCGGCGAACATATCGAGACTCGTCAATGCGAAATCCATGTGATCGTATACATCTGCCTTTCCAGGTTTTAATGAAAATCATCCAGAAAAATTGCTTTAGTTATGCTCACCAGATAAACTTTGCCCTTGTAGCTAAAATACCCTTGAACATCAAGGCCCGGTGGATGTCCTTGCTGTACAGCCCTTGTCTTCATAAAGCTCCTCAGGTGGTCGTCATCGCTCCTGTGCAAGTCGTTCGTATGGCTAGGTTCCAAATTCACAGCTGCTTCGACTTTCGAAGAGGTTTTGGTGGGTTTGGCACCGCGTTTCCCCGGGCGTTTAGCGTGCTTACGGCGTTCTTCGATCTGTTCTTGCTGTTGCTTCGCTAAAGCCAGGTTATCTGCAAGAGCGATGCACCGATCCAGATCATATTTCCGCAAGCCAAATATCATGGTTTTGATGGGTTCCAATGTTCGTCTATGCATTATAAGGTCGCCAGAAAGGATGTGGACTTTGATTGGGTAAGTTAAAGGTATTCTGCAGCTAGGGAGTGTTAACGTACGTGTTCGAACGGTGTCCATGCTAGGATGCATGAGAATTTTGTGTTCAAGGTCGTGGATCTTGACTTGATACTCGTCCATTACCTCCAGAATACGGTCTACCACTATCAATCATTAAGTTACGAGCTCGAACAGAAACACAGAGTAAAGATTTACCAAGATCCAGCAAGCTTTCAACTAATAATGATGCATCGTCAGATGTTCGTAGGACGGAATCATGTTGGTGTAAACGTTCTGTGATTGGTGCGGAGTACTCGAGCGTGGGAGATGGATGGATGGAAATGACGGTGCCATTTCTTAACAGGAAAATGAACAAGGGCTGATGGCGTATATTGACCCTATGTTCCCTTTTCAGTTCACGAATCCGAACAATAAGTTCCCTTCGAGCCTAATGAAAAGGTCAATCACTGAAAGAGTATCAATTCACCACTTCACTCACAGGACTATGGAATCCGCTTAATGAGGTTATGCGTTTCCTCAGTGCATTCCGAGCACTGGAGAACAATGCCCTACGCTTCGATTTTGGTTTCTTCGGCGGAGAACCGTCGGAGAAGACCGTTGTGTTTTCGACTTTCATCATATCTGGCTCAGAGCCTTCTCTGTCATTCGAGTTCGTTTTGGTGAGGGCTTGAACGTTGCCAACCGATGCTGTAGTGCTGCTACTTCGTAAATCTTCATTGTCACTGGTAGCAGAGATGGCTTTACTGAATTGAGGATGCGGGCTTTCTCCTCTCTCTGCAGCCTCGGGAGAAGATCCAACGACCGGTGACACGGACTCAAGAATAAGCGGAGCCTCATGGTCAAGCTCTTCCTCATCAATGTCATACTCTGGCGCCAGCGTGTGGCATAGAATTCGAATGAAAAGGTGTTCAGGGTAATAGTCGGCTTTGGAGTGATTGTGACCGCTCTCGTGCAATATATCCTCTAATGCCAAAGAATGAAGATCTATTAAACTTGATCAGAGATATTGCGAAGTAAGATTTCCGGGGTCGCACACCATATTGGAGAGCAACGGCTCTGAGGACATCCCAATCAATCCCGCCAATGTTGATCCATCGAACAGCAAGTGGCGGGTCGGCCTCGTCGTCGTCCACAGACTTGGGTTTTTCCATCATGTGAATGAACTGATCGTTCCCTATCCTCTTGAAATTTGCTTCCTCGGCGTCGTAGTCGATAACATCAATGACACAACTCTGCTTGAAATGGCTGTATTCTGCGTTTGATTCCCGACTCCTTGGGTCTACTCCAGGCTCTGCGCCTACACAGTTCTCATGATCACAGTATTGGTGACCAGTCTTAATCTTGTGCGAGCTATGGAACCGGGGAGAACGAGTGAGATTTCTATGACGATGTGGCTGACTCCGTTCCGCGTAGAACGTGTTCACATCTGGAGCTCTCCCGCTCAAATGTCTGCTGTATAAGCCAGAGCTCTGCATGCGGCGCAACGAGGAGGTATAAGATTGAGTCTGTATGATGAAGACGCTTCGTCGTCGCTGGTTGTGCGTCCATGACGCTCACGGTCTCCATAATAGGGATTCGAATTCCGACTTTGGAAGCTCCCGTCTTTTATTTGTCTACACCGTCTTGATTAAGCATGGACAACTGTGAGACAAATACTTAATTGAACCAATCTCTTATTGGTCTTTATAAACTTCGCCTTTGACTCAACTCAATATCTACTGGCCTTATCCTGCACCCTCAAATCCCAGCTGCTTTCAGGATAAACCTCTGGTCCAATCCGGGAACATCCTCACTCTGTCTCTTGGATGGCTATACATATAACGGGAGTCCCCCCGAATTATCCTCTGCGGTTATGATCGTCCCTCTGTTGCCAAGCGTCGTTGGGTAAGAGGCCTCGAAAGCGCGTCTTTATTTCCAGGACAGGAAGGACTAGTAAGGATCGTCCTTTACGTCCGCCGTGCCATGGCAGCGGTTCCCTTGCAGCATGTAAACCTGAATCTACATATGTACTTCCCATGATCTGAATTCTCTATAGAAAGGTGGATTGAACTCTTGCTTCATGTTGCTCGTATCTTGCGCCATATCTCAGAACGGCCTCTCCATATCGTTTATCGGACAAAAACACATACTAGATCGGTCTTTGCTATCTCTTGAGAGTTGAAGGCTACCGGTATGTGTCTCAGCCAAGCCATGCCAAGTGCTGTGTGGCGCCTCGACAATCAGGAACCCGCCTATTTCGCTCGACCACTCAGGACCATTCAAAAATGGTAGAAAGGATGACCACGCGGCTAGCCGGAACCGACTGCTGTCCAACCGATCGGGCGCACTAGATTTTTCTCGATTCCCAATCGGCATGCATGCTATACCCCCACTTGGATTCACAATTTATGTGCAAAATTCGACCTGGTGACTTGGCCGGTAATCATCGGTAGTTGCAGGTGCCTGATATCTTACCTCTTTTCGGGGCTACCAGCGGTACGCCTGATGCTAGTCCATTTCTTTTCAAGACAAGGAGATGCCCTTAATGGAATGTTGCTCTGGTTTTCGCTCCCGTTCCACCCTGAGCATGCTATTGGATCAAATGGCACGACATGTGCACCTACATATGTCGCAGCCGAAGAATGGAAGAACCGGTAAAGACATCCTCCGACTCCGAGATACGTTCCAGTGCTGACTTTACTGGGAGTCCAACTGCTACTTTTCTGGATCTTTGGACGTAAGTACACTTCTCGATTCGCTGCTGGATTGGCACTCAAAACGACCATACTCGGGAGGCCCCACACAGATGGTTAAGCTATTGGTACTTATGATTGTCAAATGATCATGATGATTATCCATTTCAGGCCACTATCATTCCTGAAGGCAAATGTCCGAGGCCCCGGTCTCGTCGTTCCCAGAAGACATACCTAGGACCACTAGTCCTTTCGTAGCGATGGCGTTAGGTTGGGCTTTGACCATGAAATGATAAGTAACTTTGATCGCCTTATAGCAATCCATCTCGTTGGCTCTCCAATGAGCCAAACCGTTCCTCGCTGCTTCCTCATGGTTCTCTATCCTTATAGGGCGCCACCAGAATGCACGCAACGAAATGTTGGGAACTTCAAGTACTCATTATATAATGGTATCTTGGACCGTGTATCGAGCCTCGACACAAAATACCCTGGGGTAAACTTATCCACCGCTTCGAATTCTCGGTCGTCCTCTTTTTGGTGAGCGTCGGCTGCGCCTTCCATTCCATAGAAGAGTAGTACGTCTAATCATCACACTATGTACTTGATCTTGTTCAAGTCCTCGCTATTAGCCTTCGTGATCGCCAGAGCTCTTTTTGCCATTAAAGCTGCTCCGATCGAATACGAGGATCCTCACTTTACCACTGTAGTCCATCCGAGGACACTTTGAATCCTGCCAATCATCAAGTGATAACCACCTGTGCACAGCATGATTACCCTGAAGATGAAAGCACTAGCTCACAGCAAATCCTTTTTGTCGAGTTGTATCCCGTTTCGTCTTCCTTCCAACAAGGAATCTAGTAATGACTCTTGGCAAAAAGCTTGTTTTACATATAGTCCTGTTCTGATTTAAGGGTAACTACAGTATACTCTCCCCATATACTCAATTACTATACATAAGCTCTAATGACTCCTTACGACCAATCGCTCCGTCGACCTCGCATTACATAACCCTTTATATCGCCGACAATTCACCTCTCGAGAACGCCCAGGGCCCTTGACAGCCAGCGTCAACGATTGAATCGTCCATCGCCGTCTAGAATAGCTTTGGAATATCTAGGTTCCGTCCGGATACGAAATAGGACTTATGGGCCTCCTATACCCAATACAAAGAGCTCTTCTGATGTCTACTAGTAACACTAGTAAACCTACACGGGAACCACATAATTCGAGCGCCGAAAGAGACCTCCATATGGGACTTGCCGACCACTTTGAATTAGTCAGGTGGCCACCTACCACATTCTACTTTCAGCAAGCCGGTGGACAGCCGCATACGGCGTCTCTAAAGCTCACTAAGGGTAAGCTCAAGTGTACCTAGAGCTTATCGACATCCACGGAAGCTGGATCATCGTATGTATTATCAGTAGCGCCCCCAGCGAACCATCAAAAGAGGCGGCTAACATCTGGCAGCTGCTTCACGGGTCCAATCTCCTAGACGCCGTCCACCACTGGAGGATCAGTAGTTCCACCGTGTCTAGGTACACAATTGAGATATTACTGGAGTTAGATTCAATAGCAAGAGCCTACGCCAGAATCTTTGGGTCACTATTGGAGATCATTTCGGAGAAACAGGTTCTCGCAAAGCAGGGAGCATCTGCCGCCGACCGCGATTTCAACACTTCGGACACTCATTTGCCTTAAGCGCCCAAATATGATCGGACCCATGTCCGGTTCCTTCGGGCCTCTCCTCGGCTTTGGATCGGCTGTGATAACCGAACGGCTTCCGTCGGAATTCAAGAATTTCGTCGATGTGATGCGCAAGATGTCGTGGTCCGTGGACGTCAAGGAGATACAGATTATTCGAAGATTACGACAAATTACAACGCATGTGGATATAATGATACGTAGCTAGATAATTTTGGTATGGCATCTGCAAGGAAGTGCAACGAAAAAACAAGCACATGATAATGGGTGTCAAATAATACAGAGGAGAAATATTGAACATGTCACGATGCTAGCTCGAAGATGAAACATAATTAGTCCCATAGATGAACGATGTAAAGAAGAAAGAACGTGAGCATGGTGTTAGAAAGGGACGATAGTAGCAACTGAACAAATATATTCGTCGTTAGGTCGTGAATAGAAGCCGAAAGAACACCATAAAGGATCGCATGGGAAGTCCAGAAAACTATGAAACCAGAAGCCCAACAACATAAGTGCTATATGCAAAAGTCCGAATGGAGCAGAACATGTTGAGATAATGAAAGTGTCCATGAGGTTGGTGAAGTCCACGTAGGTATAGTGGGTTGAAGCATTATGCCAAGGGTTCAAATGAGTTGCAAACGAAAGTGGAAGTGCCAAAGCCCCCGTCGCAAATGCGACGCTGAGGATCCAATTCAGGCTTTGACGGTATTTGGCGGGGGCACATAGTCTTTATGCACCCGCATATGCTGGCCGAGGTTGTCGTGCCTGCTGAAGTCCTTGCCGCAACCAGGGTAAGGGCATGTATGCGCTAGATCAGAGAGTCAGGGCGTCGTGGTACGGGGCAATGATAGGTAGAAACGCACGCTTCTCGTTGGTGTGAATACTCCTTACATGCCTCTTCAAATGCTCGCCTCGAGCGAAGCATTTACCACAACCCTCCACATCACACAGGTACATTCTCGTACCCTTCGTACCACCACTTCCCCGGCCCTTCCGACCTGAAGTTGTCGGCATTGCATTGGCTGCACAGAAGACTCAGACCTAAAAATGCTTCAAAAGAAAAGAACGTACTCTGAGAACTACCCGCCTTCCTCAGCTCTTCGAGACTGCTAACAGTAGGGACGCGTCGACCACGGCTCTTCTTGGTGAGGTTGGGAACAGGGACAGGGACAGGCAAGTTGGTCGCGGGTCGAACCTTTCGACTTCTGACCGAAACCGAGTCGTCGTCGAGCTCATAGTCGTCCCCATCGACAGGCGAAACAGATTCTTCGGAAGCCTCCAAACCGGTGACGTTCAACGTTCTGAGGCCGGAGCCTGATGCAAAGGCTTCTCCACCATCATTAGCCTGCGAAGCAGCGGCAACGCTAGCAGCATAGACCGAATAAGGGTTATATCGTCCGTTTGCGTTCACCCTGGTACGAAGACTGCGTCCACCGGTTGTCCGTCCTCGGCCAGCCACAGGCGCAGAGGCGGATGAACCAGAAGATGAAGGGTTGGCGTTGGACCGCTTGGAGGTGGACCTGGATACAGTGGCGCCATTGCTTCTCGAACGCGACCTAAGAACAAACTCGCCATCCTTATCGTCGTCATAATCATCGTCACTGCTCGAAAAGATCTCCTCGTCCTCATCCTGGCCAGCCTCTTCCTCATCGAGAATATCGTCCTCACCATCCGCATCTTCCTCTCCCAGAGCGTTATCGAACCTGTCGTCGATCTGGGCACCAGCTTCGACATGGGGATTGACGTCGCGTTGAGTGAGAGTCTGCGTGCTGGCCTTGCTCCTGGTAGAACGTATAGATGTGATCGTCCTATTGGACGCACGCTGCTTCATCCTAGGTCGGACTGCAGTCCCAGTCCTTCTCACCGTCACTGTCGTCGTGGAACCCTCCGCAGTATGAGCTGTACCAGTCGTGGCACGTCGTTGCGCAGCATCCTTCGATCTAGCAGCACCTGCCTCGGCTCCTCTCCTCCCACTCGCCTTCCCAGCCTTCTCCCCGAAGCCACCATTGCCAGCCTCGATGTCCGACAGCAGCAAGCCATCTTCTCCCTCAGAGTCCGAGTCGGAAGAATCTGCGCTGTCATATTCGCCTCCCGCCTTTTGCCAGTCCTGCACAACTCCAATACCAGCAACGCTGCCCACAAGCGTAGGGCTACGCTCAGTATCCAATCCAGAGTCGAAATCGAACAAATGTTGCTGTTGGTCGTGTTCTGAAGGATCACCCTTGGCGCCATCACCCTCATCGAGCATCATGCGCGGTGAGATGCCCGGATTCACGTTCCCATCGCCGTCGTTCTGGATGTCGGCAACAGGCGAGTGTCGTCCTGTAAGCTCGCTCATGTCGACGGTGACAGGCATAGGGGGAACATACACGGTAGCTTGAGAAATGGCCGTTGTCGCACCAGAGGAAGTATGATGAAGGCCCGAATTTCCCATCGACATCTCCATGCTCATCCTCAGCATCGTGTCCATATCCATTCCCATTCCCATCTCTCCAGATACCGGGTTCCCGTGGTGCCCTGCAGCGTCAACGTCCATCATATCCATTCCACCTAAATCCATCTCAAAGGGCGGGTGCGGGTTATGCTGTTGTTGCAAACCCTTTTCTTCAGTCTCAAAGTTCATCGCCAAGTCCACTCCTTCAGAAACACTATGGATCCCCTCCTCATCGTACACCGATCCTGGGATGCAAGTCATCGAGCCCGAGTTCATCATATCGCTCAACAAACGAGTGCTGTCATGTTGAACAGCAGCCAATGCCGGGTGCGAATGCTGGGTAGGAAGAGATTGGCTGTGGAGAATCGCTATAGGGGATCGCGAAGCAAGCGAAGACCCCGATGACGATGCTGATAACGAGGGTGGAATAGGAACAGATCTCGAAGACGTGGCGGATGATGGAGAAGGCGACAAGCTCGGACCATAACCGCCGTTGTTCGGATTACCGTAGCTTCCCTGCTGCTGGGCGTGGAGCTGCTGGGAGGCAGGTGCACTGGGACGCCTGCCCATCTCGCCAACCAAGACAGGAACTGGAGAATGCTGAACGCCACGATACTGCTGCGCTTGTGAGCGAGCAAGCTGCATCTCCAAAAATGGGGCAGAATGCCTCCGCTGTTCGCCCAAAGATTGCAGGGCAGAACTAGACCCCGGAACGTTATCATAACGGTCCTGTCGTTTCATATCCTGGCGACATCTCTCCCGATACATCTTTTCATATTGACCAGCGTATTCGTCATCCTCGGGAATACTGCCAGGGTTCATCGAACCAACCTTCGTAGCACCGCCGATCGCGACATCGTCATAGTATTCCTGATGAAGAGGTGACCTTCGAGCCTGCTGCATCAGATGATAAGGGTGGAGCGGAGAAGGCCTTCCATGAGTATTCCTCTGCTGATAACCTTGGGCGTAGGGATGAGAATGGTGTCTTGACGTCGGAGAAAGAGAGCTGGCATTCGGAGATGTGGAAGGTTGCCCCATTCCAAGACTGGCTCGTCTCTGATTCAGCAACGCATGCGAACTGCTGGTGCCGTTGCGCCCAGCCGACGAAGTCAGGCCAGGGTAAGACGAAGGCCCTGGGATAACAGGGGATGGGATGATTGGCGTGGGTGGTGGGCCGCTCATTGCCAATCCAAGTCCGCTTCCATCTACATTGGCCACCATTGCATAATCCGCTCCAAGGCCGTGTCCAAACTCATGACCAGGGGTCAACGGCGGTAAAGACATCTGTCCGGGCGATAAGGAAGATAGTGAAGATGCCGGTGAGCCTGTCGGCACACCATTTTGACTAGTATTCAGACTAAGGCCATGTCCATGGTGACGAGACGGCGAACGAGGACGGATTGGCATCGCTTGTTGGAACTGTGCCTGAGAGCGACCAAAAGGCTGTTGCTGGTGCTGGAAGGGTGGCTGATGGAACATTTGAGGCGGGGAGGCTGACGACGCAGAGCCTCCCGACGGGTAACGCAAATGCTGTGAATGGGGCTGCGGAGCGGAGTGCGGATGCCACTCATCCAAATCGACGTCGAACAGAACCGGATGGCCCCCGCTGCTCCCTGTGCTTCCACTACTGGGATGCCGTTGGTGGTGCTGGTAGTGAGACTGTGGCATTAAGCGCTGGTACGATGAAGGGTCGTGCGATTGACCACCGGATACAACTGACTCGGGATATCGACTCGGGATGGGAGAATGAATGGGTACGGCCGAACCTCCAATTGATGAGGTCGAAGAAGGTTGAGATTGAGGAATGTACAGCGGGCCGAGCATGCTGGGTTTGGCTGGACCGCTCGAACCGATAAGGTTGATCGAGCCGGAAGGTGCGTAAGCACCGTTGGGATTGGAAGTCGAGGCAGAAGGTTGGAGAGTGGAGGACGAAGGGGCGGTGGTAGAGGTTGCGCTATTACTGCCAGTATTCATAGCCTTATTGTCGTTACTGGTGGAGGTAGAAGTGACGTCGGCGATATGTTGGCCCTGCTGTTGCTGCTGAGCCAAAAGTCCAAGTCAAAAGTGTCGTCGTCGTCGGGGTGATGTAATGAAGATGAAGCGAGGATAGGGTGGCGACGTGCGAAGCCAGACAGGCGGGTGGCGGGGTTGGAATTTGGAGATAGGTTGGAGGTAAGGAAGTAAGTGATGATCGGAAAGGTAAGGTTAAGCTCTCGTCAGTAAACTATAAGGAAGGAGATTTCTCAGGAACTTACGACTTGCTGATAAGAATTGTTCGAAGCGCTATCTGAGAGGTTTTGGGAGGCAGTCTTGGGCGACCAAGTAATGTAATTATTACAGTCGTTCTGAGCATTGGAACCAGTAAAACTGTCAAACGGAATGATTCATGAATGGTCAGTTGTTGTTTCATCGACGTCGAACAGATGGAATGATGGAAACAAAGCCGGTACAGTGCTCAGCATGCCGCGTTGTGAAGAATGTATTATAACAAAGTGGGATAAAGGGTGTAAAGCCCGCGCGTTCGGCGGTAATCCTGGAAAGGTGAAAAGGCAGAAAGCATAAGATACTCACTCTGTCATAATGGTGGTGTATTGTGAGGTAAGGTCGATTTCACCAGCTGGGGTAAAGACGACTGGGGCCGAGTCAGCGGGCGGGTGCTGGGCAGAGGCAAATCCCGAGTAGTCGGACATGTCGGGATTGTACAAGCATGCTATACCACCGTCGACCTCGACGATATGGGGTTGTTCTGAGGGAGAAAAGTCGTAAAGCTGGTGGCGATTGTAATCGGTGTAGGAAGTGGCTGAAGTGGATACAGAGGAAGACGAGAAAGGTGAGGGAGATGGTGCAGAAAAGCCAGAGCCAGAGTCCGAATAGGTTGGACTGATTGGGGGTATGGCCTGTGAAGACATTTTTGCAGGGTTTTGGGACTGTGGGTGGTGGAAGAAACGGTTGAAGGCAGCAAAGGCTACGGAGGCAATGTTGGTGGAGGCCATTGAATATAATTATTTAAAAGAGAATGGAAATCAAGTGATGGGCGGGTAAACGGTGCCAGATGATGCGGAGAAAGGACCAGAACACAATTTCCAATCCGCTGCGTTAATCCCTCGTCTCCCTTGGCACCAAGTGATCTCTCCCCTCGTCGCCACAGATCCAGCCGTATAATGTCGTCGCAATGTCGTCCAAGCTCGTAGCGCCTCCTGTGGTCGACTCAGTCCAGAGAACAGAAACACAACCCGGGCGCAAGTGGGGAGAAGAAAGAGGAAACAGGCGAAACAGGCGATGGCTGCTGAGGGTGGTCCTGTTTACGCCTATCCATGTCCGGATATTCCCAGACTTGCTAGATCGCCAGATTCAGATCCCGATAGCCATACCGGGTATAACCACTGCCCTGGCTCATTGTGCCTTCTTCAGTCACAGGTCTTTTCCACAAATCCAGAGCTCGGCCCTATCACCACCAGAAAAAAATTTTGATTATGGAGTCTCCACTCACCCACCCGCCAATGTTCCAGTTTCACTATACTACCTTGCGGGCACGGACTTGCACGGAGTTTGCGCGCTTTACCATTCTGCCGTCATTCAATTAACTCACTTATCCCGCATCGACCACCGAGATATGACCAAAACTATTTGCTAATTATGACACCCGTGGCTAAGCTTTTCCAAATTCTCCTCCAGCGGCGGTGATCCTCTTGATTCCATAGGTTTGAGTGACATCTCCTCGCACCAGTACTCTATCTATGATAATCCTATCTCTCCCATCACCTTTTCCCAACGGGTTGCGCCTCCAAAGATATCGGGAATCTAATCTGTTCCAATCATAGAGCACATTATCGTGGACTATACTTCCTTTCGCTTTCTGAAATGACTCGGAAATCCTGCTTGGAACTTCTATCGGCGATATTCGTCGTTATCGCGCCCGATAGGTCTGTGGATAGCTGGGGATTTAGGACTCTACCGGCGGTACCAAGATCTCCAGGGTTGACTTAATGGCCACATTCCGAATAACATGGGTTCTAAATATGTCGTACCTGCAGCGCTGTGCTCAGTCTTCCATACCGCAGCACCCATGGGCATCTATGGCCTAAGCAGATGACACCATCCTTAATAGAACCACCCTATACACGAGAATGAGGAAACTGTGAGAATGATTCACGGCCATGATCGACTATATAATCGAAGCCGCAGCAAACTCGACTCTCACGAAACATTACCTTTGGAGCAACTGATACGGCCATATAAAATGGAAGCTCGACCAAAAGGTACACACAAATCACAGTGTACGTGGCAACACGTACGAGTTCCATACCTAACGCCCTTTCCACCTTGACAACATCCACTATCAACCACATTGTCCCCCAAACCTGGGAAACACTCAACGACACTTCAGCAGAGGTTCACAGTTTCGTACAGAAAGATCATCAGTTTGGGTTATCACGTAGACTCTGGACTCTTATATCTTACATACAGCTTACCATTCTCCGAAACCAAGTTACGTGCCCGTTTCTCTCACCCGCGAGTAAGCGCTCATAGGCGCCTATCAAAAATCTCTGTATCATTCTATCACCTTCCATCACTACATAAGCGTGCTGCGCAACCTTCCTAGTCAGATAACAGTCACTCTACTACATCACTTCCATCTATCTGATAAATTCCCCGCATCCTAGGCGCCATAAACGAGTCAAAGCTACGCGACATCATAGACTATTCTCCCTCGACATCTGAAACGTCTACAGTAACACACACAGACGGGCACATTAGGGGGGTGTGACAACATTTCCAATCATTGAGCTGTGGGCTCACCCACCGAGGTAAATCCGTCACGGAGAATGATAACGCTCAATCGGGGCATAGTAGCATAAATCGATGCGCGTTCTACGAAAGCCTTACGGCATATACGACATCCTCATACGGAGACGGGCTTTGCTTCTGCCAGTTCTTTCGTCAGGTATGTAGACCTCGGGCCATACGGCAACCTATACAAGGACTCTTCAGATGAGGAAGCACAACGTGGTTACCAATATTACTATATTACCAAAGTCCAGTGGGTATGTACACCAGAGAAGGGTAAACCGTGTTTTCAGGGTTCCGAGAATTCCGAGAGCAGAGGGTAAGCGCTTAAGCTTTGGGTAAGCTCTCCTAATAAAGTCAAGACCTATGTAACACTAACATACACGTGACTGATTTTAGGGCATATAGGCGCCAGGTCCCGGGGCGCTGACTTGGAAGAACAGGTGAGCTGGCCTGACAGGCGCCTGTCCCAGACTCCAAAAGAGACGTGAATTCTGTAGAGGCATCCATCGGAGCCTGTCAGTAGTACATAAGTGTCACATTTCGGTGCACAAGGGCGAGTATATATTATAACACCCGTAATGAATAACGTTCTGTGAACGTGCGCAGCCACGGCATAGAAGCATACAAAGCACGTTTCTTCAAAAACGAGCGCGCAAAGTAGCCGAAGCTTCGTGATGACGTTGGGTGAGCGCCTCCCATAACCTCCGCCTGCCCACGCGTCTTCGCGCCACCCTTCGAACCTGCTTCAGCCTGCCTCAATTCACTGATATGCCCGGCTGATCGTCGCCTCAAAAAAAGCAACGATGATCCCCTCCCCCCGATACTCAGGGAATCGATGCTGCTCCTCTACCCTATCTTCGCTTTACTTTTCGGCAGCGATTACAACAACTTACGCCCTTCCTCGCCTAACATAACTACTTTTATTTCCATTTTTGCTTCTTTTTTTACATACTACCATTGTTCTTCTCACTCGGCCGATTAAATTTGAACAACAACATTGTCCTTCGAAAGCCACGCACGGCGGAGGCTGTCAAGATTTCCGTAAGTACATATGCGAGTATGTATGTATGTATTCTAGTTTTCCTGCAGGCGGACGACGGGAGATGGGTCCGCGCGCTGTTATCGAGAGCACAATGGGCCCGAACGCCCCAACGGGCTCCCGTACGTTTGCATCGGCGTTCGCATGTCGGTCGGCTACCCACCGGCATATGCCACGATGATCACTGGCCAACCGCGGATCTAGCATTTCCCGCCACGAGGGCCGTAAGCGTACGGATCCCGTCGACCTCATGCAAACTCGTCTCCACAACACAAAAGCCTGCATATTCTTCTCATCCCATTCGACTCAACAAATTTTGTCCAGCCCTCAAAGAACAAGAGCGCTTAAATCCTTCCAAAGCCCTCAACCTGCAACGGTATCTGCAACAACACTATCTTCACCTATCTCGTCCTGCCTTTTCGGACGGTGTTTGATCGCAATTACCGGTGTGCATTTCCCCACATTTTCCAATTTGGTTTTGCCGTCAAGTGACGATTGAGCGACGGACCATCGCGTGAGGTGAACTCTGGTCTCCTCTGGTTCCGATTGGTTCCATATCAGAATGTTCAGTCCATACCGTTTATCCTTGGCGAGATAACCAAAAGCTGAATTAACAATGATGATATGTGGAGATGTTCACCATCGTTCCTATCGTGGCAATTGTCCACTATCGCATCCATCCAGCACAGTCTCCCGTTTGGCGCAATTGTGCACTCATCGAGGCTCATAGACTGCCGGGAACAAGAATGCAGTTGAAAAAGTTCCCGACTGAGTCCAGAAGACGTAGGGTTCCAAACCAGTCCAAACCATCCACGGACCTTCGAATATTGGCAGAGCACTATTGCACCATCTTAGTGCCATAACCGTGACCGTCCCACTCGGAGGGTTCTCAGATCCGAGGGTGGCCGGTAGAAGCTTCTCTACAATTTTTAAACGAATTTTAATAACCATTCACCAAATGACAGCTTCAATCAACCCTAGCTCGATCGCCTACCTTCTCGTTCAACTGTTGCTTTTAATTTAGTTGGGCCTCTTCAAGGCTCTTTGATTGATCCTTGGGCTTGATCAAAAGCAGCTAAAACTAGAGTAGGAACTAAGCAAACCAAATTTGCCATCTTCCCTCCCATTTCTGGCATATCATGCTAAAAATGGTGAAACGTAGGCCAGATCAGGTCATAGATGGCAACAAACAACCGT
Source organism: Coprinopsis strossmayeri (assembly GCA_900156845.1). Classification (NCBI taxonomy): domain Eukaryota; kingdom Fungi; phylum Basidiomycota; class Agaricomycetes; order Agaricales; family Psathyrellaceae; genus Coprinopsis; species Coprinopsis strossmayeri. Next base: position 158,827 of record FTPT01000041.1, on the reverse strand, counting down.
CAAGGATGTGCCTGATCTACAGGTGTCACTGATACAGTCTAAGTACTACTGCATGAACCTCTTCATGTTTTATAGCTTTGCTGACCCAAGCCCTTGCGGTTCGCCTATAACGGTAAGATCGATCGTATTGGGCGTCAGTCAAGTGTTACAAAGTCACCCGGACCATATTTTGTATCGAGAGACCAAAGCATAAGGTGATACGATAATGAAATGATGGAATCGAACGCGTAAAAGCGTACACTTGTCGGAACGCCAATATGCTGAGATGTTCGAGTTGAAATTAGTGAATGAGGACGTCGTGGAGAGTTACGAAAGGAACGGCAATACTAGCAATACTTCATATTCGCCGGGTTTGCGGGTCCGAGAATCCCTGAAACAAGGGTTCGACCCCTCGTCTTACCGGACCATGGTATGCAGATAAGAGCAGGCCGAAACCTTGAACCCGTCACGAGCAGGATGTTCTTAACCTGCTGTTCGGCATTTCAATAGATAGTGTGAGAGAACTTGGTCAAGTGTCTGGCATGAACATAGGATCTCACCAAGCAAACTTCCTGAGCTACTAAGATTGTTCAGCGCTTCTCCCGTCCCGAGAAGGAGGGGGAAATAATTGACGAAGCTCGCTTGTTAATGCATTGTCACGATAAAGAGACTCCGAGGTTACACAGTTCTGTACCGCGTACCAGATCAACGATACTCGGTCATGACCGCGATGGCCTGGTCATCCCGGGCAGTCTATTCCTAGCACTTCGTAGAAGCTTGGGGGCACTGCCTAACGGTGATGTCCTCAGCTGTCAAAGAGAATATGTGTCATTCACCTTTTTCGTGTATGTCTGGTCAACTGGACAAGGAAGTAATGCCACGATCAATCCCGAGGGGAGATTGCGATCTAGCATGAAGCCACCACTAAGGTCCCTCATTAGACAGACTGTTCTTGCAGATAGAAGTAAAGCACTGGCGTACGTTTAAAGTCGACTGTTGTCCGACAGTGGAGCAAATGGTGTAGTCCCGAATAAATGTCCTCCGAGATCAATCAATGGATGCAGAAACCATATCCCGGGCTTGCGTCTTCTTGTGGGAGATGTTCTGCGAAGAGAAGAAGTGAAAGAAGCAGATGTCGTTCGTAAGAATAACAGATCCGTTGACGTTTCCCACCTCTGACCGAGATGCTTGTCTTCCCACTAGCAGCTTCGTCTATTCGAGTATTGACTCATGACCGGTGTCTGAATGGGCTCGAGCTGTCACTCGGGATACTGTCGGTGTTTCGCCAGGGCGGGGAGTGTCTACGCGTACGCGGAGAGGTGACAATCCACTCCGATGGGCTGCTGCACATAACCTGTCTCACGGAGTTCAAGAATAGTAGGATACCCCCAGTGGGTTACAATATCTGAACGTTCCTAGGCTCCTGCCATACAAGACGAGACAAATGACTTACCTCGCTCCGTCGATAATGATATAGCCGTCAGTCATACCTTGATGTATCCCTTGTTATGGCACCAAAATAGCTAAGTTAGCTAACAATGCTCCCTTGCTGTCAGCTGGAGACCGTTATACAGGGGAAAGAAGGATCGTGAGCTAAGAGTTGTACTTCCAGTAAATCACAGCTGTCGGTCTACATTGATAGAAATGCTCAGCTCATTGTTCCATGGCGTCACAAAAGAAAAATTACTCTCACCGATAACTCCAGGGATTCATACTTGCCTTCACATAGTTCTTGGAACTGAAGGCGCCGAGTGTCAGAAAGGGTCCTACACCAAATGAAGGGAGCTGTGTTCCTCTGCTTGATCACAGGAAACGACACGGCTCTCAGTGTCCATGAGTATTGAGACCGACACACTCATCCACTATCGCATCGTTGGTGATATTGATTGACGCAATCCGTATCTGGGAGTCAGTCCCGTGAGCGGTAGGTTAGAGCTGTACGCAGCATTTGCATTATAAGCCCCACTTGCAGAGAAGTAACCGATTGGGGAAAGTAGCTCTTTCCATGTAGAAATTGCCTTCAGGAAGTCGAAGTGTTGATGTCCATCTAATAAAGTAGAAACTTGCCCGGGAGCTTGGCGGGAATTCAAGTTCTGTCTACGAGGCTTCCAAGGAAAGCCAACTGGTGACGGGATGACGAAACTAACTCGGTCCATAAGCGGATTGTGTGTGACGCTTCGGATCTGTATCTCATGGAATGCAATGGAACTCCAACATCTGAAAACGACTTCATGCCATGGAACTTCAACTAATAGATGAGTTTCGATTGCCTGACTTATAGACGACACTCACCTCAGATCCTTCCCAGTGGCGTCACGAAATACGAACAATATTCTCAGTCACACAACAAGGTGCGACCCAGAATAACGAACACGCGTAAGTCCGACCCTTATCCTCCTTTCTGAGATAGGCATCTGGCGCTAGGTATGTACGGCCAACGGAATTTTCTGCATAGTTACCCCATACTACATGTCATCCGTCAAGCCTTTGAAGTAGAGAAGCTTTTCTAGAAATGGTATGTCCGTGACTGCTGTAGGCGAGGCGAGGTATCTTCGGGTATAGGTTTGTTCTAAGGGCCAACGCACGATGCCTCCAGGGTTGCAACGTTTTAAGCGGAAGGTGTCAACGTTCACCGTAAGCCACGGAGTGTTTAGCCCAACAGACACCGTGCATGCAGCGGCGTTTGCCGCCTTGATTCTTGATGAGTCCCACGCATGTCTAGCTAAAAAAGCTGAGTCCACTACCCCTTCAAGCTTCCGCTGGGTTTCTACCATTGGCTCTGGCGCCTAGCAGTATGAAAGGCCACCCACGGAATAGTAACAGGATTCAGAGTTGTATCAAGATCAGGGTGACTCTGAACAAGTGCCCTTTGATTGGAAAACTGGGGTTGGCATGATCAAGTCAACCCTGAAAACACGATTTGATATTCAATTGCGGACATACGCTCTTAAGGGTCGAGTAAATAAAGCGAGTGGTGTTGAGACAATACCGGCAAGGATTTCTGGTCGTACTATTCCCCCACCGGCTGTGCCGTAGTTAATCCACCTTGATTACACGACGCGTCTCCAAGAATGGGGCCGAGGCCCTAGAACGCTTACCCATGGCTCATGGTGCATCATCTATGCAGTCCATGACCTATTCTCTGCCCGATTCAGCTGCAGTTTTAGAGCTCACTGATCATGACGTTCAACGGGTGCCATGACGAAGCACAGGAAATCCTCAACGAGATGTATAGCCAGGTCGGCAGCCAAACCAGACCATTCTTCACACCCTTCATCATGAATGTCGACCCCAGCAAATTCGAATAAACCTGCAACAGGTACACGGATAGCACTTAACGTTTGGAAGTGCCCACTCTAATTACGTATCCATTCAGTGGCCAGTCCACGCCAGCAAGTCCCATCTGGCCTTGAACGCGGTAACAAAATGTGAGTCTAAATTCGATTCATTCTCCCTTGAGTATAGCACTAACGAAGTATTGCAGACCTCGAGACTGGTGCTCAAAGGCGTACGCATAGCGAACGTGCGACGGACCCGCTAGAACCCGCTTTCATGGAAAATGACCGTCTCACGGCGCCAAAGTAGACGCTATGCTCCAACACGACGAGGAATACCTCAAACAGAAGGGGCGGTCTAGAGCCAGGAACGAATTTGTAGACTAATCATAGCATGTAATTGTACCACATTTAGGGTTACATTTGTAAAAGATTGACAGCCGACTGGGTCGTAAATGGCTCTGCAATCACGATTCTACTAGTCCAGGTAACTAAGCGATTAAAGTATAGTACGACAAAGAACCGATCCCAAAAGTCCCATAGTAATGTAAAGAAAAGGTATATGTATAATGTTCAAAGTCCCCGTAAAGTCAAGACCAGATGCAACGACGGTCATGAATCTAACGTGAAAGGTATTATGCTTAAAGTGTTAAAAGACAACAAGATGGTTCACTGGCTTCCAGTGACAGCCAACAACAAACTAGCCAAAGTCGAATAAAGGGCCAAGGAGGGAACATGAATGCCGATAGACGACCCGGGTGCAGAAGTTGCATCCGGATCATCGCTGTCACCCGTTTCGGAAGGTGAAGCACCAAAAGTTGGACCACCGCCGACGCCTCCGCCACTGAATTTCGATCCGTCAGGCTGCCCAAGATGTGAGCAAAGTAATGTCAGAAGATAAGGGCGAAATGAACATACACCAATGCTTCGTTCGACGTCAGTGAAAGCACAGTTGTCAGCTGCGCATGTGCACCGTCCTTCGATAGGATCCCAGAACGCAGTAGAACAGTTGGCTGGCACTGTACGTAGCATGGATGATGAGCAATCACAGCTCCGCGCTTGACCATGACAAATGAATGATGAAACAGGACGTACATCGGTATCTGACAGGCTGATCTGCAATTTGGACGGGGTTAGGATTCCAAGGAGTAGGCAGCGTCGAAGGACATCCGTACTAGAAAATGATTAGATCGGTGTCACTGTTAGTGTCAAATGAACGAAAGGCGTACGCATGTGGAGAATGGGAAATCACTGAATCCACATCGTCCTACCAAGCCATTCTCATTCCCAGGAACGCCATTACAAATACTTTGTGAATTGGCGGGCCGAACAGGTCGACATTGGAAGGAAGGGATTGAGCCGACTTGCGACGCTGGAACAGGATTTCGAACCCAGTCGAGTAGTTGCTCGTTCGACACGATCCACACTGATGAAATGACACGTTAAGCTGTAGATCTTGATTGATGACTCCGCATAGTACCAACCATTGTCATGGTCTTGAGCCCAGTCCAAGAATCTGTTGACCATATCGACAGTGCTCCGATTGACTGTAGCACCGGGATACGAAAGCTGCGTCGGACAGTAGGTAATTAGTGAGACTTGTATGACCTTATCATCGGAAAACCTACCGCGAGATGTATAGGGTGGGTGTAAAGGCCAATAGGCTGCTTATTGCCACTATAATGATCTGTGAATGTCCTCTGCATGAACTGAAGCGTGGCTGCGTCATTCGGTTTATTGTCTCCGTTAGCGGAATCCCTAGACGACAACATTAGCACATGTTGCCAACAGTCGAGAAGGAAGTGCCCATACAACCACGGATCCATTAGATGTGCGCCTCGAACACCCCTGTTGTCAAAGAAAGCATACATGGGAATCTCCCATAATCCAGGCAGCTTCGGCTCTCCACCACAAACGCCGGGCGTCGTTAAGCAGTTGTTGGCCAGCCCATTATCGAGGGTATAGGGCCAGAACGCATCAGTGTTGGGATCTGTCACAGGTACTGAAGCAGAAGCACTAGAATCATAGAGGAACTCTGACTCATGTAGCATCTTTAGCGTGTCTGATGTGAAGTCTAAGTACGGTGCTCGGAACCCTTTGATGGCGCTCAATGGAACACCCGCCAGAGCATTCAGAGTAATAAGGTTTCCGTTGATTTCCTCAACAGATGGTGACCCGACGTGTGTCATCCTAGAAACACCCATGTGGTCGATGTATAAGCGCCCAATTTGAATTACATCACGTACGTGTGGTCCGCAATTTCATTTCCAGCAACATACCAGTCTGTATTAAATAGCACGACGCGTTCCTGTCAGCTAGTTCTAAAAATATCCCACAGGATGTCCGTGACTCACCAGTTATCAAGGAATAGTTTGTGTACTCGATGGATGCAAAGTAGGTCATCTTCGGCTGACAGCCATTGGGGTTACGCCGACGAGCAAGGAACTGGTTTACCGAGTCGATCGTATAGGATTGAATAGCATCATCAGCAGTGAACACGATGAATTGCGGAACTTGATTCTATAAAAAGACGTTCATCAGCCGAGCCACGGTGGTATTGTAGATATACGATGAAAAGTGAGAGGATGCTGACAGAGCAGGTAGGTGAAACTGCTCCTTCTATCTGACCATCAAGCAGCTGATCCTGGAAAATATGGAAGCTTTAGGATAAGAAACGGGCACTGACGGGATCCAGACCGCCAGGTGGACGAGTGCTGGCACAATTGCACGCCGGAAGCTTGCAGACAGAGGGATCGCAGGAGTAGCTTGCACCTTGGGCGAGGACGAGTGCAGGGAGAATTGTAAGTAATATTACTTGAAGTTTCATAGCGGATTAGAATACGGGGACAAGGAGGGAAGGGAGGCTTCGAGCAGAGCGAGCCGGCAGGTCGTGAGCGGAAGAAGGGAAAATGAATGACAGTGGTCGGATGATTATATAGACGATCAGTGAATGGCAGTGGAATAGACAAGAATGGAAGAAGAAGGATGGAAAACAGCAAAGAACAGAGTGGTGAAGTCTCGTGGTTTCTGACCCACACCAGACCCATGCATTATTTCTGTCACAGATCCGGAGAACGCAACAAATGCGGTTCCCATTGAGTCGCATGGATTCTCGTAAGGACTTGTGTGTGTGCATCTACTTACATACAAACGACCATCATCAACGCCACGTCCCTTTCTGTGTAGGTGAAGGTTAGTTTACTCGAAGCTTTTATGGCTTTCTTTATGGCTTACCTTGCGTGATAAACTACATAAAAGTACCTCCACTGCACTTAGTCTCTGCGTTATGCTGAGTTGGAGTGGTGTCCGATCCTCGCGTCACGGACCCAATGCCATGAGCCGAGACTGCCCATCGAAGCGCCCACAGATGGCCACCTAAATCGTCGGTGTAATTCTATAATCCCAGATGGTCCACTATATTCACCGCAGACCCTGGAGCTTCAAACCAGATGAATGCGGCAATGACTGTCTCGTGCGTCATTGATCGAGTCTCCAATACCACGTCGTTCAAGCATTGCCCATCAAAAGCTTCACAGAATCAAAAATAAGCTTCAAGAGTTATTAAATAGAGCAAAGGTAATGGGAATTTACTAGTATGTATCATGGCGATGAGGATTTTTTATTCCTGACAAACTCTGCCTCCTTCCCGTTGACGTCCAAGTTCTGTAGCTGAAGCTTCTTCGCTTTGACGATGTCGATCATAGCTTCGAGCATGTCCATGCCGTCGATCGTGGTATTGTGGCCGGTGATAGTCAAGAATCTGAGGGCAGGAAACAAGGCGAGCCAGCGCGGAAGGACAGTCATCAAGGGCATGTCTCCCTTGACGAATTCTTCCTCCACCAACAGGGTGATGCCCGAGATGAGATCGAGGCACACTCGTTGATTGCTCGCTTGTTCAGCGTTCAAATCCTCGAACATCTTCCAGGCAGGACTATCCCCCAACCTGACCTCCAAACACAGTGTGAGTGGCCGAAGTTGGTCGCTGAGTAACGAAGGGATGGAAGGGGTCGGGTGTTGCCTGAACCAGTGCGAAAGGCCGTCGTTCCGAAGTTTATAGGTGATGCTTAGGGATTCAAGGCACTCTAACCCGCGTTGCTGTGCCGATAACAGTTTGTGCACCCAGCTTGCCGGAGCGTGGAGAGAAATAAGCTTGGGGAAATCCGGAAAGGGACCTATGCTATACGCGTCGTAGCTTTCTACATCATGGTTGAGAGTTAGAGACGTAAGATTAGGAAACCGGCTCAGGAATTTGAGCAGATCCCCGGCATCGATCTGGCGGATTTTACATATGGTTAGTTCTTTGAGGTTGGGAGAAGCATTCTCGATGAGCTCGAACAGCGCGGGCCAGCACTTGTGATTAATTGAGAGGCTGCCTAGGGTCAGGGTTTCAAGTTTGGAAAAATGAAGCGCTGATATAGTCCATTGAAGAAGAGGTGGCATGAGGAACATCATCGATTGGATCGAAAGGGATCGGAGGTTCGTGGTATCCCGAGCGACAGGAGACACATTCGTCAAGACTAAAGGTACCTTGTGGCTCTCTGCCTTCTTGAACTCCCAGTTCTCCCCTTTGATGACCCGCGGTGGTCGATTTATGTCTTCTATGCCTTCACCACTTTTCGTGCCCGTGAAGAAGGTTTTTACCGCCTCGATAGGGTTAGGAAGTTTGTTTTGAGTTGTCCTTGTGCGCCGGAAGGCAAAAACATGCCCAAGATAACGACCTCCTTTCAACACGATGTTGCGACAGCCCCTCTCGAGGATTATGTTCATCAGCTCTCCCATTACCGAGGACCATTCCTGCATTATGGCACTCTCTACCCTCAGCTTGGAGTTATTTTTAGAGCAGCAGGAGCACGCATCATTGCTGAACACGAGGATGACTTTATTGACGGATTGTAAGCGTCGAATGAATCTTGCAGCCCGGTCCACGCATCGGAACATGGCGGGCATTTCATTCTTGCACGGCGGGAACTTGCATACGAGTCGTTCAAGCGAAACTACGTTTAGCGATATCCGCAGTGCCGAAAGCCCGTCGATTTGAAGCGGATTGTCGGTTATCGCCACTTTGGCCTGCTTCCTAGGGTTCTTGATGCCGAATCTCGCAAAACAGATGGAAAGACATAGATCGTTGAGGCGTCGGGAGACCTGTGAGAGGACGTAGAGGACTTCGTTCGAGATCGACACATGGTCGAAAATGAGGAGGATTAACTCGTCTGGGAGACCCAGTAGATGGGCCTGCTTCCCGCCGTTGTCCGATGTCATGACTAAAGGTAGCTGCAGGCAAAGAGCAAAATAGCATGAGGAGAGGCAAAATTGGAACAGGATAGAAACGTACCTGATATTTGTATTCAACGACACCAGCAACGCAATCAAGTTCGTAATCCGAATTTCGGAAATCCCAAGACTGTGGCCGTAAAAAAATCCCTTTCGCGTTTCAGAATCGAAACTCCCGACTTGCAAGAGACAACGTTGTGTGGTAATCTGAGCCAGGAAAGCAAAGGCCCCGCAACTTGAACGACGCTACGAGGGGAACGGATCGCGAGAGTCAGAATATGTGGGAGTCAGGGTAGATGGAGAACGACGGGCGAAAACCAGATGCCAGATGCCAGTGTGCCCCATCTTGTATACATGTATGGCCCTCGAATCATTGAGCCCTGGACGATTCAATGGTGATGAGATCAAGAAAATGCCAGAATAACCCCAGTAATCCGTTTGGCTGATCGCTGAAGTTCGACAAATTGCAGTTGGGAACAGCTAGAACCTGCCAAAACAGAGCCCTAGTATATGTAGCCTCATTGAACACTGATTGACATATCTACACTTCGACGATGTGGAGGACAGGGGAGGAAGATCGCAAGGATGCTACTATTGGTAGCGAAACGGGCGTTTTTTACATGTGGTTCCCAAGCAGGATGGATCAAACAAACGTAATGGTAACAGTAGACTAGGCAATCTTTACAAGGACGGTACTTACAATGTATTACTCAACAATAGAGAATGATAAATTATCCAAATAGTAAGGATAACCATGGGGACTTTTGAAGAGAAAAGAAATAATTAAAACAATCATATCGTCCCTACAATTCTTGACAAAAAAGCACTGGTGTGCGGGACCAGTGGAAATGGCATATGTGCTGAGGCGACGCCGCGAACAGCGATCTCAATACGTCAATTGATCCTTGGGATACTCAGAGCGATGCCAAGGATACGTGGAATTTGCAGGTGGGCGAGCGTCTGTCGGCGACTGCGGGATCTCCGTTCGGAGCGACGATACGGCCATGTTGGTTACGAACCGGATGGGCTCCGCAGAAGCCTCAAAAGGACCGGAGTTGACGTAGCCAGAGTACAAAGCGGGTTGATGATCATATATTGTGCGCGAACGCGCTGGCACATTGGGCGAATCAGGGGCACCACCCTCTGAAGTAGGCGACTCAAACCCCTGCCCCTGATTCTCCAATGCATTAGCGGGCGGCGTCGACGGTCGAGAGCTTTGTGCATTGGACTTTGTGCCACGAGTTGCCTTTGACTCTTTATGAACCTTCAAATGCTGAAGGAGATTATCGTGTCTATTGAAATACTTTTCGCACTGGGGATACGTGCACTTGAACGCTGAAAGAAAATTGTCGAGGTTGGTTCGGAGGGTAATAGAAAAAAGAAAACTCACGTTTTTCATGCGTATGAATAGATCGAATGTGCCGCTTCAAGTGTTCCCCACGATGGAAACACTTTCCGCAACCTTCGACTTTACAAACGTAGTAACGCTTGTCAGGTTGAGCAGATGGATCGACGGTTTCAGTGGTAGGTACACGTCGACCTCGACTCTTTTTAGTGAGATTGGGAATAGGGGTAGGGAAGAATGCACGCGTCCTAGACATCCGACGCTCCCCTGACTCTCCGGCGACGGTGGAGACTTCAAGGAAGGTAATGCGGGAAGGCTGAGGGGGAGGAAGAAGCTGGTTCTCTGGAGCGGGTGTAGCATTAGAGGAAACGGTAGGCGTAGGGGGTTCAGAAAGGGGTGGCGGGGGTTGAGAGGCCTCCTTTTCCCCTGTCTCTTCATCCGCAGAGCTCTGTATGGAGGTGCGCTTCGCCCTTTTGGCCGTGCTGGTGGCCCGTTTCTTAGGAGCAGCAGCAGGCTCTTCTTGTATCGGGCGCTTAGGCACACGACCTGTCTGCGATCGCGTTACCCGTCGAGAGCTTTGCGCCTCCGAAGGGTTTTCCTGGGCCTGGGCCTCTGGCTCGACGCGTTGCACCTGATAGGAGTTATCCCGTCAGGGACGGCGAGCGTGACGCTCAAAGGTAGGTCAGACGCACCTCAGTTTGTTCTTGGGCATTTTCAGCGTTATCGCTGGCAGCATCTTTCTTTGGACTCATTTCTTTGTCCTATGGAGTGAAACTGGTAGTGGGTCGAAGCTGTCCCAGCAAAAATGGCAAGACAAAGCCGTCAGGCACCATTGGGAGGTCAAATGAAAGGCGAAACTCTCACAGAAACGATAGAGATGTGTTCCAGAGTCGACAGAGGGCAGAAAATGAGTTGGTGGCTGTCCGGAGAGAGTCAAGTTAGGAGGCGACCTGAGGGCGATGGCGACGTCGAGGAAATACCCCTGTTCCACGATGAGTCCGGAATGGGCATTTTTACTCGGCTGACTAATCCCGAGCGGGCCCTTCCGCCACATTTAGACCGTTCCGGGGCCGGGCCAGTCCCTTGACTCATATGATAATGCAAGGCCTCGAGCGCCTAAATAGATCTCTTTTCGTAGAGTACAGAGCTAAAGTCACCAGGGGAATGGGTGCTTGTTGACTAGATGTCATGTTCGTCTTCTCTCCCTATGTCGATCGCATCCAGCCTTGTTGATTATTGACAGACTACCCAGAATTTCGATCTCAACTAGACGGCGAAGAGGCCACAAAATACATTCCGATCCACATATCAAAGCTATAACGGATAGATCCTGAAGTGGACTTCCTCCCTGCCTCTGATTGTTTTTCTTCCCAGCATTTGGCACTGCCATTGGCGTCTAATAGGATTTTAACGAGGTTGCTACGTCTCTCCCATCCGAAGGGGCTTCTAGATCCAAGAAGTATGACTGGCTGATCCTTCCCCTTGATGTATGTCTGGTCATAGCAAATCCTCGGAAGGCAATCACAGTAGCCCTGTGTCCTTCCCTTGACCCTTTGAACAAACACCCTTGGTATCTCACTGACAGCTGTACAACCGGGAACTCTATGCTCGATGCTTGAAATCCGAGCTCGACTCAAACTGGGCCGTAAAGCCTGAATGGAATTTATCCAATACTTCTGGTGCTGTACGCTGGACGTAGTACGACTACCCATCAAAGCCTTGGCGTCCGTGGAACCTCAAAGCGTATCCGGCTGGACCCTCTGTGCATTACACTACACCTAATGATATGGCTATCACTCTCCCGAATCTGGCGCAACTAATTGAGCTCATTGATCAATGTCCCGACGTCCGTCGTCGCTGCTTTGTCTTCGTCAGCTTTAGCTTGGTAATAAAAGGCACCTTGATGAATGACACCGTGCTGGTTTAAAAGACCTAGGAATATTAAGCCGGATGCAAGACTTTCTCCGGGACATTCGCAACTTTCTCCCCGTCTGCTCATTCTACTGATTCAGACTGAAGAGATTCTCAGTTGAGTTAGTAGATTATGCAGATACATCAGACTTTTTCTTGATCTCTCGGATGGCCAAGTGCTCTTTTAACGCCGCTACCTATGTCATACATGCATGGAGGAATGCATCCAAACCTGGGTCCGAACAACGACGAGGGAATCCCTCGTCCGGCACTTTCTGCTGCTGCTGCCTTTTCCATGTCTGCCCCTGCTTCTACTGGCAATAAACCTTTCCACATTTATGCGGGACCAACGGCCAACGGTCTCGTAACTTCGGCCTACCTAGAAGAATTGAATAAATTCTACCCGAACATGGACTATGAGTGCGTGATTTAGACACTCTATCACCGTTCCATTGATCAAAGACAATCACATAGTACAACCAAAATCGACATAGGAACCACGAATTAATATGGCGCTTCGCCAAAATGCTTAATCGGGACGCTGGTGACAGGAACCGTGGTTCATTAAAGGTCGAATTCCCGTCTTAATCGACCACAACTGTGCTTCAAGGTTTTGAGATCTTCGCTATCCTGCTTTACCTCGCTCAGACCTATGACAAAGAATACAAGTTCTGGTTCAGTCCCGAAACTTAGATCAACGAATATAGTGAATGGTTCAATGGCTTTTTTTTGCAGTACGTTACTTACATCCGATCCTTATATGGATTAACTGACCCTACCTGCAACCATTTAGCACGGAGGAATCGGACCCATAATGCAAGACCAAAGTAAGGGAACCTTCTTTGAGATAAACTTAGAATCTCATAATCCCTTCAGACCATCACTTTAACAGATTCGCGCCCGAAGGTATCCCCTACGCCAAAAGAGTACGCCTCCCACACATGCGACTCATCCATTGTATACCACCACTTAACTTCCAACGTTTGCATAGTGTACTTGGACGAGACAAATGGCCTTTATGGCGTTCTCGAAATACGCCTAAAAGATCGAGACTGCCTTGCAAGCTCAGGCAGAGGGAAATACACTCTCGTATAATCGCACTAATTGATCTGGACGAATTCCCTGGCGCCAAGGCTTGGCTGGAGAGATGTGAAAACAGACAGTCGACTCAAATTGGGCGGAAAGCCACTCCATTGCCGTGAATTGGACATCTGGTCTCATGACATGGATATTTGATCATCAGACAAGTTAGTACTTATTTTATGGGCCGTGAATGCACATATTAATACAGTAATAATACCACACCGATGCTTACAAAAATATTGGACTGTGATATATCCTTGCGAGGAAGGAACAAAAGCACGGCATCTCTTCGCATTGTTGTCTATTGAGAAGAAAACAACTAGGACAGGAGAGTATATTGCAAGAAGCATGGTATAATAGTGTATGGATGCTAAATAAATAAGCGATAACAACAAGAGGCATGAAGAGACTAAAAACAGGTACAAAGGGCAAAGCAAGGGAAGTGAAGACACGGTAACTAGAGTTACACATCATAAGTCATCGTCTGCACAAACACAAAACGTTCTCATCAGTCTTTGACATCGGAAATTGGGGACCATATCATAGACGAAGCCAGCCCAAGTCATTTATAACCACGAACCTTGAAGAGTCTTTCGGCTGGCAATTCTCTTTTGGATGTAATGGTACATTCTGACGATATCGGAGAACAAGAACGTCGGAATGACCACGGCCATAACGGGCAGTGCGATTTCCCAGAATCTGTAAAGGAGATGTCATTTTTGTGAGGTAGTTAAACGGGTATAGGAGCGGCTCACATGAGGTCAGTGTGCGGCTCCTTGGTTGCCCACATGGAGCTGAAGTTCATTCCCTGGCAGCTATTTAGATGCAAGAGCACACAAACAGTCGAATGGAAACCCACGAAGTAACCAGTCAGAAGAGTGAGAGGCAGGAAGATGATGGTTGCAAGGGTCAAACGCCGCCTGTTCAGAACAATGAGCTAACTGTTCGAAGAGCGGAAGGACAAGGAAACCCACATCGTTTCATTCATTTGGTACGAAGCGGTCTATACATTTCAGTCACCACATTAGACCGGTTCTAGTATGCAAAGCTGAAGGAAACATACGTTGAAAGTGTAGTCGATCAAATTCTCTGCAATGCTAGAGAACATCTCCAGACTTGTTAAGATATAGTCCATATGGTCGTAAACATCAGCCTTTAAAAATATCAGATCTGCCAGTGACGGAACTCGTGCAAGAAGGGGCATACCAAGTAGATTTTTGATTTATGGCTCATGTATCCAACAACTGGACGGTCCTTGTTGGCCGGATCCGACATGTCGATGAGAGCAGCGCATCGGTCGAGGTCGTAGCGACGAAGACCGAATATCATGGTTTTGATAGGGTCTAGCGTACGCTTGTGGAGGATCAAGTCACCATCGAGGACGTGCACTGTCCATTGAAGGTCGATCCTTTGTTAACAGATAGCATGCAAAAGAAGATGTAACATACAGGCCCTGACAGTCGTCATACTCGGCCTCATCAAAATCTTGCGCTCGAATAACGAGATTTTAACATGATATTCGTCGATGACTCGCAGAGCCTTGTCCACCGCTACGAATATGATGTTTGTTAGAAAGCTATTGAAGCCAAGAGGGTATTGGGAAGGCAACATACAGATATCCAGAAGAGCGTGTATAAGAAGGGAAGGATCAACTGACTTCCTTAACACGGTATCAATTTGAGTCAATCTTGCAGAGATGGGAGCAGAGAACTGGAGGTCGGGATTGTGATGGATTGTGATCACGGTCCCTGAGAAAGGGGCACCATGTTAGCTTTAAAAAGAGGCAAAGAAGATACCCTACCGTCTCTATACAGAAACATGAACATGGGCGAAACTTTGACATGAACTCGTTGGTCCTGGACTATTGTCAACATACGGACAAAGGAAAAGAGGGTGCATCACTCGCCGAATCTTTCAAAGTTTCTAGGAAAGCATCTGCTGCTTTCCGCTTTTGCTGTTCAGCCTTCACCTGTACAAACGTCATTCGTCACAATACAGATGGAGCAAATTACAGGGGCACTTACCTGGCCCTCTGCCCTTATTAACCTCCCAAGTGATGACATCGAGCGCTCTTCGCTGGGCAAGTCTGCAAGAGAGCGAGGTAGGAGCGGGCGCCTGCGAATTGCAGACTTTCGGGAACGAATGTTATTCTTGGCCTCGTCATTGGGTGATTCATCTTCGTCCAATTTGTCCAGAGACTTTCGAGATTCGGAGTGACGAGCAATACCTACATTAGGCATATCTTTTTGAGGTTTCGTCGCTAATTCATGACATAGAACGCGAATGAACAAGTGGTTGGTGTAATAGTCTGCTTTAGACCTGTTCTGCGTGTAGCCATGAAATACGTCTTCGAGGGCCAGAGGGTGCAATTCTCCATGAAAGAATCCTCAGTACCGATCCTTGAGCAGAAAAATACCGCGAACGTACTGTATCTCCAGGCCAACCCTTTGATAATGTCCCAACTCAAGCCACCAATATTGATCCACCGAACCTTCCCCCACTTTGGTGCTTC
Source organism: Coprinopsis strossmayeri (assembly GCA_900156845.1). Classification (NCBI taxonomy): domain Eukaryota; kingdom Fungi; phylum Basidiomycota; class Agaricomycetes; order Agaricales; family Psathyrellaceae; genus Coprinopsis; species Coprinopsis strossmayeri. Next base: position 143,451 of record FTPT01000041.1, on the reverse strand, counting down.
CCACACCGCATCGTTGTCCATAAAGTCCAAAAACTCTGCATTGGACAATTTACGGGAAGTGTGCCGTATGGCCGAATAGTCGACAATTTCGATAGTACACTCTTGGTGGATGTGCCCATATGCAATGTCTGATTCTGGACGACTGGGATCAATACCAGGCTCAGCTCCAATGTCCCTCACCCCTCCTAGAAGTGCTGTGCCACGGCGCATGGCTATAATCTTGTGCACTGCAGCCCGGAACTTCTCCTTGGGAGAGAGGTTCTGCCATGGCGAGTGGGGAACTTGGGCGCTGTCGACGTGGTGGCTTTGAGCACGCGAGCGGTGAGAATGGAGAGATTTCTTGGATTTTAGCCCGCTCGCAAGACTATGAACATGACCCCCGCCATTGTGGCCTGCCGTCAGGTGAGCTTCAGGGTTGCTATACGTCAATGTAAGGGCGCCGTATGTTGGGGCCATGGAGCGGATGCCCTCGTCTTCCAGGTCCGGCGTCAATGACCGTCCGTCGGAGTCTGAGATGCTATTTTCACGGCCTCCCATTGCGATATAGCTTGAACCGCGATTTCAAGAGTCTGGTAGTAAAACAGCAGGGAGGACGGCACGAGATGAGGTGGGGCGTGCGTTTAAACACCCTTCGTGAACATACTGCCGTGATGCAAGCTGTCAGGTCTGCCTTGTGGCAAATCATGATTCTCATCATCAATCCAAAGCCGGTTTGCGAACAGAGCACAGCAATAGCAAATGGTGCCGGGACTGCCACGGAGGGATGGATATCATGATAGGGTTTTTGATACTGCCGCAGGTGCAAGTCGAACCGTACAACAGGGATGGAATGAAAAGATCCAAATGCCCAAGGATTCAGGCGGCGCGTGAAACATATGGGCGCCTGTTCCATTTCCCAAAATCGACGCTTGTCGATGGTACATCTCGATCTCGGCAGGAATCAACGATTTTTTCCTTCTTCAGCGTTTTATCCGAGCTACAAGATGCTCTGAAAACCTCGGCCGTCCTTTGGTAAAATCCAAGAAGTGGCCTGGGTAAACCATGAATAAGTACTTACAGTCTTAGGTATTAGCGCAGAGGCAATGCAGCCCAGTTCCTTGCGTCTCCTTCAGTGTGTGATAGGGCACCCTCAATCCGACGATGCAGTCCCCTTTTCTCCTAGTGTCATCAGGAATAATCCGACTCGGAGGACTCTGTGGTTCAAATTTGCCAGACTCGACTCGTGAATGGCGCTTGTGCCCAACTTGTGGCTGGTAACTACGGTGTATAAAATGACCGGAATCGATATGAACAATAACAATCGGAGAGCTGGGTTCGAAACGTAGAATTTTTCGTATTGACTCGGAGGCGGGATTAACCGTCCATGCATATATAAGCCTCTTATCGAGTGGCTTCCTTCCTTATTACCACCATACCCTGCGTGTTCTACAACAATGGGACAAAGACATCAAGCCTTCCTCATCGCCCGAGTCCTCGTCAACGAGGGCGATACTAAGCCTACCTATCGATGTGTCGGTGCTGTTCATGATCAATGGTGCTACGGCTCGAGGCCTTTGCGTGCTGCACATCGATTTTATCTGCTCGCTAAGCAAAAGGGGAATGCCATCCTCCTCCGCAACGACCTTCGAAGGTATTCTGAAAATGTCCGCCACAATCGGCGCAATCCATGCCCATATGCTTCATTTCTATTGACGATGGCATGGGGCGTTGACACATCGGAGGACTCCTGGGCACTGAATTCAAATAGCGTAAGTACGGAGCCGACAGATATGGGAAGCAACCAACGAGGTAGAGAGATTCGCTTTCGTTCTTCCTCGTCTTGGCTAAACAATTTGATTGTCTGGATCTAGATAATAACGACGGGATAACCGTCATTGATGTTACGGATCCAGAGCACATAGCTCTTGCCTTTATCACCATATACTGTCTGCAAGCCGCTCGGGTAGAGACAGAGAGAATGGTTCCTCTCACTCCGGAGCAGTACCTCCGTGCATACTATCCAAAGCCTGGGAGAAAATTATCAGGTAATAGGTTGCTTTTCACCTTGTGAAGAATTAAGACTGACCGGATGATCAAGGGGACGAGTATAAACTGGAAGAACTTCGCATTGCGACTATATCCAACATAGAGCATATCCCTATCATTCCTCTTTCAGCTTTGGCAGAGACTTGGCCCAGAGAGTATCAGGATACTGCGGAGGCAGAGGAGGAAATCGTGCCTTCCTCCGAAAACCTCCCAACCCAGGTTCCGTCGCTGGTTAATCTCGCTCTGGAGAAGGCAATTACAGAGGCCATCGAAAGCAGCCAAATTGAGATTTTGGATCATGTACTCTCTGTTCCAGACAAGCTTCTCATGATCCTGGATAGACTCAAGGAAGTCGAGTCATTTTCTTCCCCCGCTATTCCGTTCCTTACGAAGGCGCTGAAGACTTTCTCAGGCTTCTCGACAACGATCGATATATCCGACTTCAATTTAACTGGAGAACAGATCATCCAAATCCTGGGAGGTTCTCTCCAGGTCGTGGAGCAGCTCACTGTGGAGAACAATGTCAAATTCGACAAAGATTCTCTCACCCAGATCCTCACTCTTGTGCCCAACTTGCGCTCGCTCAATATTCTGCGAACCGCGGTGTCCAAGGAGGACATACGGAGCCTACTCAACTCCCACCCCGCGCTCTTTTATCGCATCCCCTTTATCGCGCATTCATTCTTCATCGACCCACAGGAAGAATTTCCGCACAGTATCATATTCCACTACAAAAGCAAGAGTGCCTGGAATGCACCACAATTTCAAGCACCTATGTTATCGACGGAGGTGCTGGTGCAAATCATTCTAGATTTCTTGCATGCCACCCGCTGCATCTATAAGGAGGGCAGGAAGGCCCCTGACTATGGCGAGATTACAACGGACGTTGGGATGGCCGCAATTTTCAGCTCAGGTATTCGTGAACCGTCACCTGAACAGTGAGGTACATTCAATACTCGAACAGTTTCGCTCGTTCCTCGTGTCGACACTGGGGACTTGGAGACTCTAAGCCAAGGCAGGTACTACTTCTACTTGAAAGACCTGACGCCGCCACCGAGGTGGGGGGTGAATAAAGAGAAAACTGGACCTGATTGGGAGTACGGCATTTACACTAAGGTATCCCAACCCGGAAATAATGATGGCGAGCCTGAGGGTGAAGACCACCTCGAAATCCTTGACTTCGCTACCTTCCTCAAACACTTGGAAGCTCAGGGCCGTCATATACCATCCAATGATGCTAGGGTACAGAAGATTTTACAGGCCCTAGGCTCAAGCAAAGTCCGACTGGCGATCAAATAATGCTTCTATAGCCAGTGCAATATGCTGTATGCGGCACTCGAAACGACAGATGTAAATTGTAGAGCGTATGCACCCTCAGGATAGTGAATTTTTTCAGAGACGGGTTTTTTGAACATGTACAAGATTATAAACGTACAGAAGAAACAGTTGAAGGTCAAGGCTCCATCATATATCTAGTTTTTCAATACAGCCATGTTTACGTACTCTATTAGGCTCGAGGGGGTGCCGATGAATATTGGTTAAACGTTGGGAGGCGAGGAAGATAGAAGTAGAAACGAGTAACGCTGTTTTAGGTAATACTATGAACAAAGGAGTTGGATATCTAACTAATCATGATTGTAAAAGTGTTTAGACGTTGTATGTAGATTCTGATGAACCCTCTCGCGACATCACAGGCGAATTGGGATGGATCCTGTTGTAGAGAGTGCTGATTGCACGCTTCTCGCAACCCTCGTCGACACCGTTGACAAAGAGGCCAGAGGCACGAACCTCCCGTCGCAGCTCATCAACCTCGAGGAGAAGGTCATAGACCCATCGAGCATATTCCTCGTCGTCGGAGTCTTCGGCAGACTCGTCACCGTCGCTGTAGTCAAGACCGTGCAAATCCTTTCTGAGACTTCGAAGTCGAACTTCGCGGGTGATGTTTTGGATGTCTGAAACACCGGTCTCACCGTCAGAATATGCTGTGCCCTCTCGAGACATCATGAGTAAGTTGGAATGGTTTCGGTTGTAGAGGGTTCGGATGGCACGCTTTTCCAACTGCTCGTCGACGGAGCCGGTACAAAGGCCCGAGGCATAAACCTCACGTCGGAGGTCCTCGACTTCGAGGAAGAAGTCATCAGCCCAATTCGCATACTCCTCATCACCGGTGTCTTCAGCTGACTCGTCGCTGTTGTAGTTAGAGCCGTAGTGCTGTTTGCAAAGACGTTTAAAAGTGAGTTCGCGCTCGATAGCTGCAATATCGGCATTGGTTGGGCAGAAGAAGAAGAGGATGAGGAAGCCGAGGAAAAATAGAAGGAGTTGGGGCGGTTTGATTTGAGGCCGGATTTGGCTTTGGTAGACTCCGCGACTCGGACTCGGAAGTGAGAGTTGTTGTTTGGCGGAGGGAGGTAGCAAGTCAGCGTATGACTCGGAACACAGAATAAAGAAGATATACCATAAGAATCACTATCAGAGCCCGACGCATAGCTGTAGTAGCTGCAACTAACCTTGGGTTTAGTTGCACCCTTCGCAAGAGAGCATCTCCGAGTCGAGCATCCAGAACAATGAGAGAATGGATAGTAGGATGTCGCATTGTCGAACTCGGAGTTGAACCGCTCGAACATTGAGGGCGGTTGAGGCAAGCCTTGGACGAAGAACGTGGTCGCCGACGTGGACATAATGGTTGTAAAATGTGTTTAGAAACGAGAAGCTAGTGTTTCAGTTTGAGCGAAAATGGTGGTTGGAATTCAGAACGGTGAATTAGATGACAGTTCCAAGGTCGAAGTCAGCCCTCTATTTATGCTTTTCTCGAAGAGCGATAACGTGACTTGGACAAGAGACAGACATCCTTGCATCGAACAGAGACGGTTTAAGGGGGATTCTGAAACAGGAGAACTTCAGAGTGTGTAAGTCAGGGGCAGCGGCGAAGAAACCGCATGGATCACGGTGTTTCTGAAGGGGAAAGAGACACGAAAAGACAACTCTCGATTTTCGAGTCAGGGATAAGACCAGGCAGGTGCAAGGTAACTAAGTACTTGACTCGGATGGTCGACGATTCTGGCAAGGGAACGCGAATCAAGGAGAACCAAAACCAAGACACCGAATAGGAGATTATGGCGGACGATAGGCAACATTCCCTTCGTCGCTGGCTTCCAAACACAGCCAAAACAAAACGGCTCATCATCAATAAGTGAGGGTCAAGACGTTTGCGTGTCTCTGCGATGGAAAAGAGAAAGTTAAAAGCCATTTGCAATAATTACTAAGTCGCGGTAAATCACGAGCTCTCACAGAAGGAAGATCTTACATTTACATCCCCTCTTAGATCTAACACATGAGTTTCTTCTTCGTCACATTGATAGGGAATACTATTGACTTCTATGGCAGAGACTTCCGCTTCTAATGGAATGGAAGCTGCCATTCCTCCCAGCGAAGATACGATTGTCATTGGACAAGATCGATTGAACGATGCCGGTGGGAACATTTTGATGAATCCGACTCGGATCATGGTCACAATGGGCACTCCAGACATCTGCCGACATGTCGTACTTCTTCCGACAGTTCATATTGGTAAGGGAATTTGCTCAGTGTCCTCTAAATACCTAACCTACCCATCCGGTAGTGATTTCTTCACTTCGCCATTATGACAGAGTCCGCAGAGACCCCATTTCCCAGCATTCCTCCCGAGCTTTGGGAAGAGATACTGGATCACAGACATGTGGAAATGTCGCAAGAAGTTCTATTCCAGTTATCGATGTTATCGTGAGACATCTATCAAGTATCGCTGCGTGCATACCTCGCCAATCTGGGTATCCCTAAACCCAAAGAACGAATCAATATCACCATTAGCGAAGGCACAGACAGAGCTTACGATGCTCTCACCGCCCTACGACTCCCATTCCTTCTCGAGACAACAGAAGAGTTGACGTGCACCTTCGCTGTCCTAAAAGACGGCGCATGTGAGCATCTTCTTCACCATGTTCCACGACTACAAGCAGCCATCGCACGACTGCGAAATGTAAAGTGTGTCGTCCTTACGTTCGGTGGAAGCGAAGACCCTTATGATGCAGACGATAGTACTCTTTCGCGCTGGCCCAACACTATAGCGCTTCTGCTCAACACGATCCGGAGAGATGTCAGCCACTGGAGATTCATGGCTTGAATGAAATGGCCCAATCCTATATCTGGTTCGGGCCATTTTCCATACCCAAGCCAGGAGCCTCGATGGAGCTATCCGTAGCTCAAGCGCTGATAAACCGGATCGTCAGACCTGTCGATGGTAGGCTAGAAGACGAAGACACTAGAAGATGAAGACACTGAATCTGTCCTCTCATCTCCAAACTGGCGATTCAGGCGAGGACTGTCAGGAAAAGCCGATGATGTCGCAAAGCTCTCCGAAGCAGCATCCACAGGCACCAAATTGTGACATGTGACAATCGTGTCGCGTTCTTTGACAATTCCCCCTCTTCTCCAGCTAATGTACTTGGTAATGGCTCGCTCTCCCATTGAAAGTCTCAAGTTAGCAAGCCTTATCACCATCAATGGTGATATAGATGACCCAGTAAATGGCTGGAACGGGAGCTTCTCTTCTCTTTTACTGCGGGCACTTCCCAACCTTCGTCTCCTGATGCTGGATAACTTCAGCTATAGCTCTTCCAATGATCTAGCCAAATGGCTGAGCTCGTTCCAGAATCTGACAAGTCTGTCAATTTCGGGACTGAGCCTCACTCTCCTCGACCAGGCCATGAGGGTATGGATGCCATCACAGGCTCCCTTTCCTATCCCAATCTATCTGAACTCAGTGTCTCGGCACAATGCTGCCAAACCCTATTCCCGGCCGACCATCGCTCGTATCTTCCTAAGCTTCAAAGTTTGACGATAGACTTTGGTCCATATGACCTACCAAATTTGCTGATAACGCAGAAACTTGACACCTTCGCGAAGCTCATCATCCAGCCCTCAGAAAGTCACGCCGAGACGCCTCTACCATATGTGACTACCTTCTGACTAACCAATGTGACCGACCAAGAATACTGTTGGATATCCCACTATGCAGAATATCTGGAGAGTTGCATCGAATTCGTCTCAGCGATCATCTTGGTCGTGAATGATTCTCCACACCAAGTTGAGGGCCCTAGAGTAAATGCTACGGCATGGATGAACAAATTTACCAACCTCAAGTCGTTGACAATTACGCCGATCGTCGACAATCCGGGCTCGGTCCAGTACTCGAGGGTGCTGGGGGACTCCGTCACTGAGACCACCCTGAAGCGACTTAAACATCTTGAAGCCAATGGAGAGGCAGTGCATCCAAAGCGAGCTCTAGCTGCCAAGAAGGCCGGCTCCAGGCGTGTTCAGAACGTGGAAAGTACTTAGGTTGCTCATTTCAACAAGCTTCTACGTAGGGCGCACTAGATCCACTTCCGCCGCCCGGCCGCGTGGGACTTGCGTGGGACGGAAAATAAATCGATAGAACGAAATCCCATGTAATTTGTAAATGCAAAATGTAAATTCGTAGAGGTGCTTAACTTTTGAATATTGATGACTGAAGGGGGCCTTCTAAACCTCCTTATATGTCCTGGGTTGTTTAGCAATGATTGAGCGCCTTTACTAGGCCCCCGCGATATCCTGGCGGCACCAGTCACTGGAATAGGAGTTCCGATTCGGATCATAGCCTTGGTAGTCACCCCGCTCGTACTTCTCCTGATACATACATCATATCGGTGAGGGAGTTTGCCCACTCTCTGCCATACGACCCATCTAATGGGTTGCCAGTGCATCATCTCCAGGGCACTTCATGGCGGACTCCATGGAGAGACCATGTCCCAACTTTCCTTCCGAACTCTGGGAGGAAATAGTAGCGTACGCATATCCACAGATGCCGAAAGAGACTCTATTCCACTTAGCGTTGTTATCACGGAACTTCTACCGTCTCTGGCTATACGCATATCTTGCCAAGCTTGGTATTCCCAACCCCAAAGAACGAGTCAATATCGGCATTAGCGCCGGCCTGGGCAGAACATACGATGCTCTCACTGCACTACGGCTCCCATTCCTTCTTGACAAGACGGAAGAGCTCACCTGTACCTTCCCCATCTATTATCCTGCATGCAACCATCTTTTGCGTCATGTCCCCCGACTACAGGCCGCCGTCGCACAACTGCAGGGCGTGAAGTGCGTCGTCCTTACTTTCAGCGGAAACGAATACCCTTACGATGCCGACGACAACAAGCTCCAGCGCTGGTCAAGCAGTATAGTTCTTCTCCTGAACACAATTCTGGAGAAAGGATGCGAATCATTGGAGATTCATGGCTTGGACCAAATGTCCCAGTGTTATTTCTGTGTGCCGACGTTTTGCCCAAGGAAACTTGATTCGCTGCTTGCGCGGCCATTCTCCAGTTTCCAGGTGCTCTTAACGCAGGTTCTTGGAAGAACGCCCCAGCACGAAGATCCTGAGTCAGTCATGTCGTCGGCGCATTGGCGTTTCGAGCGAGGACCATCAGGCAAAGCCGATATCATTGCAAAGCTCTCCGAAGCAGCGCGCGAGGGTACCAGACTGCGACACGTCACAATCGGCTCGCGATCTCTGGCATGCCCTCCCCTCCTTCAACTGCTTCACTCGGCGTTGGCTAATTCACCCATTGAAAATCTCAAGTTAATGAATTTTAATACCAATCTCATCGAATATCCCGGCTGGCCTGCTTTCTCTGTTCTTCTGCCCAAAGCGGTCCCAAATCTGACTCACCTCGAGCTGGAGAGCTTTGCATTCGGGTCCGCACAGGCACTAGGCTCATGGTTGAGCTCGTTCCAGAGCCTGACAAACCTGTCGATCTCACGAATGACCCTCCCTTGGCATGAAACACTCGTCAGCGCTGGGACCCCACCACCTTCCTTTCCAACTCTTCCGAATCTAGTCGAACTTTGCATCCAGGCATACTGGTGTGAACGACTGTTCCCAGTCGATCATCATTTGCATTTTCCCAAACTTAACAGCTTGACCGTGATTTTTCGTCCAGATCATCTGTCAAGACTACTTATATCGCGTGACACGCCACTCAGGGCTCTCTTCACTCAGCTCTCGAAGGTTCACGCGGAAAGGTCCCTCCCCTATACGGTCAACTTCCGGTTCAGTCTTGTAGGGACTGGATATGAATACCACCAGATATCTCGAAGCTCGGAGACATTGGCGGGCTGCATCAAGTGCGTGTCAGGTGTGATCTTGGATGTGATGTGTTCCTTCAGTGAAGTCGGAGAGTATAAAGAAGATGCTATGGCATGGCTGGACGTATTTACCAACCTCAAGTCCTTGAAAATTGCGCCAGTTTTTGACGATCAACTCTGGACACGGTGTTCAAAGAAGATAGCTGACCTCGTCAATAAGACCACTCTGAGACGACTAAAACATTTCAACGTCAATGGAGAGGACGTAGATCCGAGAAGATGGCCTCCGCAGGTTCTTCGGGCAACTGACCCGAGCTCCCTGGACTGACAGGGCACACCTGGTGTTGGATGACTGCGGACTCGCAGCAGTTAATTTAGCCGTGCACTCCTACCAATAATACATGCGGACAGATAAAGGACAGTGCGTAAAAGAATATCTCCTTCAATGTATGCGTATTAACATTAAGAGAATACTATATATGTATATTAAATTGAGCGTAGTTATGACGATCTCTAACTGGGTATTATAAGAACCTTAGCGCAAAGTCTATCGAATAATCATATAAAAAAACCTATTGGAGGGATATGGATCCTCGTCTTTCCGAAATCCTTGACGATACCTCGATGTGGGGTGTCTTTTCCTCCGAGTCGACATTCGTGATAGAAGGGCGTGTCGAGGGTTCCAAGTCAGATTGGACACTGGTCACTTGAAAGACAGAGTTGACGGCCGTTCCGTGTTGAATAGAAAAAAACTCGATGGTGCTGTCATGAACTCTTGCAGGTTTGGGTGACGGAGCCTGTGAGAGGGTGCTCCGAGTCCAGGCCTTTCCCTGCGCTATGCGATATATGATCCAATATCCTGCGATTTGCTAATCGCCAACCTCAGAATCCAAGCAGCATAAACGACTTGGACACAAAACGGCGTACCTGGGCAGACGAAGCAAAGGCAAGGCATACTTGGTTTATAGGGTTGTCAATAGAGTACGTGACGATGAAGAGGACGGCAAAGGCAGAGTAGACAGCAGCGCTCTCCACTATGATCGTTGCAAGAGAGTAGTACTCTCGACCGTGCTCCTCCGGCAACGACTTCATCGCTGTGCGGCGATAGATTAACAGCCTCCCCGTGATCAGTATCGTCAAGATGATGTTGACGCTCAACGAAATGAAAAAGTACGACATCCCGTAGGCTCGGGGTAGCGCACTGTAGAGCGAGAGTCCCGGTCGACTGGATTGAAGAGTCCATAGGGTCCCCATGACTGTAATGCAATCATGATAAGCATCTGTTTGATAAAGGGACAGATCCACGCACCAAATGAACCAATCAACATTAAAATAGGAAAGGCCACAGCGCCGTACGCGCTTGCACTGCCCGATGCTCTCCAAATAACCCAACACCTCCAAAGCTATAAACATGATCAACAAGTCCGAAACAGATAACAGATGGGAGTTATGTATATCACATACCACAAGCAAATCAGAAAGGAAAGTAAGGACGAACAAAGTGGCGTAGAAAATGACGTTGATTGCCTTGTCTTGGGTGGCCAGGAAGTAAGCCCATGGTCCGCCGGGAAAATTACGATTGTCGACGTAGATATCTTGAACAGTCCGAGCTTGGACTGCAACGAATATCGTTTCCACGATCAACAGGAAGGTCATATATGCGAGAAGAAGGATCGACGTTTTTTTCGTTTGAGAATTTCTTTGCCCCCATAGATAAGTAGCGCAGCTGGTATATAGTACTATCTGAATACCTGAGGGAGAACTGTCACAAAGGAAGCCAGTCATATTTAAAGTAGCTACGTACCATACCCGATGCCAGTAACGAGGTCGCCGGCCACGAAAGTCCTCTCGTAGAAAATCTCTTCTGCCGAAGCATTTGGACCATAATACGGTTGTTCAGACATTTACTATATAGCACGAGAAGAAGAACAATCAGCTGTATAACAAGTGAGAGGATGGAGACCAAGCCGACACTCACCATTCCGTCGACGGACGGGGGTACGCCTTTATACTGTTACCACATATACCTAGACTATGTTTGGATCAGCGATGAAATCGCACTGGGTACATCACAACTGAAAGAGTTCGAGTGTAGATATCCCTCTCTGCCGTTACTCATGGAGAGAGGAGCATTCACGGGATGGTAGACATCACCTACCAAGGTGATTAGCAAAAATAAAACCATAATATATCGCATCTAAACGAGGCAATAAAGTTAAAACCAGCGCCGGCGTTTCAAGGCACGCTGTTGGAGGAGACCACAGTCAAGAAGGCTGTGATAGGCGCCAAGGCATTTTTTCTCATATCAGGAATGGTCAGCGGAGGGAGCGTCGCACCTGCAGTGATCTCGAATTGAAATAGGAAAGCACCCTATAAACGAGGCCAAGCCTGGGATATGAAAGCGATACCGCCACAAGCTTTATATCACTGAGTACACTGGAAAGGCAATATGCCCGAATGGCCACTCACCAACTGTATAAGGCGCCAAGTGCATCCGGAATGTGGTGATATTTGACAGGTACCAAAATGGCGATGGGAAATGAGGTCCTGAGGAGTTTCAAGCTATCCTTATCAGTCGTGAAGGAGGCTAAATAACCACATCGAGCAAGAAAAGCACGTCCGAATGATAATAATAAGGTGATGCCTGAATGTACAACATCAAGAAAAAAGTCAAACGTTGAAAATCCATAATGATAAATGGGAAAGTCGGGCAAGTAAAAAATGTACAAATGACGAGCACTTTCGTTTCCATAATTTAAACATCCAATTCCGGAAGGTGAACTGCTCCGAGCCACGCAAGAACAACTTCAACTCTGGGACCGTGCAGAGGTATGTTTATCGGGACTGGCTTCTTCTTCCCTCCACTGGCCTTTTCGGCAGCAGCTTTCTCCGCTCTCTCCTTCTGTCTCTTTACTATGGGAGCCAAAAGCATTCTTGCATAGTCGAGCGCCTGTTCGGCATCTGGCCTTAGTGTTGCGTTTGGCGGAGAGGCTGAGCGGCTGATATCCTCCAGACATTCCCCTGATTCGAATGAAGTGGACGGCGTGGCCGTCCCTGCAGTGGTATGCGATGACGAAGCAGAAGAATCGAAAGCTGAATTCGCAAAGGAAGACGATCCTGACGTTTCAAACGCATCTCTGTTGAAAGGCGCATTGCTACTCCCAGCTGCAAAAGAACCCTTGCGCGACGATGACGAGGAACTCGCTTGTAAAGGTGAACCAATAGAGCTGCCCATAGAAGATGTACGTGAAGGGATGACGGGAGGGGCAGGCGGAGCTTCAATGGCAAGTCGGCTTTTGCCTCTTTGAGTCGACAAGGAATGCTTTTGAACCCCGAGTTTCCATCCTGAAGCGAGCCTTTCCAAGATTTCCACAAACTCTGCTTGACCCATAGATCGCGGAGGGAGGAAGATGGGGTAGCCTTCCAGTCCATCAACCACAACAGAAGTGCGAACGAATTGAGGTAGCAAGGTTCCAAAGTCGCCAAGCATCAGAAGACATATCAAGATGCTGTACATGGATTCAACGAGCAGGGGATGATAGGTGGTGAACACGGGAGGAAGATCCGTTGGCGCGCGCTTCGCATCAGACAATTGGAACGCATATTCGACCCGATAAGCGATGTCACCTTCAGGGTATGCGTTCGAGGGCTCCAGAGTATCGAAATGGGAAAGGAATTTTTCGTGATCCCGCATGCTTTTCTTCAAGAGCGTATTGATCTGTTCGCGGAAAGAAGCCTCACTAAGCACCTCATTGTATGCTCGAACCTTGGAGCCTTGGTTAGGGCCAAGAGGTCCGTGAGGATTGCCGATTTCGACACCGCCGTACTTGCCGTTCTCGATATAGCAAAGTCGCAGTTCAGCACCGTCGAGTGTAGGTCCTTTGCGAACACCTTCGAGTCGCAGCACGACCGCTTCAATCAGATGAACAGCGTGTTGGAGATGTGCCGCGCCACGAAGGAAAAGTAATTGCGGCTCAATAGGATCTGGGGCATCTGGAAGAACAGAGGGATGTAAAACGAGTCCCCCATCTGTTCTATCGTCATTGTGGTCCATCGCGCTAGTCCCATCAGGAGGTGCTTGGCCATTGGCATTGGTGGAAGCGTTAGTCTTCTTTCTTTTCCCATTTTTTGATGATTTGGATTCTTTCCTTACGCCACCAGAGTGATGCATCTGTTTAGCTTTCCGTATTGTACGGGATTCTTTGAGAGCGTGCGTGAAGTCTTTCGTGGCGAGGGTGAAGTCCTCCCGGAAACAATGAACAATACCCCGAGTACGATAGTACTGGAGCCGTTGAGGGAATTGTGCTATAAGTTCGTCCAACACCTTGGGAGTTGTCGATTCCGCCAACTGCCGCGATGGTATTTTTTCGTGGAAGAAATGGACATATCTTGCGTCTGGATCGTGAGGGTCTATGGTCCAATTAGAATACCAACCAACCAAGTTCATACTGGAGACGGGGTACTTGCCTAACTTCAGGACCCGCTCAGCTAGATCGTCAAATACGCTCCCGCCTTGCATGACCATGACACTTGACGCAATCTCGTCTGTCCTGTAGGCTTCTGCCAGCTTTTGAACGGCAAGAGCACGGAGCCGTTGGATTCGCATTGCTGACATGGCGACATTCCTGCCACCGCCAGTATTCATACCAAGAGGGTTCAAGCCCAATGACTGTGCAGCTGCCCATGCACTACCGTTAACCGAACCATTTCTCATAGAGCTCAGTTCTGCTGCCGATAAGCCAGAGCTCGCACGAACAGATAATTCCGACGCTTCATCAATCAAGCCGCGTATAGTCGCAACCGAACGGAAAACCGCAGGGTCAATCGGAGGTGGTGTTGCTTTCCCGGGTTTCGGAATAGGAAGCGGTGGGGGAGGAAGAGGCGGCAGACTGTTGAATGTAGCTTCAGAGGGACCTATTTCGCGGTCGCGATTCTTGCCACCGTTCAAATGGGTGTTCAATAGTGGTGGCAGCAACTGTGCCATACGCGATTCCGCTGCAAGCGTCGCAGGATCTGCATTTAAAACGAGCAGCGATTCCAAGAGCTCCAAGGGAAGCTGTAGCCACGGTCCCTAAATTACTGTCAGTTACACATAAACGTGAAAATAAGGAACACCGACATGGTACGAGCTAATATACCGCCAGTGCTTGTTCCTGCTGATACACAACAGAGGCGGCCGACATTCTGCGCCGTTGAGTTTCGCCCCACCGTCCTTGGGTTTGGCAGTCTTCTTCGATTTCTTCTTCTTCTTCTTCTTCTGCTGCGATGCTGGAAACAGTTCTTCATCATGCTGCAATTCTTCTGTTGGCGATGTCTGTCCCGACAGGGACATTGGCGCCAATAATTCCGAAATGCCTGGCGCCGCTACATCCGGAATTGGCGAGACCGGTTCGTGAGGAGCCATCGTGGCATTCACTGGCTATGCAGCAGCCGGGGTCCTGGGCTGTGAGTCTTCCTGAAGGGAAGTGGAAATCCAGTCGTGGTCGTTGCCTAAGACGGAGTCTGCCAGTGCAAAATTGGGACGCCGCGGCAAAGAAATCCCACGCTAGCCCCTAACTGTACTATTTTCGTCAGTCGATGAAGAAGCTTGAGAAAGCTTTACGTTGGGCGTTCAACGTTCAACGTTCAACTTGTAGTAATGACAGGTAACATTTACAAAAAGCACGGCGGTAGCCCGCAGATTCGTACTAAATGCAGCGTATATACAACGCTGGACGTACAATGGTTGACAGCGGAAATCCAACTGAGTGGTGGACGACATTGGCTTTTGGTTTATTGATAGACGTATTCCAATGGGCCCGTGCACACCTTAGTAGGCAAAATTAGGCACGTTTTGCTCTTTGCGCTTTGATCATATCAACCGAGACTCCCGCCCTCACGCCCTATGAGACCTTCATTCATTCCTTCTGCAAGAAAGCTGCCCAGGTCGCCCCAACTCAACATTGAAGAGACCCCATTCCCATGCCTGTCGCAAGCGCAGTCGACCCGGCTCAGAAGGTCGACGAGGAATGTGGCGACGTGTGTTTGTCAAACTCCTCCGAGAAGGGGTTGGAACCTGAGCACAGGGAGACCTTCAGTTTCTCTGCTACGGACGACAATGTAGGTAAAGGTGAACCCGTCATGGGTTCACCTTCACCTACATTGTCAGATGGGACAGTGAGGAGGGGACCCTGTTTTTCTTGGATAACGAGATGGCCGACGCATGGACCCAACAAGATACAAAGGAGCTGAAGCGGGGGTGTGGTTTGGGCCCTGAGGATCGCGAAATGGGTGCAGGCAAAAAGGCGGGACCGGGGCGTATAATGACTTTGGAGGAGTGTGGCATGCGCATAGAACAGGGCATCAAGTGCTTGGAGTTAGGAGGGCTCTTGGAGGTGCCTGGCAACACCCGGTGGATCCTTGGCCCCCTTGCCGGGCTTTTATGCTTGTCTATGGCCATTCTTGCATGTATTCTTGCAAGTATTTAGTTACTGGCTAGCAGGATAATATGAACAACAAGCAGCCTAAGCCGTTTCGAATCCAATTATCATCGGTGGAGGAAGGCATAATCAGGTAGCCAGGAATAGGTGTCCGTAAAAGAGGCTACGGGAAGGTGAATGGCGCGGAGGGTAGATCATAGCAAATCAAAAAATATACATAGATGAACGAAGAGTCAGATGTAAAAGAAGATTTATTCAAAGCAATATATATCCAAAGCAATAAATCAGAAATCAGAAAATCTCCTTTTCAGGCACCTTGCTATAAGCTCGAACAGCCGCCGGAGCCATATTCTTGCACTCATCGAACTGGTGGAGCACTGGTGCGAAACGAGGGCCCTCGCCTTGCTTGGATTTCGCCTTGGCCTTGATAAGACACAGCGAGGTGAAGGCGACAGACCACGCAAAATGACCGGTGGGCTTCCATTGGATTGAAAGCTTGTATGCGTAAGACGCCTTGATCTCGTCCACACAGTGGCGGAGGAGGATAACGCCGGGTAGGGGCTCGTTGAATTTTTTCGCAGCAGCCAACATGATGTCATCCTGATCAGCTTTGGAAGTCTTTGCTCGAGGCTTGCTACGACCCGTTGACGGAGTTTGCGACTGACTTTCGGCCTCCTTTCGGGATCTTTCCCCCGCCGCTGTATTGAAGAGTTCCTGGGCTGCCTCGACGAGCCTCCTGATCAAGGTTAGTTCCTTATCAAGGAAGTTTTTCAGTGGTGATTTTTCGTTAGTGAGATCAATGAGGAAAGCGGCAAGGGTTTCGTAGGGTTCCAAGAGCTGATGATCTATGCCCTTGTCTATGACCGATTTTTGACTCGCAGATGCCTCGAATTGCTTAAGGAATTCTCGAAGCAACTCTTTTCCAGCTTCTTTGAGTTCCGCCAGCACACCGAACGGCAAAGGCTTCTTGCCATATTCTTGCTTATCTTTTTCGAAGACACCAGGCCCCAGACGATGACCAGACTTGCTTGCATCGACCAAAATGTTGAAGCTACGCAAATCCACAGATGTTAGTTGCTCGCCTATAACATATAGAACGAAAGCTCACATGTAAGCTAGTCGCACTGTCTCCGGGTGACCATAGCCAAATCTCGAGACAGCATTGTCATGGAACATGGAGTACAAACCCTTTGAAGTCGAATGCAAGTTTCCCAGTAAAACGTTCTGGTACTCCTTCGCCGCTTTCTCTGGCGTAAGCTCCAACAGCCTTCGACAGAAATTCGCAACAGATTCGACCTGTTGCTCAAAGTCTTTCATGAGGTCATCAGGAGGCAGCGTCAAGGGCTTGCTCTTGAAGTTGTCCACGATCTGAGCTTCCCGGTATATTTGCAACACATCTAAAATATTGATAGTGAGAAATGGACATAGCATTATGTTCAGCTTGCCTACCGCCATCCATATCTATGAAACTCCATTGAGTAAATAGGTCCAAAAGCATCGGTAGGCATTCAACACTTACCACCGCCACTCAGCATACTCGCAAGACTGCGTTCACCCTTGACGGAGATAATGACGACATCGGTCCAGCCTGAGAGTTCGGGGATGTCCACTGCAGTGACCTATTACAGTCCTAATCAAAAGAGGATGAACCCACCGACAAAGGAGGCTTACCTTCTGGAGATCAGAGGGTAGACGAATGGGATACCTAAACAGACATCAGATGTGGAAATAGCTAATTATTTGCACGAGAGCTTCAGCACCTTCCGACCTACGAACAACATTTCATGACGATCAATATTCGTAAAATCAGCAATCGACGTACCACGACAGGACCTGTAATAACGTCAAATAACATTTCGGTCTTGGGATCCTTCAAGGGCTGAGAGGATCTAAAGTATATTTGGCCCTCTTCGAGGACACCCAATGGGTCGAGGATGGCTGCCCCAACCGTATGCCTCATGGGGGCAACAGCATGGGCGTCTAGTTCAGAACAATTTAGAACGGGATGATTTAAGCTTAACCCAATCAAGCTCAAGCCTCACCAGGGATAACGAACGCAGCAAGAGATTCCTTCAAAGGAATGCGATATTTCTCAATGGCAGTATTGACAGTGACTTCCATAGCTCTGTTCAAGTCTTCTTGAAGAATCCTCGACTCTCTCGGGTTGAACCCGGCCTGGATCTGCTCAATGATCTTCTCATACAATTGATGAGGAACTACGAGCGTGCCGAGTGAGCGTATTGTCACTGCATAGATGAAGTTTTGAGGACTTACCGCCACTGTAAGGGTTCCGTCCAGTATAGGTAGCAGGACCGAAGTCCTGCTCCTCTTCCCGATCATCATCCTCCATGCTATCCACATCCTCGTGACGCCATTCTGCCCTCTGCAATCCAAGCGCGCGACCAGCAGTCGTGGCAATCCTCGCCATCCTTGCACCCATAACTCCTCCAGCTTTGCTGACAGCATTATACAAAAGTAACATATTGCTCCAATCCAACAGTGGCATGACTTCCTCCCGAAGCCCCTCCTTGAACAGCTCGATTAAAACTTGCGCTGAGACCCCATTATGATGGAGATTCAGAACCGACTGTTGGGATAAGGCACTTCCGATGTACGGTTTGGAGGGCGCAAGGAGTTCAAAGATGCGATGGCCACGATCAAGACACAGGTTCTTGATCTTGTTCTGTGAAGCTCGAATCCAAATTCGAGGCTTATTGGATTCGTCGGAAGGATGACGGATCCAGAGTCCCTTGGCGCCATCTATACGTCCTTGGATGGCAGTTGGGAGGTGCTCGTAGCCGATTTGCTTAGTGATGGCCTTCAACCCTGCTAGGTTGATGAACCCGCAACCGTCTGTCATGGTCTTCTCGGCAGGAGCCCCTGGTTTGCCAACGGGCCAATCCGAAGAGTCTACAACTAATGTCAGAACGGTGAAGGGTATGCAGCCAGAAAGTACCTACATATATCGTCGATAAAGAAGATTGAATCCGGATCAAACTCGAGGGCGGGGACAGAGTTCGATAAACCGAGGGCGAATCGAGTGACATATTTGCTGATGGCCTACCAAAAACCGAGATGAGTAAAGTGAAAAACTCTAGAATTGAAAAACGGCCTTACCTGTCTACAGTTGTACATTAACGGATTATGCCATTCCATAAAGTCAACGAACGACATGCGCTGCTTGTCCGCACACCAGTCCTGCGGGTTGCGTTCGAAGTCCTCATTCGTCTCCACCATATAGACGCTCCCATCCTTTGAATGGAAGGGTACGAACACCCTACCCATAAGGACGAACTTCTTAGACAAGAAGGCCACCACAGAGTCGCGTTCGTTCATTGCAAGCGTATCACTGATACGAAGTTGGAGGATTCGGCGTGAACCAAGGATTCTGGCGAAGCGATGCGATCGTCGCTTTTCGATGGGTTCGAGGGCGACTCTGTACTCCTTCGAGTTCTCTGGCTTGACGAGACGGGCAATCTGTTGTAGTTGTCCACCATGCCAGTTGGGCTCGCCTTCCCACTCTCCCATCATGCCCAAACGACGCTCAGCGTCAGTTCGAGTGGCTTTCTCTTCTCGATCGAGTTCCTTCCTAAATTTTGAAAGTTAGCGGTCATTCGAGATTTTGGTACTGTTAAACTGACCAGACATCGGTTGCTGTAGAGTTTGCAATAGATTTGCCCATAATCTGAGGAACTCGGGAGGCAATTTCAGCATTAGACCCAGCAAGCTGCGACACACGCCCCAAGACATCGTCCCAAGTCCAAAGGCCCCTGGTCAATCCTCGAGCCAGTTCCCATTGGGTACCCCATTCGACCCTGGCCTCATCAAGCCGCTGTTGAGCAAACTTGTCATGGGCAATGATACATGGATCGAGGGCCTTTCCCAGTGGCAGTTGCAAGAAACTCTTGATGACAGACGCAGCATCAACTGGGTTTGTCTTAAGAGATTCGCTGACCTTGAGCTTCGAGATCGAGGCGCTGAGATCATCAATTTGAGCTTCAATAATAGGATTTGCTTTGATCGGCGAAAGAGCGCTTGCGGTAGAAGGCCCTGCGATGCGCATGGTCGACGGTTTAAATCCGCTCGAAGAGTGACCGGAAATGGGAGTAGGAGTGGAAATGGTTAAAGGAAGTCTGTTGAGAGAATGGTTCTTGCCAAATTCAGATCTCTTGGGGGTAGAGACTTCGGGGCTCTTCCCTTTGACCGTTGCAGATGCCTGGGCGAATGAGGTCCGGCTGATAAAGGATAGACTTGTGCTGGTAGAAGGGATAGTAGAGTGCGACATTTCCCGGGAAGATGTCGACGGATAGTCGGTGTCGTCCGTGTCGTCAGTGTCAGCTAGATTGGGTGTTTTCAGACTGTCCAACAAAGGGATTTGGGCCACTTACTGTCGGTGCTATCCCCGTTGTCGCTATCAGAGTCGGGGATGGTGTACACTGGCTGTATGTTTTGGCCTTTTAAGAGGGAGCCTAGCCACTAATTAGTTCGAGCTTACCAAAGACCGGGAATTGTAGGTCGAAATTGACTCTACTTCTACCGGTCCACACTAGTATCAGTGTCAAAACCGTACTGTGACAAGGTCAATGCTTACTGTCTTCGAGAGAGCTTTTGATTCGGAATGCATCGTCGATTGTTGCGATTTGGACAGCTGAGAGAGGGGAAGTCGGTTTCAGCGGAACTAGCCTCTCCTGCACAGTGCGACTGGAATGCCTGGCTAAACCGGCTTCAACAAAGGAAATCCGTGAAGAAACTTGACCTCTGCTCACACTGGGCGCTCGCATCGCTTCCACGACTGTTCTTCGGGGCTGGAGACCCTGTGTCGGAAGGGACCTGCCTGGATTTCACAGGTGTCATGAGTTCTGCCTCTGTACCTGGGTTAGCCTGTTGGTACTTGGATGCGTCCTCTTTAATGTCACGCACCGGACATTCCTGAGATCTCGTCCCACCACTCCTGATCGTCATCACCTATATCGGAATAGCTATCTTCAGAGCTTGAGGCTTGTACCGCAGAAGCCTTTGGGACTGAGGTGAAATTACGAGGGTCAAAATCCATTAGCGTTGCAGCAAGTTGAAACTGGGGTAGAGATAGAGACGGTGACAGGGTATCGCAGGGTATCGAGGGTATTTGATTAAATGGACATGACAGGAAATCAATAGGCAGAACTAGATCAGAACGATAACGCGAACGGCTAACGTCAAACGTTTAATGAACGGGTAGACGCCTTCCCCAAACGCCGGCCACGACGTCTGGCACGGTGACCGCCGTCCATTTGCGTGACGCTCCGGAGTGACGAAGTCTCACGTGGTTGTGACAGCGCGTTCTTTCGAGGGAAGTGTGACACCCCATTCGTTGGAGACCTCCATGCAAAGACCGACAGCGGCCATGTACACCTCCTCAGCAGTTCAAAGGGCGAAGCGACGGACACACAAGACAGAGCTTACCGAAGAGCAAAAACAAGAAATTAAGGAAGCCTTCGAGTTGTTTGACACCGACAAGGATGGCTGCATAGATTACCACGAGCTCAAGGTCGCGATGCGGGCTCTGGGCTTCGACATGAAAAAGGCGGAGGTGTTGAAGATCCTGAGAGACCACGACAAAACTGGGCAGAACCTTATGGACTTTGAAGACTTCGCCAAAGTTAGTGAGTACACGGCGTTCATCTCCCGGCGCGGCAGAAATCTTGAACTCCATTTTTTTTTTGCCACAGTGAGCGACAAGATCCAGGCTCGCGATCCAATAGACGAGATACGACGGGCGTTCCAACTATTTGACGACGATAATACTGGCAAGATCAGTCTGAGGAATCTTCGTCGCGTAGCGAAAGAAATTGGCGACCGGTTAGAAGACGACGAGCTGTGCGTTCCAAACATCTCTATGTGTTCCATTGTCCTAACGTTAACCCATAGGCAAGCCATGATCGACGAATTCGATCTCGATGGCGACGGCGAGATCAACGAGCAAGAGTTCCTTGCCATAATGACCGATGAGGCTTGATTAATTGGTGCTCAAACCGCGACATGTTTTCCCCTGCCTGCTATGACCCATATTTCTGGACTATTCTCGTTCTGTACTTTCTTGCTTAATCGCTGTCGTTGTATCATTGTTTTGTTATTGGTAAGTCTCAAGCCTTCACTCGAAATACAGTGAAACTAATGACCAGCAGGTCTGTATCATTTTCAACCCAATTGTATCATTGGTATCTACACAATGCAATAATGATCGTCTGCCCGACTCAGGAAGCATTTTTTCCGCTTGGCTCCTCCGGACATGAACCCTCACAACGGCGACAAACTCGGCAGTGACCCGGATCCACCTCACGGCCCTTCTGACATGATAGATGAAATATTATGGCAGGAGTCAGTGTCACGGAGATGCTCAAGTTGAATTGATTTAACCTTAACCAATTGATATCATTTACAAGATTTCTACCTTTACAGCATCATAGTTTCGACTCATGGTGAGTGTTCTGCTCTCCATCAACCGCCGTGTGTCCCGCAAATTGAAGCTTTCTGGTGGAAAGAACGGCCGTTGACTGGTTCTTCTCAGCCCAGGACCGTCCAACGGCAACTCGATAGATGATCAGCTGAGCAGCAAGGCTCTAGATATTTCCGTAAGTCAGCTTCAACCTCCTTAGAGGCTCAACAAAAGGCTGTACACGCTCTCGCTGGGCGCGTATCAGGCGCATCGCTATCAGGCCTGTGCGTAAGGCATTTTGTGCCACCATCAGGAATGTTTCGACTTCATCGAGAACATCCTCCACACGAGTATAATTATGGCGTTGAATTGTGACAAGGCCCTGTGTTCCGAATCCCACAGTTGTAAGCATCGGTGAGTTTTGTTTCGGAATTACATATTGCTCGTTCGTCACCGCTCATCGATTGTAGCAAGGTAAAGAAAGCCAGGTAGGAGTGGCACCCAAATGCGGTCACTCCAGACGATATAACATCGGTGTAACTGTGGTGCAACACGTAACGCGTCATGTCGGGTGAGGAACCATTAGGGAGGACAAGGGATGGCAGCCTACCAGCAGTCCTTCGGAGCATATGAAAAGATTCCAACATATAGTACTTCACTTAGTCTCGTTCTTCTTCTACCAAGTCCATTGTAAGAGGGGACTAAGTCGAGGCTTTTAATGAAGTTGCTTAGCCTCGTGTCCTCCTTCCAAGTTCCTAGTCTTGCCCTTATATAGGAGCACCGATAGCGATGTGAGTGAATTGTCGGGAGAAGACAACCTTCTTCAGAGATATGATCTGAGATATGGACCTAGTAACTCTCAATGTTCGTTCCGCCTTTCGTTCTATTACTTGTCGATTATCAGGCGCAAATCATCTTATACCACTCGCATATTGAGTTACATACCAGATTTTTAATCAGTGTCCCTAGACGAAACCCCACAGGAAAGCTCGGTTGGAACTACGTTTTTCTAGACATTTCAATCAGTGAAAGAAGCTGTCCTTTTGTGACGGTCACGTCGATATTTGATTGTCATCGCTCCAGCCCCTGCGGATGATAATATTATGATCAGAAGCTGGAGCTCCTGATATGCGTGGGCTCTCTCTGAGCTGTAGGGCCGCATAAAGACGATTTTCTGCGATGCGTAGGGGAGAACTGTTTGTATCGTAGTTGGGGCATTTTCCAGGTATTCATCCATGGGCACGGCCTGCGGCTTCTCTTCCATTGACCTTCGGAAGGATTGTCATCTTCGACTCCGCCATATTTTAGGACCTCCTGATACGCCGGGCATTGTGACCACCTGTATCTGGAATTTGGATTTTGTCAAAAAGCATATGTAGCTTAAAGCGGAGCTATCTGGATTTCGGTCTCCGCCGCCTGGATAAACAGTTGGTCATGGTAAATTAGGTTGTCGCCTTTCAAATTCTTTAACTGTGCTTTGGGGCCAATAACTCCGTTGCTGGCGACATTCCCGGTCTGGTGCTGCTTGGAGGACGACTGAAGGCCTAAACAGGGATTCTCGCTCGGAGATCGGCTGTATCGCGAAATCAATCTTGGTCCTTGGATGGGACCGTTGCTGATGTGTGTTGTCTTCCGTTCATTGGCTCCACCATCGACGATGGCACTGTCGACATGATGCACGATGTCGTGCTGCCTCTCTTGCTATTATCTGCTGTGCCTTGTCTCCGAACTACGTGTCAGCCCTGTGTGTTCTCCTTCCTGGGCTATTATTCGACTACAAGTCGCAGCTACTGGAGAGAAGCTATCTTGACCTGAGAAGAAAGTCTAAATCTCCAAACAGGACGACTTTTGCCCATGGCGCGTTGCAGGTTTCGAACTAATTATTTCTAAAGGCGCCAACGATCCCCAGAGACCTCTGCACCAAATCTTTCAACATTGCTCGCCCACAGCAGAAACGCGACGCGACGCCTAAATTGCAGTTAAAACGCCATCACGTGATGGGTAACGGAGGATCGGACGGAAGTGGAGAAGGCCAATGCGCGGTAAGATTGGAGATCAAATGGGATCATTCACCCCCGCATCTCAGCGGGTGAGAAAGGAATCCACCCCTCTCTTTCCTCGGTCCACCGTGCGTCGGTCTCGCACCAATCATTGTTACACGCACAAACACCTCCACGACAGCTGGTTCCATTCGACAGACACCGTGACTTTGTGCCATTTGGACAAGGATCCCCCAGTTCCAACCCTTCTCTTTGATTGGATTCTTCCCCCCTCTTCTTCCCAACGCTGACAGTGACCTCGAGCTAGAGCTTCCGAAGGCGTGACTTGTACGCCTGTGTTTACTGGTGGCAGACAGCTCTCTTGCTTCTTTTCGCTCTCTTTTTTTTTTTTTTTTGCCTTCCCGCTCGTATAACCTTCCCCACCCCACCCCTCCCCACTACTCAGTGCTTTTGGGAGAACACCTCCGCCTGAGATCGGACATCAGGGATTTCTTGCCAGCACATCAGAACTAGACGTCCGAGCGTCAGCGCTTATCATCTCGGTGCTTTGCTATACCGTCGTCCACTTGCACACCCCGTCCCAGCCTATTTCCCCCCTCCAAACCCGTAGATACCGACACAGGGATGTCTGAAGTCGTAGAAAAGGCCCAAGCTGTCGCCGACGCCGGCGTGGTCGAGGCGAAGCAGAAGGTTGCCGCCAACGGATCCCCCGCCCACGCCGAGGAGGACCCGGCTGCGACCAACGGCCACGACGAGGAGCACGATGATGGCGAAGAGAGCGATGGCTATGACTATGAGGTCCGTTTTCTCTTCTGACCGCTGTCTGCGCCGTACATATAACAATGTGATTACAGGAAGAACAACAGGCCGTAGAAGGCGAGGACGAAGAGTACGTCGAAGAAGAAGACGACGACGAATACTACGAGGAAGAAGCCGAGAAGCCGCAGAGTGTACGCCGCTTTTTCCTTTGCTCCTGAATCACCCGGAGCGCTGACACTCTGTTGCTTTCCCCACAGGGCAAATCCAACCTGACTGCTCTCCTCTTAGGGGACGTAAGTATAACCATCGTCTATTCCGCTACGAATACTCGTTAACAAGGTTATGTTTTAGCCGAACACTACTGCAGGCAACGAGGACGATGACTACGAGGATGACGAAGGCGAGGAGGAGGACGATGACGAATACGTGGAAGAGCTTGCGCCCACTACGCCCACGTCGAAGAAACGGAGGATTGACGAAGCCTTGGAGGAGGCTGCTTCTCCTCGAGAAGAAAACGAAGCGAAGAAGGTCAAGGCCTAGAGGCCTGGCCAGCCTGTACGGCGCCGGCCCGCCCGCTAGGACGACGACGCCATCTTCCCATCCTTTCCGAGGTGGCTCTGGTATCAATCAAGAACCCACCATTCAACCTCGGAAAAACTCTATACTTGGACCGGGCTCGGACTCTCTTTCAGATGATATTCTTGGAATTGAATTATCTTTTATTTAGCTGCAAGTCGAATGTATTGAATGTTGTCGGTGTTGTCGTGTTATGTGCATGTGGCTTGTAGATCATAAAAAAACGATGCTGTATGTACTGTGTATGTTTTCTTCAGCTATTTATGATATTCTTTCAGCTATCTTATCCTCGCCGCGCGCCTACTATGGAACCAGTTCGGTCTCGTCCCACTGACCTTTCTCGTCCCTCTTATATGCGGTCCTTCTGTTCGGCACGGCACCCAAATCCACAAAATCCACATAAACAGGCTCGATGACGACCAACGCAAAGTTATTCAAGGCCGTTTCCCAGTTCTTCTTGTCCTCTTCAGATGAACCTTCAGTGGGTTCCTCGAGCTTCGTGGGCCATTTCTTTGCCTCGTCCTCTCCTCCTTCGAGTCTGGATCCCGGTGTGGGGCGGCACCAGCTGGCTTTCATATAGGGACTCAGCTTCTTGAACGTTTCGACCCTCTTTTGTTCCCAGTCGAATCCTGTAGTTAGAGTCACAGCTTCCATGGCTAACAGCCCTGGGTCCCCTCCTGCTCCTTCTCCTTGGAACCTCGACCGAACGAAATGTCCATACATCTGTGTCTGTGAGGGCGCTGGGATAACAGACGCGCGGCCTGTTATTCTAAACTGTTGTTGCTTGCCCTCGATCCACCAGGCGAGTTCGATTTGGGGGGTTGAGGTGATTTGGGCAACTTTGGGTGTGCGGATGTCGGTGGAGCTTAGGAGGAGCGGGAGGTGTGGGTGGGCGGGGCTGGAGAGAAATGAGCGGAAGACGTGTGAGCGGACGTGGACTTGTGGTGGTTCTCCTGATTCGAGCGTTGATAGTTGGAATACTGGTGTATAGTAGCAGGAGGTTAGTACTAGGCTGACACTGTCGATCGTTGCTAGATGGAAGAGCTCACCAGTTTGGTTCTTGAATTGCGAAATGGCGGTTTCAATGGCTGTTTTCCATCGCGGCACTGCTGTTGACATTATGCTGAGAGAGGCGTCGATGTTGCTTTGGAACGATGAGGAAACCGACGTCTTCCCCTGTCTGTTATCTTATCTTCTTTGTCTGCGCTTGTTTGCCAAGCCCTGCACTAACTGGCCACAAGCAGCACAAGCTCCTTGACCTACTATTCCATCCGACTCACGATATGTATTCTCTCTGCACTTCTACTTATGTCCGCATGAACAGGAGCCAGTCCTCGGAGGCAATGATGGTCGCCACACCCTTAGACAATTCTCGTTCTAATTCCCATGTCCAACGTCAAGGCTGTACACTGTCAGACTGTGATAACTATCTGGGCTTCTCTGGATCAACGTCCTCAGCTTATTAGCTTTGCCCTAAAAGCCAAAAAGCTCAACAGCACCAACTACTATGGCTGAGCTCGCAGCAGGCACGATTGGCGCGTTTGCCACTCTCGGAGCCGTCGCGATTAATTCTTCGCTGTCGTTTACTGCTCGACATGACCAGGCTTATGACTTTCAAGTCGACCTGGCTCGGAGGATTGTCGAATCGCTTGACCAGGTGTGCAAGGAGGATTTGGTAACACACGAGGTGTATGAGGCGTATATCCACAAGAAAATCTTGTGCGTTTCCCCGATCCTAGTCTCGGTCTACTTGCTTTTGTTGGATCAAAATGCTAATGCTATATTCGACTCTTAGCGCCAATGAGAAGATGAAGCAGTATTTCGACAGCATCGACGAGTTCAAAGCTATTAGTTACTTCAAGCTACATAAGAAGTTGAAACAAAAAGGGGAGGTCAGGATGCGGAAGAGGGAGGTTAGGAGGGCTGTTCGAGAGTTGCGGGATCATTATCAGGTATGGTGTTTACTGCCCCGCCAATACCCAGAGTCACATACTTATTTCTACTTTTATAGATGCTGACGATGGCCTCGTTTGCCTCGGACGCGTCGTCCATTACCGCAACGTCCGGGTCTCCTCCTGGGTGTGCTCTTGGACAGTTCAAGGTCCTTGATTGGCTTGACCGAGACGAGGAAGGCCACGAGACTGTCTCTGTCTTGACGGTGTATGATGAGGAGAATGAGCACCAGGAATCTGAAGCTGTAATTGACCCTTTACCTGAAGACCCAAAGGATACCCGGCCCTCTCAAAGTCCATAGAGAGGAATAAAATGTCTATCTGTCATATGTCGCTCGATACCTTGCACTTATACCTTAGATTAACGAGCAATACATACATGACTTCTGCTAGTAACCCCTATTACTGCGGTCGCGGAACCATTCAAGGCTCTAGCCAAGCAGAACCAAACACAGCTTCAAGTTTTTCGACCCCAACATTGTCAACGACGAGCTCAACGATATTCCATCATGCATTTGATGTATACGTTGGACAGCAATGGCAACCGGGTCTATACACTTAAAGTACGTCTCTTTAACTCTTCTTACAGTTTCTAAGAAACTAATAACAACCTCTGGATGAATAGAAAGTGACAAACGAAGGCCGGATCACCAAGTCTGCGCATCCTGGTACGACTCCCTGTTTCCGCCCCCCTAAAAATTTCCTAGATCACAAGGACTCAATGTTTTTTTTTGGTTTGGTCGTATAACAGCCCGGTTCTCGCCCGATGACAAGTTCTCCCGCCATCGAGTGACAGTCAAAAAGCGCTACGGCGTCCTCCTCACACAATTGCCCGCAAAACCCCTGTGAAGCAGTTGAAATTGAAAAACACTTCACGATGAAATACGTTTCGTGGTTGCTGGGCGCATAGATACTCGACTATGCGTGTTAACGTTCGACATATAGATACGGCCTGTGTAGCCGCCGTACGGGGGACGAGCGAGGCTTGTTGTCTGATGGGCGTGTCTCAAGGACGCCCCGTTGTGTTGTATTACGTCTAGAGGGGCCCTGCGTTGTACTTACTGCTCAAGGCCATGTAATCAATTAATGAACGATGATTACGATTGGAAACAAAATGTTGGACCTGAAGGCAGTGATATTCAAAAAACAGAGGGCCGATGTTAATCTCTCAAGCTCAAGAAGTGGGATGGAAAGTACCCTTCGTTGACAAAAGGTAGCTTTATATACCCCCTACACATTCCGATACGGGGAATCGAACCCCGAGCTACCGCGTGAAAGGCGGTAATGTTAGCCGTTACACCATATCGGATTGAGAAAAGGTCTCCTTAAGCATACTCATTGATGAGGAACGGAGCGTGGGACAAAACGCGTCGCGTTGTTTAACAAGGGAAATGACATTTTGCTTTTCAAGTTGAACTCGAACTCTGACTACAACTGAAATAACCACCGTAATGCCGCCTAGGCGCTCGTCTCGCGCACCAAGCGCAGCACCCGAACCCGCTGATACGCTCCCAGCAAAGCGAAAGCGGGGACAATCGACACAACCGGAGGAGGCGACGACTGCTAAGCCGCCTTCGAGGGCGAGGAGCAACCGTGCCTCCACGACCAAAACGCGTGCATCGGGGCCATCGAGGATCTCCTTACCTGATGTTGCTGAGTCTGCAGATGAAAAGGAGGAGGAGGAGGCTGCGCCTGCGAAGAAGAAATCGCGGCCTTCGGTTGAAAGTGCGGTGAAGGCGGAAGAAGGGGATGAAGAGGAAGAGGAGCCGGAGAGGCCTGCGAAAGGTGCTCGAAGAGCTGCAGCGGGATCGAGGACGAAGAGAACAAGCAGCATGGCTGCTGATGAGCCTGCTGAGCTTCCTAAACGAAGGACCAGTCGTCAACCGAGCACCAGTAAACGGGCAGGGAGAAATGGCCGCGTCGCTTCTGTTGCAGATGCTGTCGAGGAGGCGCCTGAAGAGGAAGAAGAAGACGTACAACCCAAACGTTCACGTCGAGCTGTGAAAGAAGAACCCGTTTCTGAAGCTGAAGTCTCGGAAGAAGAACAGGAGTCTGACGAACCATCCGCGCGAAAGGTGCGCAAAGGCAAAGGCAAAACTCCTGCGCGTCAACCCAAAGCAGCGGGCAAGAAAGTACCCAAGAAGGTTGTCATTGTTCAATCTGACGATGAAGAAGACGATGATGATTCGCCTCCGCCTCCAGCCTATGTTTCGCCTTCGAAAGCAGCTTCCAAACCTCAAGTACCAGAGCCTGAACAGGAGGAGGAGGAACAAGAGGAAGAAAAGTCGCTTTTCGACCCAGTTCCAATGCCTGACCCTGCAAGCCTTCCCAGAGCTGTATCTGAGGAACCGCAAGGTCCCAAACCCCGTCTTGTCATCTCCAAGATGGCTCTCGTCAACTTCAAGAGTTACGCGGGACGCCAGGAAATTGGTCCTTTCCACAAAGTGAGCATCGGCGTACTATTCGTCTCTTACACGTTTCTCACTATACCTCTACGTGTCTTTCACTTAGTCTTTCTCTGCTATTGTCGGTCCCAACGGTTCAGGAAAGTCCAACACGATCGATGCTCTTCTCTTTGTTTTCGGTTACCGTGCCTCGAAGATGCGTCAAGGCAAGGTATCGGAGCTAATTCACAACTCGGCTCGATATCCCGACCTTGAAGAATGCAGCGTCGAAGTACACTTCAGAGATATCATCGATTTGGTGCATCTTCATGGACCTTGCCTTTGTATGAAAGTATTGCTGACTTTCTGTCACAGCCTGGTCCGGATGCCTACGAGGTCGTACCTGGCTCTAAACTCGTTGTCGCCCGTACAGCGTACAAGAACAACAACAGCAAGTACAGTATTAACGGCAAGACTGCCACATACAAGGAAGTTCAGGCGCTCTTGAAAGGACGTGGTATCGACCTCGACCATAACCGTTTCCTCATCCTTCAGGTAATGTCCGCCATCCATATCTACACATCCGTTCTAACGCATTGTACAGGGTGAGGTCGAATCCATTGCCCAGATGAAGGCCAAAGCACAGAACGAGCACGAGGATGGTCTACTTGAGTATCTCGAAGACATTATCGGAACCTCCCAATTAAAGGGGCCAATTGAGGAAGCGATGGTTGAAGTTGAGAAACTTCAGGAAGAGCGACAGACCAAGATGCATCGTCTGCGAATCGTCGAGAAGGAGAAGGTGGCTTTGGAAGAAAAGAGACTCGAGGCGATAAACTTTTATAAGCTGAAGAATGACCATACTCGAGCTCAATCGAGATACCTCCAGTGGTATATTTGGCAACTGCAAGAATCTCAGGCGAAGAAGGAGGCAGAGCATGTAAGCCAAGGTTTCACCTGCAATCCATATTGTTCTTATACTCGTATTCTATATAGAAAGACCTTCAAGGGAAACTGGATAAGGAAGCAGAAAAGAATAAGGAGAATATTCAGTTTGCCAAAGAGATGAAAGATCATATCGCCAAGCAAGAGGAGATCTTCAAGGTCTGTTTTTTGATAAATATGCAATGATAATAGGAACGTATTCACTCCGCATACAGGAAATTCAAAAAGGTTCCGCTGAGGCCGTTAGTGATCTCAAAGAGAAGGAGAAGATCGCTTTAGCCGTCAAAGAACGTCAGAAACATGCCAAGACCCGTAAGAAGAAGCTTGAGAAATCTGTTCAGGAAGTGCGTTTCCTATTGTCAATGTTCATGCAGAGCGGGGTCTAATGGGCTTTATAGGACACTGTGGCGTTGCGAGCTGCAAAGCATATGATCACTGACAGCGGCGAACGATTGGACAAGGCGACAACGTCCCTCGAAAAGTACAGGGATGAATTGGTCGATG
Organism: Coprinopsis strossmayeri; assembly: GCA_900156845.1. Classification (NCBI taxonomy): domain Eukaryota; kingdom Fungi; phylum Basidiomycota; class Agaricomycetes; order Agaricales; family Psathyrellaceae; genus Coprinopsis; species Coprinopsis strossmayeri. Next base: position 112,314 of record FTPT01000041.1, on the reverse strand, counting down.
AGGAAGAAGAGCTTGAAAAGATTCAAGATAGTCTTCGTGGTATGTATCTCTGGGCGTTCTCTTTGAGGTAGCCAATGTTGATACCCCGTATTCATAGGCAAAACCGAAACCTTCCACAAGAAGATCCAAGAGAAGCAGAAGGAGTTGCAGCCCTGGACGACCAAGATTGATGCAAAGACAACCGAGCTTGATGTTGCCAAGAACGAGCGGGAGACTTTGGTGCAGCGCTCTGAAGCCCTTCAGAAGTCTGTGGATGATGCTGTTGATACTTTGTCTGCGCTCCAAGCTGATCAACAGGAGAAGGTGAGTTTCGGTACTCCTGTTTACGCTGCCAACAGAACTAATGGGTGTGAAAAGCTTCGTGACCAAGAGGGGTTGAAGAAGCGGAAGGAACAACTGAAGAAGGATATGACCCGGGCGACCGAGCGACAGCAGGTTTGTTGTGACCTCGAAATAGTCGAATGTTGCTAATTGCATAATCCGTTATCCTAGAACGCTCGAGCGGCGGCACAAAAGTGGCGTGGGGATGCTTCGTCCTTTAGGGGCCGTCTCGACGAAGCGAGAGCCAACCAATCGCAGAATCGTAGTCGGGGTGCCCTGCTCGATGCTTTGACCCGGCTTGGCCAACAAGGTCGTATCCGAGGCTTCCATGTTTGTGTTGTTTTCCTATTTTCCATTCCATTCAAATCTGACGTGTCGGCTGCTACAGGGAAGGTTAGGCGATCTTGGTACCATCCCCGACAAATACGATGTCGCTATCTCTACCGCTGCGGGTGGCCAATTGTCCAATATGATTGTCGAGCGGGTTGAGCAAGGTAAAGCTTGCATTGACTACCTTCGAAGCAACAGCCTCGGCCGAGCATCCTTCATGGTCCTCGAGAAGCTGCAAAACAACCCGCGCATGAACCCCATCGAGACTCCTGAGGGCGTCCCTCGACTCTTCGACCTGATCAAACCGAAGGACGAGATGTACCGAAAGGCTTTCTACAAGGCTTTGGGCGATACCTTGGTTGCTGAGAACACGGACCAAGCTAACCGACTTGCTTTCGGGAAGGGCAAACGATGGCGCGTTGTCACTTTGCAGGGTAACCTGATTGAAATGTCGGGTGCCATGTCGGGTGGAGGCGGGCAGCCGCAGCGGGGGGCGATGAACTCCAAGTTGGCCAAGGACATTTCGCCGGAGACGGTTAGGCAGTATGAGCGGGATGCTGAATCGGCTGAGGAGGAGTTGCAGAAGGCGGTGAGGGAGCTCCAGGAGGCTGATGCGGAGCTTGAGAAGTTGCAGAAGGCGGGTCCGGAGATTGATATGGCTTATCAAAAGCTCACTATGGAGATTGAGACGCGCAAGACTAGGATTGCGGAGTCTACTCGGCGAGTGGAGGAGCTCAAGTACGTATAATTGTCTTTCCTCGCTTGCGATTAAGGACTGACACATTGCACTAGGGCACAGAACAAGCCGAGTGCGGGTGATGCGGCTCGTATCAAAGAGTTGGATCGTCAAATCGCTTCGCATACTGCGGCGTTGGAGAAGTTGCAGGACGGAGCGGCCAAGATAACGGAAGCGATCACAGAGCTCGAACAGCAGATCCTGAAAGTTGGTGGTGCGAAGCTTATGACACAGAAATCCAAAGTCGAAGGGATTCGTAACTACATCAATCTTACGAACGACGCTATCGATAAAGCCGAAGCTGAGAAGAACAAGGCTGAGAGCGACGTGAAGCGGTTGTCTGCTGCGTTGGAGACCAACCAGGAGCAGTTGACGGAGGTTTCGGAAGAGCTGCGCAAGCTTGACAAGGAGGTTAAGGAGGTTGAGGAGTATTTGGATGCGCTGAGGGCAAAGGTGGATGAGGCGCAGCAGGAGGTGGAGAGTAAGCGCGAGGAGCTGGATGGTTACAAGGCCGAGTTAAACAAGGCTGAAGAGAGTTTGTCAGAGTATAATCAGAAAGAGGTGTGTTTGAGCATTTAAATCGTTTAGATGACAGCCACTGACAATCTTTTCTAGCTTAAATATAAACAAAAGATGAGCGATATCCAGGGAGAAATTGATGGGTATGCCGATGCGATCTTGGAAAAGGCTGATATCCATGACCGTCTGGAGCTTATTAATATCGAGTAAGTGTATCCTGCTTTCATCTGTATGGAGCTTGTTTCTTATGGTCTTTCTTAAGGGAGGAAGAAGATGATAGTGATGACGAAGAGGAGGAAGAATATGCAGAAGGAGGTGCTGGGGAAGGCGAGGGTGACAAGGCCATCAAGCCCGATCCTGACCAGCCAGAACGCAGAGCCAAGAAGACGGAGGAGTTGAAGACCTATAGGAAGGAAGAATTGGCACAGTTCAAGAAGAATGAGTTGCTCGCTGATGCTGAGTTGCTGGATGGTGCGTTGTCCTTTGCTTGTTTTGTTTGTCACCGGACTTTGTTTAATCTATGATTGTCCTGGCAGAGAAAATCAAGAACTCCAAGGTGGATCTGACGGTTCTGAAGGAGTACAAGAAGCAACAGGCGTTGTTTGATAACCGTGCCAAGGAACTTGACGATGTGACGAAGGAGCGGGATGCGAAGAAGAAGCATTATGATGATTTGAGGAAACAGCGTTTGGAAGACTTTATGTCTGGGTTCAACTCGATTTCGGTGAAGTTGAAGGAGATGTACCAGGTTTGTTGCTTTGACTTGGTTGGGAATGACAGTAATTTGACTGGCGGCTGTTGCAGATGATCACTCTGGGAGGGAATGCTGAGCTCGAGCTTGTGGATAGCATGGATCCTTTCTCGGAAGGTATCATTTTCAGTGTTATGCCTCCCAAGAAGAGCTGGAAGAATATCTCTAACCTGTCTGGTGGTGAAAAGGTACGTTATTGCGCGTTTGAGAGCATTGGATTAGTGATATTCATCGTCTCGTCCCATCCTTGCAGACTCTCAGTTCTTTGGCTCTCGTGTTCGCGCTCCACGTGTTCAAGCCCACGCCTCTGTACTTTATGGACGAAATCGACGCTGCTTTGGACTTTAGGAATGTGTCGATTGTTGCTAATTATATCAAGGATCGGACGAAGAATGCCCAGTTCATCATCATCTCCTTGAGGTAAGCCGACCCGGTTATATCCAGCCATGAAGGCACCTGGGTTGACGATCGTTTCACTTGCAGAAATGACATGTTTGAGCTCAGTCATCGTCTCATTGGGATTTACAAGACTGCAAATGCTACGAGGAGTGAGTTTCGCTGTTGTTTTTGGTCATGTGGAAGTTGTCGCTTATACCTTGGTTCCCTAGGTATTTCAATTGACAACCATAAACTCTTGACGACCATTCCTCAACCTACGAATGCGACCAGTTAGGCTTAACTAGTACTAGATCACTCGAAGGATCCTGGTTTCCTCTTGCATTGTATCTTCCTGAGCACACGGTTATACTTTCCTGTTACCCTGTATCTGATATTTATCGTCTTTTTCCTATTCCTATTACCCTGTAAATATAGATGAAATTCTGATACTGCTAATTAACCCTGGAATAACGCATGCACTGGAAGGGAATCAACATCAATAGGCTACAAATGAAAAGCCTATTAATCAACCAACCCAAATGCGATGCCAACTCTGAGATAAGAAATGAAATGGCTATAGGCAATTTAAAAGAAAACGGTAGTCACTAGTTAAATAATGGTAAGTACGATAACTATGAAATGGATTCAGAACAACTAAGAGCTAGTACGACGGGGTTCAAGTAATAAATAGATAATTCGTGATTCGGGTTCAACGCTCAGACAAATGGATGGGTGGGTGTTGTTATTGAGCGCCAGGAATGGTGAGCAAAGAGTAGACCCACTCTCCCAAGGGTTTGCCTTTCCACTCATACACGCCCATTCTCCTGAGATGGCTAAATCCGTTTGTGGCACCTGCACCATTTCCTGCGACGGCACCATTAACACCGACACCGACACCAAGAGCAAGAACCTTGCTTCCACTTCCACTACCACTCCCACTTCCGCCTCCCCTCCCATTCATGGCACTTCTATTAGCGCCGATTCCATTGGAACCAACGCTCCCAGAACGCTGATGGTGGCCATGATGATAGACGTTATCAAACTCGTACCCGACCGGCAACAGGATCTGGCTGTCAGCGGCGAGCCACGGATGGCAGAGGGCCTGCACGGCGGTCTGGCGGGACGCGGATGAGTAGACGAGGAAGCGCGAGAGAAGGTCGAACGGCGTTGGTTTCAGGACAGGATCCGAAGCGGGGTGGCGGTAGGCTTTGGGCGTGCTGGGTTGTGAACCGATTAAGCCCCCGCTTGGGTGGTACTGGTGTTGAGAGGAATTGGGGGACGGCGTTGAGTGGGAACCGTGATCTGAGCTCCGTGTTGAAGGAGGCAGGTTTGGAAGGAGTGGTTCGACGGGAACTGCTGGGACCACGTTGAACACTACGCTCTTTGCGCTCGGCAGCTCGTCAAATTCCTATTTAAGAGTAACAATTTATTAGTGATCCAATGTCATGTTATGTTACGAATAAAAATAGAACTTACAGGCCAATTATCCAAGGTAGGCGTTCCGTAGATCTTGAAGATGCTCCATGCAAGGCCGATTTCGCCTCGGTCCCCATTGAACAGGGTGTCCCTATGCCACTGGGCGCCTGGGTAGCCGATTCTGAGGTAGCGAGGGATGACGAAGGGTTGGATGGGGGACATCTCGACGTCGGCGTAGCTGTCGTACGTGTCGTCATCATCGTCGCCGTCATCCGTGTCGTCGCTCGATAGACGGAGTGGCGTGAAGAATTCTGCGAGAGTCGCACCTAGACTCCAGAGGTCGACTGCGAGGGGGTCATAGTCTCTAGTTCCGAAGAGAAGCTCGGGAGCGCGGTAGGCTCTATAGGATTGTTTACGTTATAAGATTGAGTCAGTATGAAGAGTGATGCGGGCTTGAAGGGAGTCATGGAGACGTGGCAGAAATGCATAATGGCATGCCTCCTGCAGCCAAGCAGGGCCCATGCAAAAGCACGATCGAATAGAATAGAACAAAGGGTTATAGATATTGGTGACTTACCCAGTACACACTTCGAAATAGAGCTTGCCCTTGTATTCAGGCCAAAGATCATATTGCTTCGAGTACCCAGGCTCCTTTCCGTTGTAGCAGACGCCGAAATCGATGAGCTTGACACACCCTTCCTTGGTGATGAGAATGTTCTCTGGTTTGATGTCCCTGTGCGCAATCAAGCGTGTTTCGTCGTGCAGGTACGCGACAGCGCAGAGGATCTGGAAGATGATTGACCGTGCAATCGTCGTGAACTGTACTTCGTGTGACCTCGCTACTGATTCATCCGGTCTGCGCAGTGGAGGGAACGGATGGGGAGAGAAGTACGGTGAAGAGAGCAGGTCGGCCAGCGAAACTGGGATGTAAGGCATGTAGAGCTTGAGCCCATGGTTCTTCTCGTCCTCGAAGCTGCCCAGCACAGAGACGATCTAGGGCAAGGACCCGGGTTATTGCTGCGGTCCTATTGCACAATACAGCACGTAAAACTCACATTCCGATGGGACAAGGTGGTCAAGATCCTGAGCTCTTTCCTAATGTCGTGGGGCTCACGAGAGAACTTGCGGATTACAGGTGCAGATTTCACGACGATCCACTGCGGTTCTCCGTTTTTCATGGACAGCCAAGCTCTTGCGACAGTCGAAACGGGGCCTTCTTTGATATTATCATAGTGCGATGAAGGCTAAGAAAACGCGGGTCAGCGCTCCTCGAAGCCAATGATATGCTCTAGGCAAAGAGAGAGCTGAGAGTGCAGGCTCACCGTAGCCTGGATCCTGATCACATCTGCCTGTGTCAAGGTCATTGTTGCGCACGGACGGTTGTGAGTGGGAGGGGTTTGGGATTGTATTGGACGATGCTGGGACGAATTATCCCGGCACTTGTGCAGAGCAGAGCGCCATTCGCAGCAGAGCCGACGAGCTGCTCAACGTGGTCGATGTCCAAATCCTCTTAACCGCTTGCCCCGGTCCGGCACAGGAGCTTAATTAGTCCTCCGTCTCCGGACGGCTCTGCTCCGCCGACGCCCCTCCCCGTTATCCTCGACGACGACAACGACGACGACGCGACACCATGAGCGAAGAGATCAAGGGTGCCAGCAACAGTGAGTAGCTAGCCTCGCCCTCCCTGTGCGAATCTACAGCACTAAGCAAAGCCTAGATGAGCGATTGCTTGCAGCTGCGCGAGCTGATAACGAGGAACTGCTATTAGAAGTCTTTGACGAAGGAGGATTCGACATTAACTGTCAGGATGGGTGCGTAATAATTCACTACTAGTTCTCATTAATTCTACTACAACTTCAATAACAGTCTAGGAAACACTCGTGAGTGTCAGGTGCATAAACCATGATCGATGGGCGGATGGGACTGACTTGCGCCGCGCTTGTGGCCCTTGCACGCTCCCGGACAGCCCTGCACAACGCGTGCGTGAGCACTGTCAATCTCTCTGTCAGGGTTTTCCGCCGGTTAACGCGCCTTCAGGGTCCTCCACGGATCGATCGAGGTTCTCGAACACATATTGTCCCATGAAGACTGTGACGTCGACCCCGTGAACCGAATTGACCGTGCGACTCCTCTGCACCTCGCTGTCCAGATAGAAGAATCGGATCTCAGGAAACATATCGTGGACAGCTTGCTAGAAGCCGGCGCCGATACCACGTACGTTGCCGACACTTATCCTTCTCACCCCCCTCGTACTACGCGTTCACACAACCGGTTTTTTGTTATTAGGTTGAAGGATAAGAACGGATTCACAGTGCTAGATATTATACCTGCAGATGACACTGAAATTCAGAACCTAATTCGAAAATCCCGAGCTTCCAATGCGGTTTCGCGAGACGATATCGCGGATGGTAAGTCCCATCCTAAATCCAAACCACGATCACTGACATCTCCTACCCACTCTCGTCTTAGACGACGATGACAATGAAGACGGAGGCTCCGGCTCAGAATCGGAATAGATCGTTCGCCCATCTTCCCCCCGGTTCGCTTATTCTCTTGCCCTGATTATTGTATCTGATGTATCAATGACCTTATGTCTATTATTTAATAACCTTAAGCTACTTTCAATGCCGCCAACGGCGCCTTTTGCAATCGATCCACATTCCCCACTCCTCTGCGCGATGCATTGTGCAATGAACACTGAGCTAGAGTATTCCTCTATCGATAGGGGCTTTCCGAATCGGACTTCCCTCCAGCTCCAATGTCCATGACATTTAGTCCAGATGATGCTAGCTTCGTCTAACAAAACCCGCTATACCCTTTTTGTCCCCTCCAAAAGTATCGACTATTCCATCCTTTCCGAACTCTTCATAACACCAAGCGGCGCAACCCTAAATGGCCCTCTGACCCTCCGAGTCTCCTCCAAGCTCTTTCCAAACCGCTCCTTATAAGCCCCTTTAACTTCAAACTTCTCAGAGTTCCAACGGGACCTTGGAGTTCTATACACGAGCACAAACCTCCGCGTACCCAATCCCGTGCGGCATCGTCTTCTCCAGCAAGCGGTGATCAGCCTCTGAAGGCCTGCTGCCATTTGCGCTTGGTCTACGGGTTCGTTGTCGGAGGTGCCTTGGCTTTTGAGTGCCGTCAAAAAACTGGAGATTTCACGAGAACTGAGGTTGTGAAGGTTGAACGTGTCTCTCGAGTTTCGCTGATAGCTTTTGGTCCTCGATGCCTTCGCTCAAGTCGCGACCATATCGCTGTTTATACTGCCGTTTAGGAGTAATTCCATTAGGAGCATCACATCCGTCCTACTAGTACTACAGCTCGTTTACATGAGTGATCCATCATCCCATCAAAATAGCCAATTAAGCATGCCATGCATGACATGTCTCGCCCTTTGTAAGGGGCCAATAGGTAGAGAGCTCTTAGAATCTTCTTCTTATTCATTATAGAGCCACATAACGCGACACTGGGGGGAAGTAACGGTTTTGTGGGTGCGCGCCTCGAGGCTGGACGCGCGGTACCACATGCCCACACTTGACGCTGGCAGCGATTTCCCTTAAACTCGAACCACAATGATGTCCTCAGACCTCCGATGGGTGATTCCCTCCATCGTCCTCGTACCGCTTGCCTACACATATCTACTATCCGCCTTAACCAGCGATCCAACACAGAGACTCCTCCCACACCAAAGCCCAGAGCAAATATCCATAGCCCGGAAGCGTCGGGACGACCGCAGAGCTCTCGAGGCTCGAAGACGGCGGATCTCTCGCATGCCCTTTCCACTACTCTTACTCCCGATGGAACTCCGGATACTCATAATCGAATACTGCGCTGATTCCCCGGGGTGTTTTGGGTCACTCGTCCGAGTGTCGAAAGAGATCCAGAGACTGGCTTATACTTCCTGCCTTCCTCTCGTCCCAATCCGTCTTATCGACCACCACCAAGTCGAGTCATTCTCTCTCTTTTTAGAGAACAACTCCAGCCTCGCAAAGTTGATAAACCATCTTTGGGTTACTCCCCTCCACGAAGTATACGTCCCGACTGCCATCTCGATCCTGAAACAATGCACCAATATAATTTCGCTCGCGTGTACAGCACGCATGCTGCAAGACGGTGTTACCTCTGCCTTTCTGGGGTACATGATTCGCCATACAAGATGTACAGAGCTGACCCTGCTCTACACGACTGAAGCGGGATGGACGACTCTCCTGCACTCACCAAGTGTCCTACGCTTCCTCGGGGGGCTGAGGCGACTGCGGTTGGTAGGCGAACGGGTGCCAGCGAACGTCCCCTTCCCAAACCTCCACCAAATCTCGTTCGCATATAACCCACACGATTCAGACAGGTCGATTAGCCTCGGCATGAGTCTCCTGCACGCAACGGCCCCTAATCCGTCTCAGGAATCTACTGCTACTACGCCTGCTCACCTCAGTGATGCCGCTGTGAACCCATCACCCAATTTCCCTTCTCTCCAATGCGTGATTCTCGTTCGAGAACGCTCCTACGCAAGCACAAGCGTTCGGATATGGAGAAAGCCGAACGCTAGCAAGGTCCACATATTCGAGATTCCAGCACAAAGAACAGAGTTGGATCTCTGGTGCGAGAATGCGCTCGGGAGGGGGTTTTGGGCTTTATGCAATGGAATGTAGACCGTTGTGGCCCCCGCTAGGATAGGCACTCAGGAGGTTGGTCAGAAGACGAGTGAAAGGAGAATTTCGAACTCGACGAGCATCCAATTATGAAGCTTATGAGACCATAGCGAGTAGACTGTGTTCTAGCTTTTCATTGGGATCTACGATTTGCACTCCTAAATACCATACAGGTAAAGGAGCAGGTAACACTGGTGAACCAGGAACGTAGGTTGGCATCGAGGTAGATGTGCGGTTGAGGCATACTTAGTTAGAATATGGAGGCTGTACGGCGTCGGTTGCAATGGATCCGTATTCCTCACTCCTCTGCACGACGATGTATTTCGCAATGAACGCTGAGCTAGAGTATTCCACCATTGATAGGGGCTTTCCAAATCCGACTTTCGCTGTAGCTCCACCTTAGTCCAGCAAAAATGAGACGCAAGATGATGCTACTAGCTTTGCCTATCAAAATCCGCTAAACACTCCTTGTCTGCTCCAAAAAGGGTCAACTATTCCCTCCATTCCGAGCTCTTCACAACAACAACCAATGCGTCCCTAAACGGCCCACTCGTCTCGCCCCTAACCTTCTCCTCCAAACCTCTTCCAAACCGCTCCTTATACGCCCTTTTCACTGCTTCAAACCTCGCAAGATTCCAATGGGCCCTTAGAGTCCTATACACCAGCGCAGACCTCCGCGTACCCAAACCTGCCATCGTCTTTTCGAGTAGTTTAGCATCTCGCCAGATTCCCTGTCCGTCTCGGTTAGGTTTGACACCGTCGAGAACATATAGGAGGGATGATCTGAAGTCCCCAGAACTTGATTCATGGATTGCCGCGAATAAGAGAAGAAATGAAAAAGTAAAACATCGTGAATGACGGTGGAAAGAGAGAATAGAAAGCACTCACAAAGTTTTCTTGACAACCTTCCTCAAGCCTTTATGTTTATACCCCGGTACGCCCTCTCCAAAAGCATGAATCAGGGCAACAGCATGCGGTCTACTTCTATTAACGAGAACCTCGACAAAGGAGAACTCGTTCTTCGTGTTTCCAGCTGTGACCAGCCTCTGAAGGTCTGCCGCCACTTGCGCTTGGTCTACAGGTTCGGTATCGGGGGTACGTTGATTTTTGAGTGCCGTCAGAAATACTGGACATTTCAAGAGAACCTCGTGTCAGAAACGCAGGCCGAAAGCAAGGTTGAATACGCACGTCTCTCGAGTTTCGCTGATAACTTTTGGTTCTCGATGTCTTGGCTCAAGTCACGACCATATCGCTGTTTGTAGGTTCGAATCAACAAATCAAGTTCATCTTGTGGTCTGTTTAGAAACAATTCAGTTAGGAGCATCGTATCCGTCCTAAAATTTATTGAGCAATTCGTCATCCAGGGAAGCCGCCAATGAACCATGATATCGCTCACGCTAAGCCACCGGAGAGTACCTTGTTCAGCAACTCCACGTCGTACATCAACGGACCGATGGAGAGAGCTCTTAAAATCGCCTTCCTATTTAACACAAACACCAAGTCAGAGAAAGTTCAATTGAGATAGCTACTACAAGGCAACGAAGGATCCGACTCACACTTCGTTCGACAAAATATGGTGTTCCAACATCCCCGAAACATCCCTCCCAGACTTGGCCATACAATAATCATTCAGCGCATCTCTTTGTTGAAGCGTCAATTGCAATATCGGGGGGAGAACTAAACACATCCCCGGCCGTATATTATTAGTCTTTTCCTTTAGAATGGTTATGCAAGCTGTCGAACACCCACCTGCGCTCTCATCCACTCCATTACCCAGCAATTGATCTTTCAACGCCTTCAACGCTTCAAAGTCATGCGTAGGGTCGTATCCAGGCACTTTCATCGAGCCTAAGGGAGCCGGAGGGGTACTGGGATCTACGATATGCACTCCTAGGTAGCATACAGGAAGACTTGGAGCAGGCGGCAGTGGTGAACCAAAAACGTAGGTTGGCATCGTAGGAGGGTAGATGTGCGGTCGAGGCATGGCTGGAACATGCTTGTTATTTACATCATGAAAATAATGGTGTGCTTGAAGGCCCGGTTGCTCTTGTGAAGAGACGAGGTCTCCGGTTAGCGGCACTGGAAAGGTGTACGGGTTGACGGGATCCGGAGAAGAAGGTCCCTGTTCCTAATAAATAAACATTCCATGGGTAGTCGTAAGTGTCAAGGTTGCGTGAAGACCAAAGCAGTTAGCTTACCGAATTCAGGCTCCCTGAGTGAGCAGCAGGGTCTGACATGACTGTGGGAGGTACGCGCAAGTCGAAGCTGTCCTTTTATGAATATAATGGTGTACCGTGGTCTGCTGCGGCGGACGGCGAGAATATGAAAAGGCTGTGTTGCCCCAAGGCAACCCTGCTTGGCAAAGCCGGCTTGTCCCTGAAGGCGAGGAACGACACGAGAAAAAAGAACCATACAAAGCATGATCAACCTCGGTATCGTCGCTGTAACGTCGACACCACCCTCCTCTCTCACATTTCAACCCTGGCGTCACTTCCCAGTAGGCAACCCAACCATATTCTCAAACCACCGCACCACAGCAGCAACTCTCCTCACACAAGGATCGCTTTCTCCCAGCCTCAAATCTGGCCTCAAGAGCACATCATCGTGCGTATAAGGCAATGTCCGGTAACATATCGTCACCTTCGACTTGAGATTCGGCGAAGCGGTCAGGGTGGCTGACATCCCGGCCTCGCAGGCCATTAGTACGTCTACATGAATTTAATCAGTTTTGGTTTTGTTTGAGAGGATTAGGTAGGAGAGTAAGACTGACTCTCGAGATGTACGATATCCCCTCGTTTCATCACATCCTCTTCATACTTCAACCCGCCCCACACCTCCGCAACCTCCCTCCACGCAGTCAACTTGCACACATTCCCCACCTCATCTCCCAAAATCATCTTCAAAATAGCTACCTCCATCCCCGCCTCGGGGCCCTTCTTAATCCTAATCGTATCCGGGCCTTCCACCTCCAACACCGCCAACAACAGGTTCACCTTCACCGACCCCTTCACACCACCCTTCGACGACGAAATCGCGGACAAGGAAGTCAGTGCGTTGGTGTCAAAACGGAAAGTCGGGAAGTGGCCGATGGACGAGGCGTCAGAGTTGTTGTGGAAGCTCTGCGATTCTTGGGTTTCGAAACGCGTCGAGTCTAAGAACGCGGTCGTAGAATTGGCGTGGATTTGTCGTGCCTGCTGCGAGTCTTGCAAGCTAGATTCGTCTACTAGGAGGAACGAGGGAGCCGAGAAGTCTCGGTTGGCCTGGTCCTGAGGTTCTGTGGGAGGCCAGGTAATTACTATAGACCCGTCTTCGTTCTACGATTAACTCTGGTTCGGCCCGTGGTGAGAGGTAGAAGGGCTATCGCACCTCCACGAATCTGCTGGGAACCTTTCTCTAGGTCAAAGGACTCTTCCACACTCTCTTCGTGCTCGACGCTTTCGTCGAAGATAGCATTCTGGTATATCATTGAAATTCGACGACTAGCAGCCTCCAAAGTTGCCGGCGGTAATATGACCGATTCAGTTCGGCCAACCAGACGCGTCGAAGCTGCCTGAGTCACTGCCTGAGAAGCCAGGGAATGTGAAGAAAATGTTTGCCAGTGGTAGCTTGTACTGGGATTCACAGCAGAGGCAGGGGGTGCCCCAAGAAAGACGCGGTACATGATGGCAGTAGAGAACGAAGCTAACGTGGGAAGGTTTAAACTCTTCGAATGAGATTTTCATTAGATAGAACTATACACACATAACTAAGAACTATACGCGGATTCAAAAGCAGGTTAGAGTCATTACGGTTACCCTGACACTTCTAGTATCGCCTGTCGTCGTAGCGCCTATCATCACGGTAGCGGTCGCGCTCACGGTCCCTATCATAATCTCTGTGTCGGTAGTCGTCGCGACGATAGTCATCGTAGCGGCGTCGTTCACGTCGATCATCATAGTCGCGGTAGCGACTATCGTAGGGGCGAGGGTCGTAGGGGCGTTCGTCTTTGGCTGAACTGTTAAGCTAAGGAGTAGTAAAAATATCGGATAGCTTACATTCATAGCGCTTAGGGGGGCCATAGTATCGACCAGGTGTCGGGGTGCGAGCACGACCACGACGAGCCTAGAACTCGATAAGCAGGGGAACGACAAGCTCTAGACGAGTGGCCAACCTTTTCGATAGCCATAATCTTGCCCGACAACTCTGTTCCGTTGAGGGCAACGATAGCGGCATCAGCTTCTTCCGCAGTCTCCATTGTTACGAATCCGAATCCACGAGATTCTCTGGTATGCGGGTCATACATAACAGAAGCTTTTTGAACCTACAATCGTGTCAGGAAAGAGCTGTGCATAACCAATTGCATCATACATACCCTACCAATCTTTGCAAAGGCAGCTTCAAGCTCCCTGGAGTCAACCCGGTGGCTCAAACTGGAGACATGAAGATTGTTTCCGGGGTTCTGGCCTCCATCACCACGGCTGAAATGGCCATATTCAGCATTAGAATGTGATACGAGAATGTGCCACACACACCTGGCGCGGTCTTCCCCTGCACGAGCAGGGCTGCGACTCCTGGACCTTCTAGGAGCGTCGCCATTTCGCTCTCTATCCCTCTCCCTTTCCCTTTCACGGGGAGGGGAACGGCCGTTGCCGTTCCAGTTCTGGTCCTCCACAGGAGCACCATTGCTTGCATCATGCGAGGGGATGCTTATGCCACCGGTAGGAGCAATATCTTGAGATTGCCATGCTGAAGAACAAAGGTGAAGGCGTCAGGTCGAGTTCATTGAAGCGTGCTGGGTGCAGAAGAGAACTGAGGCGGCCAAATGTACGTGTACGTAGTTTGAAGAAAAACGTCGCTGGGCAACCAAGGAAGAAAAATGTGCTGGGTCGAGCATTTCGTCGTCCCTATGCCGAAACAAGGAAGAAGAACGGTCGGCCGTCAGCCAACGTCTGGCACTGAGCTCAAACGTCGTGTGCAACGCATGCTGAACACTGGCGCTGTGTTGGCCTAGCTAGTGGTCGACGCGGCGGTGTTCCGAAGAAGAATGGTGCGACTGAAGAGTGTGCCGACGCCGTGGCTGATGCTGAGGACGTACCGTCATCCATTGCTGAGAACCGTTTGTCGTCGTCGTTGTTGTCGACGGGAGTGTAGTGGTCGCTGTCAGAAACCGACGCTTGCCAGCGTTTGCGACAGAAATCCTTTGAATGCAAACACTGCCAAATACAACCCCACATCAATCCTCGGCTGCGCCCGCCAATTGGTCGGCGGTGATCTCTCTTTGTCCTCGTTCTGGCCTTGAATGTTCAAGATGTTGCTTCTGCCATTGGGCCTGTAAATCCGATTACCGGGCTGTAACCTGCTGTATCTCACGGACGATACGTTAAACTCTTGTTCTGCACCCAGTCGCTCATTTTCATGTCTTCTCGAACTGACATCATTGTATTGCTCTGGGTCTAACACTCTGAAACATAACTGGTATCTGGACTTCTGCGGATCTGAATCTGCTTTTCTACCTTTATAAAGCAATCCGAAACTAAGACAAGCAGTGACAACAGGGCCATCTTTCGCCAAGGGTTAAAGGGCGAAGGGATCGCGCTCTCCAACGGCATCAGAATATATCTAACTAACGTGATCAAATTGACTAGAAATACTCTCCACAGGAACTCCATGGCTTCTCTGTACTCTTTGACTGACAACCCCGATTTTCTGCCCGAGTACGTAACATTTCTGTGGCTGAAACCGGCCAATACCAGAATCAAGGAAAAGGGGCCCTTGCTACGTAGCGACTATGCATTATCTGTAAATCCGGCGACTTTCCAAAACCTGCCACGGTGTCATTTCGTTACGATATACTCGTGGATTTCGAAGTCAGCGAACCTTGCTGCCGTCTTGACGTGTGTTCTTTTTCACCTTACAAGGTAAGAATTTAGAAGACCAACACAAGCCGTCAACGCTCACAGCTCCGTTGTATTAGATTTGGGGACTCTAGCAAACGGAATACTGAGTTCGCTGCAACAGCTCATTTTGGTTCATCATTCATCACCTTCCTTCCAGAAGTACTGTCTTGAGGCGACCTGCCGCTTGGCAGCCTTTTCGACCTAGGCGAATTCTGTCACTGTCAACCCTCCCGATTTGCCGACTTCATGGATTTATTCCAATGGATCCAGTATCATTTCCCTCCATAGGAACCTATTCCTTCACATGGTCTTGCGACAGTCAACGTGGTTGCCGTGAATAAAAATATTAGTCCTCCTTTTCTCCTTCGATCTGACATCCCCAGACTATTGTTCAAGTCCGTTTTGACAATGCCGCCCCTGCCGTTAATTCCGTGGGACCAGGACCAGCTACAGGGGACCACTTCATCATACCAGTACGATCTAATAGTGCTCCCCAAACCCGTTTGCGATCAACCTCCACGAGGCAAATGATAATGCTAGTTCTAAGTAAGTGCTTTCAATGTGCCTTATTTTACCCGTTTCCCACCCACGTTCCTCGGATGACGTCCATGACACCGCTTCTTCTTCTATAGGGTCTGTTCATGGCAGATTCTGACCCGTGACAGACTGTTATGTGAGAGAGCCTCAAGGCTCGGAGACCCCAAAAGCACCACGCCGACCCTTTTCGACATGCTAGCAACATCTCCATCTTCTGACACCGAGTTCAGGTTCAAGTTGCGGCTCGCAATAACGACATCTTGTAAATGGAGCACAGGATCTTAAGTTTAACGCGCCGGGAGTATACTTTATCCTCGTTCCTGTAGGGATAATGTGAACACTCTTCGCTGATCGCCTAAGGGCAGGTTCTTGAGATTTGCAGGTTGTCTTCTTGCATATGACATCAACGGTGTATTGGTGAGCATCCGCCGCAATTGAACTGGTTTGCTGGCTTCTTTTGTTCAGAAGTGCCACATACCTACTACCATTAGCGCTGCTTCTGTTGTCTCGTACTCGGGGTTGCCACAGTTCTGAGCTCCTCCTACTCCATTGCACGTTGAGGCCATTGTCGACGTCACGGAACCTAGCTCCGTCCAGCTATACTTCCACAAGTCCGCTATTGTGGAAACGAATTCTTCGCTCTGGTCAGTCAAAAATAGCAATTTAATCTAGCTTCGCGAATTCTACTGCGCTTTTGTGGCAAGTTTTGTCCAAAGCAGGATTTGATTTCAACGAAGTATACATCGGCAAACGGTGCTAATAAACTGCCTTCCTATAGCTATTATACGTTCCGCGGATTTCATTTCTTCCTTCTGTCCTTCCTTCCTACTATTAGCTTATCACTGGTTTAATCGGTACGCGGCATTATGTCAACAAAGTCAAATACGTTGACGGCCAGCACATCTGAGAAGGGCGACACCTGCCCCTGATTAATCGAGTAACTCAGCTTGGTGCATTTCTCGTTGGTCCTCTTCTTGTAATAATGCACGGTCCTATAATCAATCATGATCTGATAGCGATCAGGATGGTCATAGACTGTGATAGTAGGATCCCTGCGATCCGTGAAGGCCCCTTTGAGAGGGATTCGTTCTTCAGGTCCCCAACCCCCCTTTGAGGTATTGAAAACGATGGCATTCTCCGGTCGACGAATGCTGATGTGCAGCAAGATTTCGTCGTTAGAGGTGAGAAGGTTGATACTGGTGTTGTCGATGCCTGAGGGGCCTATGACGGGAGTTGGCTTTAAATCAAGATGGCCCGATTGGAATACGACGATGGCGTTCTCCTTCAAGGGCGCATCGAGCGCTACCTTCTGGTCAAGTCGGAGTAAGAAGAATGGCATGCTTCAGGAGGTCAGTAAGCCCCAGACTGCTACCAGAGGTTTGTATCTTACGTTGTGAGATGAGGGCAAGAGGAAAGAGTGGATGGCTCATCTTTGACAGGACGAATGTTTATAAGGAGATTGTCGTAGCGGACGTTCCCAGACAGTAGGATCGATCCGGGTCTCAAGGATGTATTCTATGGCAGCGGGCACGGTCCCCTAGACAGGAGCGATTGACAGCTTTTAACAACAGTATGCCTGCGAATCTGTGAGGAGGAACCGATTTCTCCTCTGATCAATCTTGCTCTCCTACGATCTTTAATATATATCTGTTGGAGCGTCCATTAGCCAGATAATGGAGGTAGTGCTTAGACTGTAGTATAATTTTTTGAATTGGCGATAGCACAAAACCTCTGTGCAACGGTTGCAGGATGTTCAAAGCAGAAGGGCGTCTACCTTTCCCGTGAACTTGCCAGTGCGAGTCGGACTCCGCGTAGTGATAGAAATTTGTAAAAACTCAGGTGGCCCTCGAGGATCACCGATACTACATACTACTTATGGAATGCGGCCGTACTGCGCCGATCTTCCTCGACAGAACCAAGTATTTTACTTGGCTAGGCCTGACTACTAGCCGCACGGCATTTGAGGTATCCAAATGGTGCGACTAGCCATGTTGTTGACATTCAACGTGATATTTAACATTTTCGGTTGGTCTGTTAGTTAAGAAAGTGAGATTTTGAGATAGCATCGACACAATGAGATGTTTAGAAGACATCAGACCTGGGTCCAACTTATTCATTAGCTGCACGGCATCTTCGTTGATAGAGCCAATGTTGCCTGCCTTACAAATGAGGTTATACATCCCTCACAACTCACCGTGGCCCTTGAGGATCACCATACCACATACTACCGAGTCCCAAGACCCGAAGAGGACTGAAGACCTTTACCAGCCAGAACACATACAATTCGTTATTTCTGTATTTCTGGCTTGAATTGAGCCTTGATGAATCGAGCATGAACCATACGGCGTTTAATTAGAAATCTTTGTGAAGGAGTCGACATCCTAGCTCCGACATCCATCGGCGTATTTCGCAAAGAACCGGAGACGAACTGTGTTGGTCTTGGCAGAACATATCACAAGACAAGACAAGAGGATCACAAGTGGTTTTCGTGATGTTCGGCGAGCCGTAGATCCCTTCATATCTCCAATTAATAAAAGGTGTATGTAATATATGCGCGTCATGAGAGCTTATCTACGATTAGAAAGCCCTTTCAGTAATTCGTTTAGATCGGCCGGCACCAAAGTCTACAGCGGACTATAAGAGGCCAGAGCTTAGAACACCGGGATATATAAGATATATAGGTCTATTGTTAGAAATGAACCATGAATTGCCGGCGGAAGAAGTCCTATGTGCAAGGTCGTACCTGTCTAGATTTACCATCGGTAGGTTTCATATCCCGTTGGATGAGGGTATAATGCCTAAACCGGCCCGAAGGCTCCTGAAATACACCGGGGGGATAGAATCCTCCTTCAGGTATACCAAGCACCAAAGACTCTCTCAGCCCCGGACGAGCGGACTATTTCAAATATTGATTTGTCGTCCTTTGTTCTCCCGTCGAAACGAAACACTCCGGGAACAAGCTTTCGTTCCAGAATTACCATAGACGATCGGAATCTATGCGCAAATTGTCCCTTAAAGCAGGAGATTTCACAGCAGTTACTCAGTGCCTCCGCATTTGAGGGGCACCATGGATCATAAGTACACCACAAGGACAGCTAACACGACTTTCTGTACCGCGGTTAGTGAGGCTTGTGGAGCATATATGGTCATTCAGTGCGGCCGTCGACTTCCGGGAAAATGCAATGGCCTTAGCACTTTGTTACTTCATTGCGGCGACTTTAATGGACTTCAGGCTACCTCGGGGGCAATGGCGCATATAACATAGCCCAGGTTTGAACCACCAAACTGATTCGTTGTGGAGTCCAAGTTATGATGTCAGTAAAATGATGCAAAGATTCTACCGGCAACTACGGGTGGACTGGTACAAATCTGTACAAGTTCCTGTTAACATACGCTGGCTTGAAGATTCTTGGGACGGGGGATTCTAGTCACAACCGGGTGACAGCAGGGAATGTTGCACCGCTCAATATGGTAAGCGCCCTTCCAAAGAAAGATGATCGTGGTAAGAAAAAAGACCTTGACGTGCTGTAGGACTAGTTATCGTAAGCTCCTTCCATGAATTGAGGACCCTTGGCAGGAGGGAACGGGCTTCTTGCATGAAGGGGACTCCGCCGTCGGCATCTCTCTGTCGGGGAGTGTGTACTACCCGGATTCTTAACAGAGATTAGAAATGCGAAATTAAACATCCTCCTTGAGTCGCGCGGTCCTCTTGTTTCCCAGGATGGCAACTTCACCATGACATCCCTTAAAGCACAATGAATACAACTGGCAAAGATATAAGATGAGCTTGTGGCGATAGACAGTACCGAAAGGGTTCGCCGTATATATTTAATAAATAATTAGCTACCATGAATTCTTTAGGATGCATGCGCTGACCCTGAGGCACCACCAGGCCTCTTAAAGTCACTCATTTCCTTCGCGCCTTGGTCCCCGTCCTCCATGACGTTATATTCATTGTAATCCTGCTCGTCCCCTTCATCCTCCTCGGTATCTCCCAGCATGAAGTCTGTCTTGGGTGTCACGGGTGGAGCAGGAGCAGGTTGAGAACCAAGAAGATTAGCGGTGGGCACAGGAGGTTGATTTTCCGGAATGGTCGGCGATGGAGATTGGGATACCGACACAAGAGGTGCCCTCGGCGATGGCGAAGAGGTAGACGATACATTAGCAGACAGCGACGGGGATAGAGAACGTTGCGATAACGATTGGATACGCTGGTGTTCGAATTCGGCATTGACTTGAGTTTGATGCGAGACTGGATTTGTTTCGACAGGCCGTTGAGGTGCACGAGCAAACGCAGCTGAGTTAGAGGCAGCGCGGGGTTGAGGGCGAACAAATCCTTTCCCGTGATCACCGCTTCCTGCACGCCCCTCCAAATCTTCACTACGTCTGATGTTGATGCCTACTCCGGTTTGGTGGCTGACGGGATTTGGTGCGCTCGGAACACTGTAAAATCCTCCGGAAGCTCCAGAACGTGAGGCATAGCTCGAAAAAATGTCTTTAGCCCAGTCCCAAGCTTCGGCACCATGATATCTCATAGATTCTAGAGAAAACTGAGGGATTTGATCAACACCACGGAGTTGAAGAACGAATCGGTTATACAGAGTCCCGAGGACCGCGTATGTCAGCAGAAGGACCAAAAAGCTAGATAGGTAAAGGAAATCAGAACCGACTCGGGGTGTACAGGAAAGCTTCAAACTTACATGACCGCGAGGGTTACGAAGAAGGTCCAAATAATTCCGCTTTCGCTAACTGCACAAGCATACTATGATACCTCAGGTTAATAAGCTGAGATTATGAAATATACTTCAGAACGTACTTGCGTCCGCCATTCGATCACGTATGCGCAGCCTTGTTCGTCATTACCAGGGGGAAGCTGTGCGACAAGACGCGGCTGGCCAAGATTGGTGACGGGGTCGCAGATGAAGTCTACGACGGCAGATCCTCTGATATCTTGAGTCGCATTTCCAGTCGATCGACATTTAGAGCCAGAGGAAAGGAACAGCCGGGGGTGGTTGTCATAAAAGGAGAGCTCGGTGTTCACCTTTCTGAGTTTAACGAGTCAACGATAGACTACATATAATAGACATCAGATTACTCACCCAAGGACGAAGTCTCCGTGCCCTCTCCGCACGAATGCAGCGACATCGCTGGCGTGAATGTCGTCCTTGACGCCCCAGGTCTCAGTGTGGACTGCTTGACATACATTTATTGCGAACAATGCCTTAGGGTCTTGCCCAGAGACCTGATGGTCCTCGCTGTAGTAACCGTTAAAAACCACCGGAGCATTTTCGACTTTGAATTGGGCTACCTGGACTTGAGCGGATTCAGATCATAGAACTTGCCCTTCGCGTGGATAGTGCAAGGCTTGTCTTCAGCCGCAACGGAGTTCGACAGGACCAGAACAGCGAATGCAAGTGAGAAATTTGGGGTCTTCATCGTTGTCTAGGGCGAAGAAGCATCGAGTAAGATGTATTGGTCGGTGTACTACTTGCGCTCATTAGCTTTGGTGCTGCAGAGCGCGGCGTCACGCCCTGCAGCCAGTCACAAAAGCGTGACGTGACGACACGTGACACATCCCGCACAAATCCGAGGACGCTGAGTCGCTGTCGTCGAGGTCGCCGTGCTCATCGTCGTTCCTCGTTGTCAGCTAACTTATTTACGTTGTTGCCAGCGCCGACAATGCCCTCAGTGCTGCTGCGCTCAATAGCACGCCCAACGAGGACTCTATCCACCCATTTTGCAGCGCGCAGGACGCTTCTCACCACTTCCGTTCGCCGTCAACAACACGCCGACGAGCTCAGGTCCCCTCATGAGTACCACACTGTCGAGGACATGCAAGGCTTGCATGCTAGTGAAATTCTGCCAGTGCCTGGCTCTCAGGCCGATTCCAAGATGCGTCACTTCACCGGTATGTCTTGAAGCGTTCAATTGGACTCGGGTATTCATTGAAGTCTTGTTGCCCGTTGATTTAACGAATAGTGAACTTTGGGTGAGTGGTTAAGAAGCATACTACCTACTGAGTGCGATACTAATTCATGACCGAACAGTCCTCAGCATCCTGCTGCCCACGGTGTGCTTCGTATGATTTTGGAGCTGAACGGAGAGGAAATTCTACGTGCCGATCCTGTCAGTTTGTCTTTCAACTAATTGATTAATGGTTTCTGACGTTTCGACTTGCATCCACTTGCATCCTTGGGCAAATTACGACTTTCAATATCACTCTCAACCTGAAATGGTTCGACGCTCCAGCATATTGGTCTCCTTCATCGCGGAACCGAAAAACTCATCGAATTCAAGAACTACACCCAAGCCCTTCCTTACTTCGATCGTCTAGACTACGTCTCAATGAGTATGTTACTATTTCGCACTGCATCCCTATTTGATTTGACGGGGTTGTTAGTGACCAATGAACTTTGCTACTCCTTGGCCGTCGAAAAGCTGCTCAACATCGAAGTTCCTGAACGTGCACAGTGGATTCGAACACTGTTTGGCGAAATCACCCGTATTCTGAACCGTACGACGCGTCTTTCTGCACCACTTGTCGCTGTCTTAACGGGTCTTCGCAGATCTCATGGCCGTGTTGACCCACGTCATGGACGTTGGTGGTCTCACCCCTTTCCTTTGGGGTTTCGAGGAACGTGAAAAGCTCATGGAATTCTATGAACGAGTTTCTGGTGCACGTCTGCACGCTGCATATGTTCGTCCCGGTGGTGTTGCCTTCGATCTCCCCCACGGCTTGCTCGAAGATATATTCAAATGGGCCACACAATTCGGAAGCAGAATAGATGAGATTGAGGAGGTTGTCACCGGAAATCGTATCTGGAAGGAGCGGACGATTGGTATTGGGGTTGTTACTGCCAAGCAGGCTTTGGACTACAGTTTCAGCGGTGTCATGCTCCGAGGTAGCGGAGTTCCTTGGGATATCCGAAAGGTGGCCCCTTATGATAAGTACGCCGA
The DNA here is from genome assembly GCA_900156845.1 of Coprinopsis strossmayeri. NCBI lineage: Eukaryota > Fungi > Basidiomycota > Agaricomycetes > Agaricales > Psathyrellaceae > Coprinopsis > Coprinopsis strossmayeri. Next base: position 89,844 of record FTPT01000041.1, on the reverse strand, counting down.
GGTAAAAGCTTTTTTGGTCAAGTGCTATATGTTTCAGAGGTTTAATCATACATAAAGGTCGAGTTCGACATCCCAGTGGGCAAGAACGGCGACTGCTATGACCGATACCTGTGCCGTGTCCAGGAAATGCGAGAATCCCTCAGGATCGTCTCTCAATGCCTGAACAAGATGCCAACTGGTGTCATCAAGGTCGATGACCATAAAATCACCTCACCTCCTCGGGCGATGATGAAGGAGAGTATGGAGAGTCTGATTCACCACTTCAAGGTGTGCTGCCAATTTGCTATATATTTCATGGGCGCTAAAATGGCACGTAGCTTTTCAGTGAAGGTTACTCCGTGCCACCCGGTGAAACCTACAGTGCTATTGAGGCGCCAAAGGGAGAGATGGCTGTCTACTTGGTTTCGTATGTCTGATCCCCCCTTCTGTTGAACTAGCAGCTAATTCTCGATGCAGCGACGGAACAAATCGCCCATACAGGTGTAGTATCCGTGCTCCCGGCTTTGCCCATCTCGCGGGATCCGACTTCATGATGAGACGTACGTACTGAATACTGTTTCGTTTAGTGAAATGAGTGCTAATTGACCTTCTTTTCCACTCCAGATGTACGTTTTTCAATTATGTAGCTACCACGAAAGTCGGGAAGTTTACTGACTATTTTTTAGCACATGCTTGCTGATGCTGTCGCCATCATTGGTACTATGGATCTTGTGTTTGGGTGCGTTTTTCCTGGTACATTCTATATGCTTCTATCCGTCTAATCATTGCCTTTCGTCGCTTTACCCAGTGAGGTTGATCGGTGATCGCGTGAAGGTGGATTGTAGTAGCTTCAGTTTAGCGGACGACATAGATGTAGAATGGCAGTTTCTTTTTTCTTTAAGCGAGTTGCTGAAAAACACCTTAGTACTCATCAGTGCTAAATTTGGGACCTCGATGGGAGGCTAACGTGGAAACGACACCGAATCCCCGTTAGTATATCGGTTAGGACACGTGCCTCTCACTAGTAAATCGACCGCCCAGACAGAGAACCTAAAGTGAAGGTCGGTAGACCCTAAAAGCCGCTTACAGGCCTGGAGCAAACCTTTTGTTTCTCACCGATATCGGAAGATTGACAGAGGAATGCTATGTAAGTCGAGATTTCGATCTTGTCCTGGATGCATTACTTAGGGTCGAGCTCGACTTTGCGAATTACGGAAGGACCGAAAAATAAGCCACGAAATCAACGCGACAGACATTTCGGTGTACAGGAAACTCGGAACCGCTGGCATGCAATGGGCACCAGAAGCCTAGCATGAGAAATATTTTCCGGAGTCGATGGTTCTCTGATGTAATTTAACGAGCGAAATCAGACTCAAAAAAGAAAGCTCGATTGTTCGACTCCGTCATACGTTTCTGATTTGCCCTATCATGAGAAAAGAGGAACTTCCAAGTTCCCCACCTAACCTTCTGTGTGCGATTCTATCGTTGACGATCTGGCTTATCTTCCGCCCCATTCGCTTCGCCTTGTTCTTTTTTCTCTAAATTCGCCGAAAGTCTGTCATTGTTAGGCCATCCTGTCATAACTGGAGTCCTCGTTTGGGAATTTGCTCACTCTATCTAACGTCCCGTACGTGATTCATCAGAAATCAGGGCCCACTATTAGGTATCATATCTCGGACGAACCGCCGCGTACTATTGTCTTTAATACCTACGGACTGACTCGCTTGAAGTTTAAGTTCTGTACTTCCAATTCAGGATGTAAACTTGAAGATAGAGTCCGTCGAGTCTTTTTAAAGACCGGGATATGCTCCGCTACATCAACTGTTCCTACCTCAATCTAGATATCTCTATCTATTTCGTGATATGCTGTGAAGAAGCCGTGGATACATGAGCCGATAGTCGTACCAATACCCTCACGTGTGTTAGCCAGAGAAAACTTCCTTGGAGCGACGTATTTCCCCGCTTCCCCAGACCAGTTGAAACTTCATCGGGAACACCGGGCAGGAGGAGCCGCTCCTTTCGCCTTTTCCCTCCATCTCATGGTACCTGTCAGACTTTGTTTCGTCTGTCAACTTCTTCTATTTCTCGAGTCGGATTCTGTATGCGATTTAGCTGCCTTCTAGCGTGATTATCATGGTTTCCAAAATTCAGGTTGCGGGGGCCGACCCTGCATTCGAACCATTGCCCTTCGGATGGAACGGCGCGTTGAGTTCGATGAGAGCTTGCAGTCGTGCCATCGTGTTGGACCGGCTATTCCGATTATCTTCACGTACCCATAGCCTTATACGAATTCCTCGTTTATCGACTCCATTGTTGCCGGTAATGAAGGTCTCTTTTCCGAGTGAAAGGTTTTCGCGAGGACGTCGTATAGCATCAAACTCAGCCTCACGTACCAGAAGACTCAGGAAGAACTGGCTTGGATTATGAGCCACGCCCCTGTTGCAAGCTCGTGTCGTCTTGATGTTGGTAATGGCCCCTTTCTTCCGGCAGATGGTATTTGAATGGTTTTAAGAGAAACGAGGCACAAGAAGCCTGTTCATAGACGAGTTTCTCAGACTTTATACGCCCTTCTCGGAGGCTAGCTTATGCGGTATACTTCCTTGGATCCCGGAGACACACCTGAATTGTCTCCAGGTGAACAAGCTTAACGCGGACTTGGCTTGCTAAAGCCTACAGCCTCCAATCAGTTCAGTTATCCTTTGGTTCCGAAATTAGTATTCAGTTATCCTCCAATCATTTGTCGAATATTTGGCACCAAGTTCATGGATGGTTGGGTGGCCATCTTTCGAAGAATTGGACTTCTTGTGATCAACAATACCGAATTGAGAGTGTGTCGATCCAAATGGGTTGTTGGGGTCGATCAACTGATGTACATCGCAATTGGACTTTTGGAATCTCGGAAAGCAGGGTTTGTTATTCGTGCCAGCATTTACTCCCAGCACGCAAAGCCTGCATCTGCTTCAGTGGTTGCACTTAATCATAGCTAGATCTGTTGGGATTGTATTGGCCACCGGCAGATGCGAACGAGAGAACCGGACACTAATTTGTCGAGATCGTACCGCAAGGGTTGACGCAAAGCTAACTTGATGTTTAAGCAAATCAGGTACTCAAATCGAGCCATGCTAGACGCCGTAGACATTAATGCGTCGAATGACTTGGTCAAGTCACTTACCGTATTGATCTCTACTCTCTTCGTGTTTTACATTCATTCCAAGTCTCAGTCGGCTGTGGGAATCTGGAGAATCACTAATACCAAGGCTTTGTCGGAACGGATTCCCCATGGAGGTCGTTCCCTCTAGCTAGAGCACGTCATTTCTACCAAGTACCGCTCTAATCATAATCGGTTATGTCCGCTGGGGAAGAGAAATCACAAATTTGACGACATCATCCGGTACAGAGGACCGAGAAAGCTGAGAAACGCATCGAGTGATTCACACTATTTACTCACAGCTTGCTCTCGTACATAGGAACGTCGGTCCATGTACGTCATTCGGTTGGTTGGAGTAAGCTAAAGTCCTTCCGGCCTTTACCTGATGATGGGCTCGAGGGTGAGTTTATTGTGGTATAAGGGGATCCAAAACTTTACTAAAATACCGTGCGGAAGACCGGCCAGAATCCAGTGGATTTGACTGTTCCGAGCCGTCGCCATCATTCAATGCCATTCCGTTTAGCTTATCGCTTCATCGTCGGTTGATATCTGATTATCGCTAGAGACGATAAAAAAGAGATAAAAAATAAGTTCCATGATCCGTCCCGTCCACCAGTAGGGATGAGTGCAAGCCTGAGTAGATGTCTCCAAAATCCGGAAGAATTTCCGGATTTTGGAGCATGGGAAAGCGAGGGAAAGCGGTGAAAGTCGCCGTGGTATGCCGTGGTGTTGGACTGCGTTGGAGCGAGTTGTGGGACGAGCCGGAAGATATGTTTTAGGCTCAGGCACCGAGACTATACTGATGGATGATTTAGCGAATTCGTTTCATGCCTCGAGGCAAATCGATAGAGCACTACTGTGTCTGGCTGCGTACAAGGCGATGAAACAAGCGATAATCTCCGTATCCAATCTCCAAACCGGAATGAGCATGCAGCGACGTAAGTCCATAGGGCACTAAGTTTCCCGCTTTTCAAGATGGTCAAGGAAATACCTGTTACATGTTATCGGTGGTCGGATTGGAAGTCCATGTCCGCCGCGAGAGGCCCTCGGGGATTCGTTGGCTGACCGATAGTCGGCATGTCCAAGGACAAGAACACAAGGATACAGACTTTCCATGAAACGTCAATCTCGATGGAAGCTAGTAGTTACTTTGATAGATTGCCTCGCATAAAAATAGATCGCCGGGGTAAATGTGTGCATAGTAGTACGAGAAATTGAGCCCCATAATTTGTTAGAATGAAGTCCCGTGAGCCCAAACGACGCCCATTTCATGACGCAATTTACCGGAGGGTGATCTAGGGTGATGCGTGCCGATATGAATGGTAAAGTTCCAATAAGTCCAGAGCTGCTTCCAGGGTCGCGGCATACACCGAACGAGTGCATGAGTTGAAACATGGCGCGTATTAGGGACCATACAAGACCGAACGGAAGTAGCTTGAGATTCCAGAAGGAGAGAAGCCAGCGATGCAAAATGCGACGGTCATTGGAAGGGGCGGACGAAGGAGGTCTGGCGTAAAGAGTGACGTGCACGTTGCGGGAGGATCATTGCACCACACTATCGGCACATTGTCATGTCTTGTCCAGGCTAGATGGTTGCTGAAACAGTACTTTGCGCAGCAACAGAGACCATTTCCGTCGGCAAGAGAGGCTATTCGAAGTTCATGAACCAGGGATGGAAGCGAATGTCAGCCCACGACTCGGTTCATGGCGGCTTGAGTTGCTGCAAGGGTCTAGAACCACTGGAGACATTTGGAACGGGAAATGAATATGGCCTGATGAGGAAGAGTGCGCCTGGTGGGGTGGCTCCTTGGCAAGGCAATTACCGAACGTTCTTGAAGTGTTCTGCCCGAAGATGTTTGCATCCCGAAGGTACCGGCATTGCAAAAGACCATAGTACAGTGCTAGTTGAAGCAGCTGGTCGTGTTCCAGGCCAGATTTTCAGTTAGAATCGTTCGAGCTTCCGAGAGCTCCAGTCCTACGTCCGGAATTGGACACGAGGTAGTAGAAGCCTGACCGCGTTTCCGCGAGGATCTGCAGAGATATGAACCAGTGACGGTATGATGGTGCCGCCACACAATTATTACGGCCAGGAGTCTGGATGAGATGTGATTATATCTGAAGATAGAATGAGCCTGAGCACTGGGGTCAGGCGGACTTTGATATTCTCCAGATTTGGTCAAACGGGATGAGGGCCAGTCCAGCTACCTGGTGCCGTCCTTCTTTTTTTCTTTAGGGTTTCGAAGAGCACCACAGCAGACCGTACATCCAGCCCTGTAGATACATCAAAAGAAGTGGGGCGGTGGCTGCAAACTCAGGAAGATCCATGGTCATCGCGCGATTCTGCTATTTCAGCTATGTTTGTACCCAGAAGTGTCACACGATGCAAGAGCCGATATAAAATTATATTATTGAAAGTCAATCTATTACGGGCATTTTTGAATCACGTACTACTAGAAGAACAGAGTATTAGCTATAGTAGAGAATGGTGGACTCGTCATTGACAATGACATTGGCATTCAAGTATGACATTGTTGATTCTATCCAGTACTCGATCACGTGACTGACGCGCTCGACCCTGCTCCACCATTGTCCTCGACGGTTGAACTTGGCTTGACCTCGGATTCTACCTTTACAAGAATAGGGACACGGAGACTCAAAAATTCCGATAAATAAACTACACGAGGTGAGTTGCTTATGCATTCTATGGTCTTCTCCCGCCTAATGGCTCTGTGTAGGGACCAGAAACGTTCTGGAACGATGTCGCCTTCATTGGATATGGGCGAAGGATTGAGTTTGCGGCACCTGCCAGATACATCGGACGCTTCGTTCTCGTTTCAAATACCGACCTCGACTCGAGGTGACTACCTGCTGGCCGATGACGGCGAAGACTTTTTCAAAGGGGCAGAAGATATTCTTGCAACACCAGTTCCACCCAGATTCACCCTCGATTCACCATTAACACTCAGCCAACTGACACCTAGACCATCGGATGGAACCTCTAGCAAGTTCACACTCTCTTCACAACAACGCCATTCCCGTGGGCCTGAGACGGTCGAACTAGACCAGGCTGCTCACCAACGAACCCCAGTAATCAAGGCCCGGCGTACTAATACGGTAAACCCACAGCCCAGAGCTATCACTCGGGTTGCACAACCCTTTGGAAATCTGGGAGCATCTCCCGCTGGTGAACGGATTGATAACCTGAGAGCCCAGGTTAATTCGTTGTCAGATGAACTGGTAACCATCCAAGAGACGATTCCATCGAATTCGCGGAAATCAGATATGTCGATCCCCCTTCCAACTGATGGGATGCGCCCCAAGAAAGCATCCACTGAACGACAGAAAGAAAGTGTCATTCATGTACGTACTTGCATTAAACCTCTCTTGGTTGGTTAATTGATTGACGGAAACGGACTAATTCGCTCAGGCCAGATCATCAGGGGAAAGAACTCGACGACGGGCAACGACGGGTACCACTGTACCTTTACGCAAGGTCGTGACAACAGTGTCTCGGCATGAGCTTCCATCGGAAGACCCTCCACATAAGCCGCTCGATGGGGCATCAAGGGTGAAACCCGACACTAGCGGGGACGCTGCTGCTCTAGGCGGCATCGCGAAACGTCTATTAATGTACAACGAACAAATTAACACTGCACAGTATGTCTTCTCGAACTCCTTTTCGTACTATGAACGGTATTGATCTACAGCTAGGGACGCTGTTGGAAAGATTTCTAAAGCACCGAATAAGCCAGGCGCATTCTCACAGGTGCCCCTTTCACCAGCAGAAATCAAACGATCATGCGCATCTTCTGAGCCCTCTAGCTCAACTGACAGCCTTTTGACACTATCGCAACTTTCTCCTCAGAAACCCCGTTCGGAATCCCGTGATGCTGTCTCGAGTCCTGACATCTCCGTGCCAAAGCCTCTTTCTTCCTCATCGATCCCCAAAAGGCCCGCTTCTCGTCTATCGGATGATAGTCGAATAGGAAAGAAAGCCAAACGAACTGTTCTATCCACAGCAGGCGGCTGTTCTACAAGCTCATTGAATAATAAGTCATCGGCGGTGGTATCGCGCAGACGGGAGTCTATTCGACGTCGCCTGTCCGGCTCTAGATCAAAGCCGAACGCCATGGGCCTAAAGTCAAAGGCACGATCGACGACATCTGGTGCCATGGGAGAGACTAGCAGGCGCACCAAGCCCAGAAGTTTAAAGATTTCTCCTTCTGAAAGTGAGACGCGTGCAGCCTTGTCGCCGACAGGGGTATCTTCCACTTCGTCGCACCAGTCTGGGCGAGATTCACACTTGCATAATCATACCAAGATCACATCACCGTCAAGTTCCTCCCTATCTCGACTTGCTCCCGAACAGGAGGGAAGTAGAAGGGCGTCTACGTTCACGAAGAAAACTGTACGTAGCCATTCTTTCTTATTGTTTGAAGTGGAGTTGATTTGCATGTTTCCATCCCCTATGTTTTTTTATATCAAATACGGCCGTGGAACAGGTTGTTCGGGCTACCATTCCGCACGAATTCAGATTTCACGTTGATGCCCGGTTAGAAGCTCGTAAAAGTGAATCAGAGAAGCCTGATTCCCTAGGCGGTGAATCATCGAACTTGAGGAAGTTGAAGCGTTCCATACCCGACTTCAAAGTGCTGCATGCAGCCCATGACGCCGAGCTTGCTCATCGCAAGGAGAACATTCATCCCGTCGTACCCCACCCGATCAAGTTCGAGACAGATGCGAGGATGAAGGAACGTCAGAAATTTGAAGAGAAGATCAGGGAGAAAGAACTTGAACGGCATCTGGAGCTTGAAAGGAAGAGGAGGGAGAGGCTCGAGCAGGAGGAACGGGAAATCCAGGAGATGCGTAGGCAGGCAGTTCCAAAGGCAAATGAAGTTCCAGAGTGGTACAGGGATGCGCCGAAGAAGGCCACAAGGCAACGGTCGTAGTTCCCGGTTAGTTTTTTCTTTTTGGATTTGTTTGTTATTACCCGTGCTTTATGGATGGACGGTCTTTTGGAGTGGGTTTTTTTCTTTTTTGTTACTGCATCGCGACCAAACGCCGTTCGTATGATCCGGTACGTTCAGGGCGCTTGGTTCTTAATCCTTTCCTTTGCGATTCCTTGGAGTGACCTCATGGATTTCATTAGAGTTGAAACCTAGTTGTGCTCGGGAAGAAGCTCCATGGAGCGCACGAACGATGGCACCCTCCTGGTTATCACAAAAGACGCCAGCAAGCTTTTTTGCAAAAACCCAAGATGAGATCGTGATGTCTGTTAGACTTCTTCTTTGTCAAACACACCACGGGCAAGACATGCGTTGATATGTGATGCGCGTGGGCCACTTTTATAGCCTTTACAGGTGACTATCATTGCAGTTGCTGCGGAGGAAGAGAACCCTGAACGAATGGATGATGAATTCATGAAATCATTGAATTCCTCGTTAACGTGTTCAACAACGATCGATCATTGTTCTTGAATCTTTTAACGTGAAGAGCTCGTGGCTGGAATAAACGATCGTGATTTGAGCGAGTAATTGCCTCGCATGGTTCTTTTTTTTCACCATGCCTTGGAAACAATGCTACATAGGACCTCTAGGAGGAATCATCAGAGGGCTGAAACCTGCTGAAAGAACCTCAAGTGTTCAAGTTCGTCCGATAGAAGTCATTTCCGAACGTCCCGGATATGCATACCGCGGTCGACTTTGCCAAGGACGTCGTTCGGCGTCCTTATCAGTCTGAACTGGAGGCCGGGTGTGCGTTGTCTGCCTGGGCCTTTGGCCTTATCTCTTGGGATGGATAGAATGGTCTAGTAATTTCCTTTGAAGCTTCAGGCTAATTTTTGCTCGCTGGCAGTTTGGGCTACCGGTGCGGTTTCAGACGCGAAAACTTGACTTGTAGAATTCAAAAATATGTCGGATGGATGGGACCTGAATTTGTTGACGGTTTTGGGATGGTGTTGGCATCTGCATTCAAATATGTGTTGTTTTTGAAAGGGATTCAAATTCAAAAACGGCCGTTTGCATCGAACAAGTCAAGTTCTAGACTTGCTATGCGTGCTATGTTTGTTTCTTTCCCTTCTCACGGATGTTCATGATAGACGGGTGGGAAGGGGATACCTAGTTACAGAGTTGCGAGTTTTCCGGGCAGTGCGTCTTCCCCAGTTTATTTTTTTCTTCTGAGTGTACGTCAATCTTGTTATGATCCTCCAGAGAATTAGTTGTTCCCCTTGGGATTGACACATCTGCATCTGGTGGGTGACATGAAGGGCGAGTGCCTGTTCTTTGTACACCAAGTGATGGATGCTCCACTGCACTGCTGGGCGTCACACAGGTAAGCAGGGTGGACAACGTGTGCGCTCGTATGACCCACAACACTTTGTGTTGCCTTCTTTCCGGAGCGGGGCCGTGACCCGGGAAGGGGAGAGAAGGACATGATAATTTTGTGGGCTAACCTCGTTTGGAGGGAGATTGCGATGCGAGTTGGTTCGGTTCATTTGACCAAATGGGTGCTAGTTCATCTGGGTATGAAATTAGATACCCATTTCGTAATGACCCAAACGGGACGAAAGACGAGATGTGCACTTGTTTCTTACGATTAACGCCAGTTTCAGTTCTGTTTGTCATATCAACGCCTTAAACGGACCCGCTCCCACAAATTTCTTCGGACAATCTGGCCACTGCCGGCGAGAAAAATGTATAAAACCCCGTTGCTGTCTGTTGACTCAGTCCCAGCAAACAATCGTCTTCTCCCAGCTTACAATGTGCTCTTCTACCATTCAAGTCACTCTCTCTGCTGCTGTCTCATGCCAGAGCCCATCAATCTCTGCACAGTCCTCCGCATGTGTCAACCACAGCGCTCCCCAGTGCTGCCATTGTGGCTGGCGGGGCAGCCACTCTCCAGAGTGTCCCTTCAAGTAAATCCGTGTCATCAATGATACCCTACATCGGTATGTCCCTCTCATCCATTCACTCTTTTTTCTGTCCTTAATTCAGACTAGCTCTTGTTGTCTTCGACCTTCATCAACCACCATCGCTATTATTCGCTTTCAACATCGCTCGCGTTCCAAGTCTCCTTTGTATCTTGCATCCAATATTCACCACGCAATCGCAACGACTCATCTCCCACATACTGTAATTCGCTGGCATACACCGGCTCTAGTTGACTGCTATTTATCGAGTTGTAAGAATGGAAAACTTCATGAAGTCATACCATACTACTGTTGTACCTGTATGCTTTTTTACCTAGCAACCTTCATCAATTGTTTTCTTGCTCCCTCTTCCATTCCATTCGTCTGCACGGATTTCGTCCCGTAGGAGCCGTCTCCCAATGGTCTGTTCACGTCGCCTCGCATCCCAGTCCGTGATGAACTTTGAGATATCGTGATAAGATATGGCACCTTTTTTTCTTATACCCCCCTTTAGACAGGACCTTACTATGCCCGCGCTCCATGGTTCCTGGTGATGGATGACGACACCCGTGGTTGGCTGGGGAATGTGAGCGCATGGTGCCAACGCAGTTTGGATATCCTTTCTCTCCCCCGCATTATGTTCCGCGCCAGCCTTCTGTGCTTCGGGACTGGGTGCACCTGCCCCAGCGCTCTCGGAGCAAGGCCAGTTACCTCCTCGTACCTCCTCTCCACCTCGGACAGAATTTCTACGCGACCTTAACCTGGAGCCTGGTCCCCTATTCCTCGGGGAAACCAAACGACTTGATGGTTGGCGGCGGCGCTTCGCTCGACCGGCAATCAGCATGCCGAATCCGGTTAGACATAACTTGAACAGGAGGGCGCGAACATCCTACTTCTTGAACATATCCAACGACACACACACCCATGGCTTCTCTGATTCCCCCAAAGACCTCAAACGAGCTTCTCGTTTCTTTCCCTGCTGAACATGTTCTCCTTATCACGTTCAACCGCCCACAGCAGTTGAATGCTATGACTCCGCAGCTCACTGAAGACGTGCGGACTGTTCTAAATTGGTTCGAAGACGAGCCTTCTTTGTGGTGCGCAAATCCCCTCTCGCCGCCCCAGATCTAGCAACCGACTACGACGTATGTATGGCTAAATAAAATAGGGTTGTCATAGTGACTGGCGCTGGTCGTCTATTCTGTGCGGGAGCCGATTTGAAAGCGTAAGTCATATATCATTTCCCCTCTCTACTCTTCGCGAGAGAGTCGCCTTCCCCCAAAGTTACGATGTGGGCCGCCAGATCGCGTGTCTCTCTGACGAGTCGCGACACCCCCCGTCCGAACAAACTTTTTTGATTTATGATAGAGTCCTGATGTTGTAATTGGCAATTTATACAGATGGAATAGAGACCAACAAAGCGGGGATACGGACGAACAAGAACGTGTGGTCGCGAGCATCTATGGCTTTGGCTCGATTTCACGCCGCCACTCCCGCAAGCCCATCGTTGCCGCGGTCTCTGGTGGCGCCTACGGTGGTGGCATGGAGATGATCCTGAATTGTGACTATGTCATCGCCAGCGAGAGCGCCAAGTTCGCGCTCCCTGAAGTCAAACGTGGTGTCATTGCAGTGCAGGGAGGTGAGTAACATAATTATTCATGCCGTCTCCCTCTTCTGTCCATCTCCTTGCCATTTCCTCATTTATCATGACGCTGGATATATGTCATGTTTTATACCTGACTACACACACAACACCATATAATTTGATATCCAGTCCCCGCGCGCTGGCGCTGGGAGCCTGGCCGTCGAGCACCCCCACTTCGCCAAACTTTCGTAACGGTTAACCTAAACCTAACTGGCTATATGCATCATTTATGATCTCTACTTGCATTCCTTGACATCCGGTGGGATATTTTATTTATTTATTCAGTTCTAACGCCTTGAACCTATCTTTAGGTATACCTCGTCTCAGCCAAATCGCCGGACACCAGGTGCGTTGACGTTCTCTGGACCCTTGGTCCTCTTGATTGTTGGACAGGGGGTGGCACTACCGGTCGATCCCCCGCCCCCCTCCCATGAGACAATGCTGTTACAGTAAAAACTGACTGATTCTTTCTGCTCTATCGGACTGACTCTTGGCGGCACTTATCCTCCCGTGCCCCTCTCGTGCATACCCGCACCCCAAATCACCATTCATTTTCATTGCGCGATGTGATGTGTGCATGTGGGTCGACTCGATCCCCGGCCTTCTGAACCACCCTACCTACTACCGACCTTCTCCCGCACCCTGGGCGCTCTTGGATTCCACAGCTGGCAGCTGAGCTGCTCTTACTTGGAAAGACGATCAGCGCTTCAGAAGCCTATGGGCGATTCAGGTTGTGAGTGACCAGTGACTTTACGCATATATCTCACTCCACATTTAAAACCCCTTTGCCTAAATCCGAATTCGCTTTCTCAATTCCTATTCATATTCCTATTCCTATTCTTTTTGTATTGCCTTCAATGGGGCTCGAAGTGACGGATGACGCGCAGCTTCCGGACCTTAGACTCCACCCCACTTTGATATTGCGTCGTGCAACGAGGCATACACGCGTTGTTGGTAATTGATTCTCCCTCCTTGCGAACAAGGATGGGACTTGGCAACTTGAGGCCCTTCCAAGCTTAAAGTCACCCAGTTGCGTGCGGGGTTTTGACTTTGACTTTTGGTGGTGGCGCTTCAACATCTCGATTACCAGCGATAGGAAGAGCCGGAGTTATCCAACTCGTCCGGTCATCGAGTTCACGCCCGCGGCCAGCGCTCAGCACTCTACTAGCACATACCATTGATTCATTCTATTCAAATGTCCTTTCCATCTCTTATGAATTACCTCTTTATTTTTCGATCTTGATCTTTCACTCCTACTTTGTGGATATTCCGACTCACGCTAACCTAACCTTGCAATCTATCTATATTTATCCCTTATAGCGTAAACCAAGTTGTACCAGCATCACAAGTCCTCTCTTCGGCAATTGAAGTGGCGAAACAGATCGTTCAAAATTCGCCGGATGCAGTTCAGGCTACCAAACGTGCATTGTTGCTCTCACAGGAGTTTGGACATTCCGAAATGCTCGTACATCACGTATGGGGACCGGAAAGCAGGAATACGTACAAGGGCCAGAATATCAAGGTTCGTGTGTCCTTTTTTTTGCTCCTGTGAGACAGTGCATAGGTTATTTGTTGCTGACGGCTTTCCAATCTTTCATCATTGATGTCATTACTTACAGGAGGGGTTGAAAGCCTTCGTTGAGGTGAGATGTCCCTTTTTTTCTTTTTCAGTTGGCGGACCATTTGGAAGGTCTCGAAATGCCCCGAGTTCGTTGCTATGGTCTACTATGGTCTATCGATGTGATTCATGAGACCTTGACATCTTCATCGATTGCACAGTGCTAACCGATTTTTTTTCTATTCTTCCAGAAACGGTCCCCACATTGGTCTAACCCAGCAAAGCTGTAGTAGTGTATAAGAACGGGCTAGCGGAAACTCGGTGTCCTTTAAAGCTATAAATAAATATAAGCGCCTACGTCTTGTCCGGATTCGACTCAATTCGACTTGAACCAAGATCAGATTTCAGTGATTAAATATATGTTCCTACTACGCAGGCTTGTCAAATGTCAATTGGTATTGGTAGTGCCTGCAATGCATACATGTATGTATTGGAATTTGATATGTCGCCCGGTGTTACTTCACGCTGGTCCAGAAGTCTCCGGGTTTGCGGGTCGGCGGATACATCGACACAACTTCGCAGAGTTCGAAAGGGGGGAGTGGCCCACCTTCTCCGAATTCTCCTTCGAAAACTTATGTATGAGTATGTACATATTGCGGGTGAACGACAGGTATTTCTCACTGCCAGTCCTGTCAGTAATCATCTGGGCCTGTCTTGCAGAGGCCCATTCCGTTGACATTTTCCATCAGACAAGGATTCCGACCTGTGCGAATATGTGACTCTCAACTCTCATAGTATCTATGTTATCTATCATCTGGGTTCCTTTCACAACTGTTGCTGCTGTGGTAGGTTGATCATAACCAGAATTAGGTGATTCTCTTGATGAAATTATCGATGACTACTCCCTCCAGATAAATCAAGGTTTTTGCGTCATTCCTACATCACACTTCCATGTTCAAAGCGACATGATGTACACGACACACGACCTCACAAAATCCGGTGTCTTCGATTGTTATGATGTCTGGTCTGCCAGTGGTGTCGAAGACATTAACAGTCAGGATTCTGTGAAGAACGACTTGGACAGCTGAGTTGTGCGAGAGAACTTCTTGAGTTCTGACCGGGCAGACGGATTGATCTTCGCGTATCTCAGATTTTTGCTTATCGAGCAGACAGGTCTGATAACGGACTGGTGCTGTTCATCACCATGTGGGGACGACCTGGCTTCGGAATACCGAGTGCACTAATACTATGTGAGTACATACTACATATCAGGTTCTGTCGAAGCTTTAGGCGGCCGATGGTTAGGCTGTTTTGCTTCCACTCCTCTTCCGATCTCATGCCTTGTATCACTTGGAATTGATCTCGTGCGCGATTGGAAGGAGCCCATCCACCTGGATACGTTCCGAATACGAATAACCATAGACCTTACTTGTATTAGCACGATCGGGGGTTCGCACAGCTAGTCCGAGGTCTTCGCGTTGCCAGCTTCGAAGTTGCAAGGTACATACCGGACAGTGGCGCACATAACTCGGGTGGGTAGACTCATAGCCATAGACAGTTGAATAAGCGGGATGGAGAACTCCGACATCTGCTGTCAAACGTCCTCGGAATGTGAATGTCGAAGGGGAAGGGAAGAAGACCCTGACAAGAAGGTGATCATGACATTTTGGATTGTCACATTCCATCCTTGTTGCTTGAATAATATCACATCCCGACATATGCACTGCGCTGTATACCTACTTTCGGGTCGCACATACTGGTTTATACGTCAATTATACCGGATATGCAACTTCCCGCTGTCGATCGGGCACAACCCGTCGTTTCAAGTTCGTACGATGACGCACTGGTGTGAATTGCAGAGCATTTGTCAATGGCCACCCTTCAAGTGCGGGGTTTGTGATATGGGACCTGGGTCGAGCCCGCCTCCATGGCCTCCTCTTTTTTCTAAAAAGAGCTAAGCTAAGAATAAACGGCACGGCGTGCCGAGGGATCCATGAATAAGCTTCTCAGCCTAGGTAGAAGGAAGTGCAGGTCCACGGAATCCATTGTTTTGTAAAGGGTCCTTCTCTTAGAAGTTACAAATCCGAGAACAACGTAAGGGATACCCATCTGTTGCCGTCCGCGAAGCATCACCATCGGCTATAATGTTTATAACCCTCGGTTTACAGGTCATGCGACCCTGAATTAGCTCAAGGAACGACCCTCGAGTTTCGTGAGGCCAAGCCGAGAACTCACCAAGTGCCCGGCATTATGCAGGAGATGAGAGCCTGAGAGACGTTACGACATGGTCATTGGTATGCTTATTTGCCAACGTCATTCTGAGGCCCCCGTGTCTTGCGGATTCTGTGAAGGGGTGACTAATAGTCGATGTACTCACTCGAAAGAAATCTTCGAAAAGCTGAGCGACGTGTAACCAGGTTCCCCCTTTGTTCCAACCTTCCCAACCCCCCCTGCGCTGCTGCTGCGCACATATTTACTTCCGTTGGTTTGATATATATGGCTAGATGGGTCGTGGTGGTGCAGGACTCGCGGACATCTCACGATGGGATTGTTTGCGTCGTGCGAAAGGATGCGCGCATTTGAAAGAGGTGGTGTGGGGTTTTTCGAACTTGGGGTTTGTGGTTCGTTCGGTTTATCTCGTCGCCTACGACCAGCAACGGAATAAATAGACCAGTCGACCTCGGTCGACCGTCGCAACCCAGGCACCACTGTTCGACATATGTACCTGCAGGTCGAGAAAGAAAAGCGAAGGTGGATAGGCCGCCAGGGGACGTTCGAATGAAATTTGATTGTGGCGTCGTATGTCAAGGGCCTTGCCAAGGTTGATAGATTGTGCTCGTAGAGGCACATATCATGTAAGTACGTACTGGAGGCCTGCTCCTTTGACATACGAGTCGGAAAGGTTCTCGGAGTTTGAAAAATCGCGAAAGATGGCCCAAGCTGCCAAGACAGGCTCTGTGATGAAGGGGGTTTTGGGAAGGCGCGTCGAGTCGCGAATCCAATCGCGAGTTTCAACGGTTCCAGCTTAGAGGTTCTTAGAGGAGCTCCCATCACCCCGGTGAATATACCATGGCTTGGCAAGGATCCGTTCATCATATACATGGGCGTAGATATGGCTCCGATTGGTCATAGGAAGATAAGAGCACCAGCTCTCAAGTTCTCAAATGCAAGCTCGGGATCAAAACCATACAAGGGATGTGCGCATCAGAAAACCCAACAAGTCAGGCGGCTCCCCGATAACCGCGCATTATGTGTTGCAAAAGATGTGCGCCCGGTACGGTTGCCCACTAGGGTCAGGTTCAAATTTGGTAGGCGGTGGTGATATTTCGTGATGGCCGAGTGTTGGGGTCCTTCTCGGCAGGTGGCCAGTGGTTAGTCTGTACCAATTGTAAGGTCGAAAAGAGCGGAGTAGGCAGAGAGACTCCATGCCAAACTAAGCAGTTAGAGACGATAAATCGTAAAATTCGAATTTAAATGACTTCACAAAATGGATGCTAGCATTTAACTTGGTAATAACCCGTTTCGACTCGTCCAGATGCTGACCAACACTTGAGCCCAGCACTTTGGGGATTCCATCCTGTCCCCTCCTGTCCCCCTTGTTGCCAGTCTGAATGCTCCTGAGGGATGCATTCAATATTCTCCTGCCCCATCCAATCCGAGTCTGTCCTTCTATTACTTTAGTTATTCTCGGGGTACTAAACAATTGTATCCGAAGATAGTCCGGGTCTCTGGAGTGAAAGATTTGCTCAGTCATAGTCGAAAATTGTGTAAGTGGTACATATATAAAGCTAAAAGTGTATAGAGTGGTGGACAACCTCTTGGATCGCTTCAGATGCTTGTCAAAGTCAGCGAATGTCGATAATGTGGTTCCTATTGAGGCGCCTGCCATCGGCTCTTTTGTACCTACTTTACCCTACCTCACAGTGTTCATCAATGTATTACATGGTTCAAATATATGAGTTAGTTGTACTTACTGCGTTGTGTGGTCTGAGGCTAGGGGTTTTAGGCACCAACTGTTACAGATGAGGACCAAAGTCAACACCTGTGCGATTGTGCATAGCTTCGAAGTCCACCAAGGAGCAGGAGAAATATCAATATTAATTGACCATGCGCGGACAGAGGATTTAAACTACGTACGAGTAACAATTAACAACCCACCATGGGATGAGTTGAGTTCGAGAAGGAATCATACTAATTAGGGGTGGCTATGTTGTCATTTACTTATAATTGCAGTAGATTTCGTGAAGGATTAGACTTGAATGAAGCCTAATATTAAAGCGTTACTTGCCTCCTACAGATTCTACCGGCATTTTACCTCAGAGATGCCTCCAGAAGGGCTATTATACGAAGAGATTCGTAGTAGGCAGGGGTAAGGTCAGTGTGCCGACAAGGACCCCGGCACTCGGCCATCACGGACTATCACGACCCCCTGCCAAATTCGAACCTGGGCAACCGTAGCCCGGTCTTTCAGAAGGACTTGAACCCATAATAAAAGGCACGATGTTGAGAAGAAGAACGTCGTAACCGTGCGTCGCGGATTTTTTATGTAAATCATAATCAGGTGAACAACCGTTGATAAGTTTCAGACGCGTATAAAGTCAGGCGCCTAGTTGATTACCAAACAGGATGCTTCGTAAGGAAAAGTCAAATGAGTCAATCAATGCCTGTCAAGTGGTGGGAGTGTGGGGGATGGGAAGAAGCCTGGAAAAATATGAACAAGAGAGTCTGCTGCGAATCAAGCGGACGAGGCTAGACGTAAGTATGAGCCCTGTGGAAAGTTTGATAAAACATTTCCAGACGGTAGGTTCGGAGTGTTCCGTCTGGGTTTGATTGAACTCGATGATTGAATTGAATTGGTTTGAAGCCCCGCCAGTGCCTAGGTATATCGGTAGGTACCCCTGCCGAGCAGGAGTCTTGTTATTTAACCGGAATAAGGAAAAGGTAGGACAGACTGTCATAACCAGAACGACGAGGGGAACGGTTAGCGAAGAAGAGAAAAAAATTTCAGTTCGATAGATAGAGATAACCCGAAATAAAGATCAGGCAATTATTGGCAGCCGGAGGGATACTAGGGTTTGAATATGTCGGAGACAGAACACTGCCGAAGGCCGTGGATATTGGGCTTGATGTCCTTTCAGCCGTCAATGACTGAACGATTGCGGTGTTCAAAATAGACACAAAGCGATCATCGAGCAGACGGTCGGTGTGAAAGAAGGCTATGGTATGCCGTATCCCGCAAAGACAGTGATAGAATAGAGCGATGGGAGGGAAAGGCCTGTAACAAGTAATTAGTGCCTAGATCAGTAAGTAAGATCAAACGAGCCAGACGCGAACCAGTACGTACCTGGTTAACGAGATTCTTGGGTAGCTTAAATTCAACCGGGGAAGTGCCTGGAAGGAGACGGATATGAAAAGATTGACAGTGAGGCCGTATGGGCTGTGTCTCTATCTGATGGGAGACGACTCAATAGACAGGCTAGTGATCCAAAGAAGACAGTAGAGCCCGTAATTTGGTCGCGCCTGGCTAGTTGGGGTATTGTTAATCGAATTCGCTTCCTGGTCGTCCCAATGGCTCTTAGTAAACGGGTAGGCATCCCCGGCGCAGTCAATGGATCGAGTGTGCTGCGACAACGTCTAAAGATACGTGCCCCTCG
The DNA here is from genome assembly GCA_900156845.1 of Coprinopsis strossmayeri. Classification (NCBI taxonomy): domain Eukaryota; kingdom Fungi; phylum Basidiomycota; class Agaricomycetes; order Agaricales; family Psathyrellaceae; genus Coprinopsis; species Coprinopsis strossmayeri. The sequence goes on along the minus strand of FTPT01000041.1, from coordinate 70,953 downwards.
TACTCGCGCTCTGATTGATCTGTGCAGGCAGAAATTAGATCAGTAATAATAGGAGCTTTATTCGGGTTGAGGGAGGCGAATATTTTGCATCTGTCGGAAGACCGAGGCCTTCGTCTTGCGATAATGACAGCCATTCAGAATTTTACCCACATTCTGCTCAGTGGTGAGGTAGTATAAGGCTTCAGTAGAAGGGTTAGCACCTTCTTGACAAAGGTAGACGATATTTCTCCCCCAGCGCCTTTAAACTCCATTGGATAGGCTCCCTCGAGGCAAAGTCTTAGGTGGGCCATGCCGCGGCCAGAACTGCACAAATCCATGGAATTGGCTGTATTGCAAAGATATTTACCAGTCTAGGTTCTTCCTGTTGGAGGATTGAAATAGAACGGGGCGTAAAGAGGCGATGTGGTCCAAATGTGTCGGAGCATCAGAATAGGGGCCCTCCATCCCGCTCCGAGAACACGTGGACCCGTGGGAAGATATGCGGCACAACGGATCGACACGCGCAAGCCGGAAAACGAAAATGGCAAGTTCCTCCGCCTCTTCCAGCTCATCAAGCGAGCCTTCGCCGTCCAGAACTCCCCAAGATCCTCAATCATTAAGCGCCTTTGAAAGATGGAGGAGAAAAGCAATGCTGGTCACTGGACTTGGTGTTTCCGAAGAAGAACGTTTACAGGACTTGATGGAGACACACATAGGATGGTGCGAGAGGGATAAGCAATTTCTATTGAACTATAGTGCGTTGGCCTCTTCTCGCTGGGGTAGGCAGACTAAACTCATTCTCGAATACAGGCCCTCCAGTTGTGTTTATGAAGAAACAACTCAAACTGGCTGGTTGTGACATTCCAGAGCAGAACTTCCTCTGTGCACCGTGTGATCAAACGCGCTCTGGTGGATTCGAGGATAAACGAGGCGCCATAGTTCTATGCGCTGGAAACTTTTTCAGTCAAAAGCATATGGAGAACACGCTCGTCCATGAAATGATGCACATGTTTGATCAGTGCAGGTTCAAGGTTGACTGGAGTAACCTCCGACATCATGCCTGCAGCGAGGTGAGTTTTGAATATTGCTCTTGTTAGGTTAGTGAATGTCCCAACACTTCGGTTAGATTCGCGCGAATAACCTGAGTGGAGACTGCAGATATACAAGGGAGCTACGACGAGGCTTCTTCTCGTTCTCGAAGCAACACCAGGTAGGCTATGTTTGATACTACGTTGCCTCATATATGAAGCTGATGATCATGACTAGGCGTGTGTCCGACGTCGAGCAATAGAGTCTGTGAAAGCAAATCCAGCCTGCCCGAATGAAGCCGCTGCGGAGAGGGCAGTGAATGAGGTTTGGGACAGCTGCTTTAATGATACCCGGCCATTCGACGAGGTAAGTCTGGACTCACTGGCTTCAGCATTCTTGAGCATTCTACAGGTTTCTCATGATGCAATATTAGATCTATTAAGCCGGCCAAGCGGTTTCTTGCGGCTAGTACCCACTAAAACACCTAACCATTAAACTGAACCGGCCGTATTTAGGATTTAGAAAGCTAGAGGTTATAGTAGACTGTACGATCTCGCGAGAAACTGCGCCTTGCGGGCTTGGGTAGAATAGGAGCCAGCCACCTGCATTGATGGTTGATCGGGGCTATTTACCATTGTTTGTAGTAGTTCTTATAAAATTCTTTGACGGACGTTGACAACGTTCCCAACCGTCGTCGCCCGCCGTTCTTCCGTCTTCGCCTGTATATTTCCCTGTGTTCTCGTCGCCGTCCGTAATGTTATCCAAGCTTAGGTCAGTGACTAGCATTGTAGGCGTAGCAACGGGGGTCGCTAACAGAATTGATTAATGACGTGCAGCGTCCTCGCCCTCTGCGCCGCCCCATTGGTCTCTGCTCTCACGCTGCATATTCCCGAAAACCCTACGTCCTCTGGAGAGGTCACCATTACCTGGGATACCGCACCTGGAGACCCGTGCGTAGCATTTCCCGTGGCTTGTGTGGTCGGAGACTTAACCCTGGTACAGAGAATATTTCACTCTCGAACTCAACCACCCCAGCTTCAACGATGCTCTCGCAATTAAGACCACCATTGACCCCAACCAAGGCTCTGTTACCATTACTCTCCCCGTCGTAGAGGCTCAGTACGCCATATTGCTCTTTCCTTCGCGTTGACATTTCTAAGCCGCATGCCAGGCCTGGATATACCATTGAAGCTGTTAACATCGGCAACATCGACGACGTGTACTCAGTAACCGGACCCTTCGCTATTGGTGAAAACACCTCCTCTTTCACCGCTCTTCCTTCCTCGCGTAGCGTCACTGGAAGCGCTTCATCGACTGGTGTCGGATCTATCACGTGAGTCGTGATAGTACAAGTTTTGAAAAGCCAAAATTTAACCAAGTCTTTCAGCCGCCCAACTGGCTCTGCACCTGGAACCGCTTCTACCTCGGCCCCAAGCTCAGGCTCCAGTGGCCCCGCATCGTCAAGCGGCCCGTCACCTCCCGCCATTAGCGACCTTACCGATAACGGTGCTGCTGCTTCCAGCATCGCGCCTCGCCTCGGCGTTTTGTGTGCCGCTGTGGCTGGTGTTTTCTTTGTCCTCTAAGCTCCCCACATTCAAAGGCATCGGGCAGGGAGACTGGCATATACCTCTTGGTTCTATGATTCCTCTTCCTTTGTATTTTTTGGACTCTCTTGGACTTATATTCAGTCGTGGTGACTTTGCGCTTATATATGGCATAGCTTTATACTAGCTTCAGTGATCCGCCATTGTATCTAGCTGTTAGCTTCCTGCCTTCGCCAGAGTATGCCTTTGACTTGATCTATGTACGCTGGCCAATCTCTATTCCAATGGCCTTCCACGAACTTGCTAGGATACCCTTGATATGACTGTACTCTCTTTTTACAACGACTTTCTTTATTGCAGCAGCTTAACTTAACGCGATACACTTAGCCGTTCAAACGTCCAACATCTCTAGAGGTGTCCACCGAGTGCATCTTTCATCTTTCATATATCGACGCGCTGACGGCAATCACCGCATCGCCATTTTAGACCGTCTATTTATAACCACTCTTCGAATGTACCATCTTGGGAATGTGGTGAAAGTCGTAGAGGTTCCCACCGAGGACGGAGATGGTTTTCCGACGAACATCTATCAAGATGGGATGGTTATACAATCGGAGGGAAAACCTTCCGAACAGGCTTGTTCTGCAGTATAATAGTCTTTTTCAGGGCACGCCGCAAGCGAGCTAAGTGACTTCACGTATTGGCTGGGGTCTCCTGAGTCTGGTGCACATTTTGCTCAGCTTGACATTCGACTCGAAGCGCGTTGTTTTTGCTGTCGGCTCCGAGGCGATCGATGTAGTTCAGACGTGAAATAATTACGACAAGCAATACCTTTCAAGATATGATAGGGTGCGACTGTCATTTCATTTCCCAATTCAATTAAATGATACTAGCGACGTCAAAGGATTGGACGACGGGTACAACGGGTACAACGGGATATGCGGCCGTTACCACTTATTACTCTCTATCTTCACCTGCCCGATTCTCGCGTAGAACAGCCTTTAGGATCTGGTTGTTTCAAACGTCATAACCAAAAGGTCCCATGGGAAGAAAACATAGTGTTATATGCCTGTCTTCGTCACTTCCTAAAGCATATTAGATTGCGAAACCTTCTCGGCAGTTGAGATAACGATAGGTGGTGACTCGCCGTGTATTAGATATATGTACACACACAGGACAGTCGACATCAATCAAAGAACAATCCCACTGGAATTCAATTACCGTAAACGCGTTAGCTGTGGGTATTACATACCGGATGTTCACTTACCTACGTCCCCTAGATAGTCAATACAAGACATATGCGGTGAATACCATCCGTACAGCCCGGTTTTCCATGGGACATCTTGATTTTATTAGTAAAAATGAGATAAACAGCCTGAGCTAAACAGCTAGTGACGCCGGGGAACGTTTCTCCCGGCTTTTTGATCTATTCGAAACAAATAAGTTGACATTACAATAGAGAATAGAATAGAATACGTGCGTATGTACATATGCAAGCGCGATAGCTTTTGGGGCGGCCCGACTGGGCGATTCGAAAAACCCCGGGACCCCTTTTGCGTGCTTCTCCCGCCTGATGCAAGTCATATAGTCAGCATAACATAGCCTAAGCCTCAAAAGGATCATCAATTGGCGCGCTCGTGCGTTCGTGTAGTAGCGCTTTGTATAGATGTTCCGACCAACTGGCGGCTCGCGAGCGCCCATGCACATGTGGCCAACCCGCAAGACGATGTGTCGAACCACCCTCACCCCAAAGCCTCCGGGCACAAAATGATGTCAATCCATAGGGACAACTTCGCATATTGGCCGGTACCTACAGGAGTAACGCAGAAATTAATGTCGACATCTGTCTTGCGTGCATCAACTTATCAACAATCATTTTTTTCATATCTTTTACTTACATGGACCTACAATCTCTTTGTATTTTTTTCCTACGTTCGCCGGCATTACCTTCGGTGCTTGTCGCGGTCTCATTGAAGGTTCAACGAGTGTGGTGTATGCACCTAGTCCCTACAGATCACCGTACCCCTCGCTGTTTAACGTGGGTTCCCCGAATTCTTCGTTGGTTTGATCAACTTTCTTATTTTCTGTCGTTTGCTTGGGCTTAGCCTTGTTCTGGGCAGGTGGGTAGGTAGGTTGAAGGGAGCCGAGAGTAAAATTCAATCTTGATAAGCGGTCTGGTCCGGACCCATTCGGGTTTTGAACCGACTGACCTGGCCTTTCCGTTGTGACAGGTTAAGAGGGCTGAACGACTTGCTTTCAGTCCGAGTCGGTTGCTCCGGCAACGTCATTGAGTTATGAACGAGAGGATACAGTGATATTCCGCCGAAATCTTTATTAAACTCAACACATCACCTATTTTACCCCGCACGTATCTTGGTCAGGATGCGTACAAGCGCACGGCTGATAGTCTAGTCAGCGGGTGAGGTTCCATGCCGCCTGTTTGGAGTATCAGTATGTCCAGAGTAAACTGTATAGGACCGTAAGGCTGGACAGGCCAGGACAGGACCCAAAAATAAAGGACCATGTCCCATGATAGTCCTCTACTGAATCTAGAGCACGGCGGCTCGCTTTTGCAAGTTGTCACCAAGTTGCTGGCGCCGTAAGCAAGCTTGCAGGCAACGAGGCGATTTATCGTCATTTATGATTTTATTGCGAGTCGGAAAGGTTCAAAGGAAGTTGGATGGTGTGCCAGGTGGTCTGTTCGAATGCGCGCTCTAGTTGTCAGCTAACAGGTATATTGGAAGGGGGGCTTTCGTAAAGACTGCGGAGCTAACGGTGTTTGCTGACTTTCAGTCCATTACATTAGGTGCTTCGACAACGGCTTTTGAATTATTAGCCGGGCGATGCGTGCCTCCAGGTTGCGAACACCAAACATTACTTACAGGAAAGTTTCTGATGGGGTGCGGGAAGGGAAATGAAGGTAAATATAGCTCTTTCTCTCACAAGGAACGCTCGATTTGAATCACGAGGGGGTGCCACACGATCAGTGAACTTGTATATGGTTCGTAGCCCGAACAGGAGAAAGGGACGCGAGGGTTATGGCCCTTTGCCTGGTTCCCCCGACAAGGTCGCAACCCCAGGCTAGTTTGTAGTTTGATGCCTTCAAGGAAGGGTGATTAGTTTAAAATGTGATGGGGGGTGGGGTTGGAACCAGATAGATGGGAGCCTAACATACTCTGCCGTGGTACAGTAGGATCGGAAAGAAGGGGGACAGTGCGCAAGGGTTTAACTTACCGGAGTACGTAAATGCTGCTAGTCGTTGTTACCAACAACAGAAAGTCAGCGAGCTTGTTGGTGTTTGAAATAAATGGAAGAGAGTGCGAAATGGCCGAGGGTCGGATAAATTCTAAGATGGGGGTTCGAGCCGGCTTCCTTGTACCCCAGAAGAACCAGCCCATAACTTACCAAGTCACTGACATCACGGACCATCCTACTCGCCGGTTTTAGGTACGGACTAGTACACGCACAATTCTTTCGAACGTTCGCTCGCCTTGAGGCATGGAATGTATGGCTAATTATCAGGTTCTGAGGGAACCATTCAGTGGCACACATCAGATGTTTTGACAGAGGAACCAACGAAGCAAGTCATACATGCCAACCGTGAGTGTTTGACAGGAGACGAGGGAAAAAACTCTAAAAGCCTTTGTTGCTTTAGCCAAATTATGGGTTCACTCTTGATGGATTGATATTCGTCAAACACCGGCCGCGGTGTGAATATTTGTGGATAAGTAGAGAACACAGCCGACTGGAGCGCGTATAAATTGATACAGGGCAAGGTAAGATTGGCGTCACGGTATCCGGGGTTATTTGCATATAATTCATGACGAGATATTGCATTGTGTTTATTGGTTTATTGGACCGTAGAAACCTGTAAGATACGCTTCTCAGTTTCATGCATTAGGATCATCGGAAGCCAGAGACCTGAGAAGGAGACCAGCATCGCTACATAGGGACGGATGTACAAGTAGCCAAAGAAGGATCTCATGATGGTAGGACGAGTGGTAAGCTCGGGAGCCATCAGTCACGGTAATTCACACTGGATAGGGGGTGTATTAGTAGCAGATAATCCAATGGTGGTGACCAATAGCAACTTTGAATTCAAGATGGAGACTTGTTACAGAGGTGGTTGACCAAGACATAAGATATGTCAGCAGCAGTAAAGACCATGACTTTGGGCGCGTACGCCGTTCTCAGTGGGATTTTTTGGAAGGTGGGATATGACAGGCCCTGGCCATTCAAGCAACATTCAAGTCTAAGTGGCTGTCTTGCCCGAACTACGAGTTAAACCCTGCAGCTATTAATATAGTTAAGCTCTAAGAGCCTCAGTAATCTTCCAACAAATGTATTGCACTGGAGATAAACGTTACCTTTGCCGATGGCATCCATCAAGAACTCGCCGTTTTCTGTCTGAAGAGCCGGGCAACGCCAGTCAGCCAACCGAGGTTTGACGCTGCTCCATGCCCGGAACGGTGTCGGGATCGGGCTCAGGGACCCCGTGACCCTTGACAAAAGAGGCGTATCACATGACTGCTGACGCCATTGCTTACTCTGGTCATGTACTGGAAGCACCAACTCTGAGTATATAAGCTCAATTGTCGCAGTTCTGTGGATGATACCAAGAATCTACTCAGCGCTCTCTTCAAGAATACCCGCAGCCTTATCTGTGTCTTTGTTTTCCACATCTGTCAGACGAAATCTCGCCATGTCGCCTATTTCTGAATTCGTTGACGTATGTTTTATTTAATTATCATATATCTACCGAATCATTGGGACTAATTAGACCCGTTTGATCTAGTCCACCATCGAGAAGAACAGGGTCGTTGTCTTCTCCAAGTCTTACTGCCCATACTGCAAGAAGACGAAGGCCTTGTTCGCCGAGAAGTTCCCCGATGTCGAGACTGAAATCTTGGAGTGAGTTCAAATTGTCTAGCTTATGCTTCAAGTAAGCTGACTAGGTCCCTGCATCAGGCTCGACCTTCGAGACGATGGCTCTGAGATCCAGCAATATCTTCTCCAGAAGACGGGCCAGAGGACTGTCCCCAGTGTCTTCGTTAGTAAGTACCAGAGATGCATTGTGCTCGAAGCCCCTTACTTACCCCGCTCCACTTTTCTCTCACAGACACTACACACGTCGGGGGTTAGTAACCGGAGTTCTTTTCTGGCGGTACATGTGCTTACTATCTTATCCTTATCTAGGCAACGACGACACACAGGATGCCTTCCGGGCTGGCAAACTCGCTGGTTTGCTGACGGCCACGGCGTAGGAGTATGTTTTGCTACAGCTGGGAAGGTCTGCTAATCTGACATACCCTGTCTTCAAGGACCGCACGCCTTTAATCTCTCGTTCGGATAAGCTCTCTATCGCAGGACAAAGACACGAAGGAGGGCTTCATGACATTGCTTAGTTGTATTGGAACCCGGTACCAGCTCAACCAAAGTAGGGTATCGGCCCGGATCTATGTAAATTACCTACCGTTCAATTATTGGTCTTCTGGTACTTGAATATTCATGATTTGAGGCAATGATATGCCCTGCAAGAGCCAGTGTAAGCTGTCAGAAATGACCATGGCGATCCGAGTCGCTGTCATTACCGTGACAATCTTATCTATTTCCTGATTTGGGTGCCACGTTGGATTTGGTGGTCGCAATGGTTCACAGCTTCCGCCATCGTTTTCTCTCCTCCACGTCGTTCTCCCGTTCTTTTGCTCCCCGGAAACTACAGAATTATCCTGATACTAGAAGTATTCCGATACCGCAGCCTCAAAGATAATGGCCAGACTCCATCGCGTTGCCACCGTTGCAACCATTGTCACGACGATATACTTGCTAGTCTTCTTCCAAGTCCTGTCGGTACCCTTTGTGAGCGATAAGGTTTCGCAGGAGATTTTGCTAGTGGTGGGTTCTAGTGGCTCGCTTCGTCTTCAGCTGATGATTAACTCTCTTTCGGTCCATTTGATTTGACTCCTGTCTATTACAAAACCATGGGATATCACGACTATGTTTTGAATCTCGGCCTGGTCCATTTCTATTGTTTCGCCACTTCAAGCTGCCCTGGTGGCTTTTAGTTTCTTTTGGGTCTTACTCCCTGTGGTCCCTGGGCTGGGGTCTCTTCACGTTCAGGGACTGCCCAGAAGCCTACACAGAATTGCTTTCGGTGAGTTGGTCTTCCGGTTGTTCCAACGGCACAGCCCTCTGCCGCCGCATATCTTCGTATCGACAACGAAAGGCCAAATGGTCATCTCCTTGACGAATATGGTGGTTAGGATACAGAGCCCTGAGCGAGTAAACTTATCCATTATTCCAACTTTGATTCTTTCACGCCAAAGGTTTGGTTCATTGGTTCACACTGTCACCACACCTGGGGTACTATCTCCCAGTCGCCTATGACGTTTTGTTTATGATTCACAAAATTGATAGAAGACGCAACCTGCTGACCTAGCTTTTCTTCTTCAATACTAGGAAATCAACGAGGCCAAAAACGATCTACGCTCAAAGGGAGTGACAGTAGATTGACAACCCGTGGTTGCAGGAACCTTCTTCAAATTCCAACCGTTGTCGAACTGCCCTGACTTTTAATATACCCATTTAATCGGCCTTGCCTCCCCTGCCACTGCTACTCCGATCCGTCGCTTGGTACAATTGTATAATCAGTGAACAAGAGAACAACACGACATGTCCTACTATGCCACCCCGAGTCGCTTAAGTTGCGCGCATAATCTGCACTATTACACCGGTCCTTGGAACGCCATAATTCGCGGTTTAAGGGCATACTCCTGCGGATTGCTTCCTGCTGATTTCCAAATGGGCGTTTTATCGAATCAGGAGATGAATTAACTGACTTGCAAGCCTGCTTTGAGTTGACTCCAATTTTCTCCCACAGTTTATCTTTGATTTGGGACTTGCAAGCTCGGATGTTTTGGGAAACGGGAGTCTTCATCGGCAATGATGAACTCACAATCTCCCCCTTCCTTTGCGGTTGCTGGAGGTGAGTTGGCCACCATCATCATGCGACGGTCAGACGACTCGGATGATAAACCACCGGAACGAGGCAGTGACCAATGGACGCTTCCTAATTATCCAAAAGGTAGTCCGCACAAATATTCCTTATAACCTCCTGCAAAACTAACGTTCCGCATTTCCTATTAGGGCGAGCTTCTTCAGGATCTATGGCGGGCGGGTGACTTTCGCGCCCGATGATATTGCGCGTATGGTCCCTTTCTAGGACCCAGTGACGGGCGGGGAGAGGTTTCGTTCTGGTTATGCCTCGCTGCTTCTTCTCTTGGTAAACATCCAGCTCTCGAGCTGGTTCGAATGATTGACAAGTTGTTGGCAAAGAACCCGGCTCGTTTTGTTGCATCTCATCGCGGGATGCTCCATCCAAACCAATAATTAGGAGCTGGGCCCTTGCATCCGACATGCCTCATTCATTCTCATGAAATTTTTCTCGCAGAAAAACGCCCTCTCCCCAAGTGTCGCACTCCTCAGGGTCCATCTAAATATACACCCACCTCAAGTTCATTTCGGTATGTCTGGAGACATCGTGGGGTAACACGCGGATTAGAACTGCCCACTGGCGCCTAATTGGTCCAATTTGGAACAAGGCCGGAGGTCTACGAACAAACCTTAACGAACGGTCAACGTTCCCTTTTGCCATTTTCCGCCTTTTCTTTCCTTTCCCGATTAAAAAAGAATCACAGATCACAGGGTTGGCTTTTTGAAAATTTTTCGTTCTTGATGGGCGGAATGGGATTAACCTTATTGTACAGTTTGCCCAATCTAGGTAGGCTTCATAGAAGCTTTTCTGACTGTCGGCGGGTCGTGTCACTTCATCTCCCAATGCCAATGCTTCTCAAACGATTTGACACCCCGGCGGTGGAAGCATTGTGGATTGCAGTTTGGTCATTCAACAACTTAATTATCAAATCCCTTATAGCTGACAGCCGGTTCGCACCCACACCATCCCAACATAACCCTGCGTCATTCTTGCTTTTTGATGACTGTTTTCGTTTCTTTCGATGTGTTCTGTGTGGGGGTATTGCTTGCCTGGTTTGTAACCCTTCCATTTAGTTCTCGAAAACCGCCGTATTGGCCCTCTTTACTTACTTGGCCCGTTTTTTGCGCAGTCACAAATTCTACCTTCATCCAGACCCTTTCTCGCGTTCAAGACCCGTCGATTTTGCGGTGCGATCGACCGGTCCTAGTTGGCGGATCCTAAGTGATACACCGCCTCTCCCCAGGTTCTTTCAATGGCGGGAGGATCATGGTGCCGAGCCTACTGGCTGGCTATACTGCTATTTCCTTTGTCCGATGCATCGCATGTTCGCACTTTCAGAGATCTAATCAGCCCAGGATACTAGATCTCACGGGGGACGACTTGATTATCCTAAGGGAAGACAGGTTTAAATATGAACTGGACGATAATATCCATAGTGACGGGTATCAAGTCGCACCACTTATAAAGTGTGTTGGGGAATTGTTGCACAGTCCATAGATTTGCCTATAAGTTATAATATATATGGCATATTTTGTAACGCATAAAGGGGAACTAGTAGACAGTAAAAGTAACCACGAATGTCCATGTATACAGTTTGTGGAGTCCAGGGATATCGGTAGGAAAATAAGTTTGTAGTGATTATGAGTAACATGTAACCGAGATGTAGAAGTCCGGGTGCGTAGTCGTCGTCATGAAGCAGAGGCTGAAAGAATCCATACAAGAGGTCCGAAGTCCGTTATAATCATTCACGCTGAGGCAGAAAACAATGTGGTATCTCGCTCATCGCGCATTCAGCTGCTCGAATCGCCGCGGCTGTTTCGCGCACTACTGCCACCACTGCCGCTTTGAGCAGAGAGATGCATATTTCCAAACTCATCGGCGAAGTTATAATTCGTGCTTTGTCGAGGCTTCAGCATGTTAGGATTTAAGCTTAAGCTCTGTGTCATAGGGCTGAGGCCTCCGTAAGCGAAGTTTGGATAGGTACCAGGAACCATAAAAGAAGGCGTTCCGTTGATGGTCATGGCGGGAGACATTGCGGCCATCTGGACGGCCCAACCAGCGTTAATGCTAGGAGTTAACCGAGCATTCGCCCGATGAACCTTGTGAGTCGTCGGGACCTTAGAGGTTACAGGCTCCATCAACTTTTGTAACGCGTAAAGCGTCATCAGCGCGTCATTCCCCGCATTATGCAACGTGATCTGGGGAAGGACGATGGGTACTTGCTGAATTTCCCGGTTTTGAGAGTTGGGATTGGGAAGAGGTGGGAGTGTAAATGATATCAGGAGTTTTTCGAGTGAAAGACTTGTCCCACTCGCACGAGGCTTCTCGGTGCTGGGGTCCATCATCATGCCTCGCCATCCGGAACCGTAAAGCGATTTCTCGAGAACCATCGTGTCCAGGATGAGCGTGTTGTTGGGTAATCCTAAAATACCCATGAGTAATGAATTACCAGGGAAAGTAGACTCGAGCAGATAGTCGTACGAATTTTCATTTCCTCGAGTCGTGCGAGAGGCCCTTGGATCCCATGACCCACAAGGACGAGAGTATTTGCCATGGTTTCGGATTCTGGACTGACTAGGCTGCTATTGAGCCGGTTCGAGATGTGATAGCAAGTGAATAAAGTAGCCAACCGAACGACAAGAAGAACAAACCTAATCACGGTCTGAATCACCTGAGGTAATTTAGCTTTGGGTAGCGTCAGACTGTCGCCGAACTGTTCATGGAGTCAATTTCTCGGACGATCGAGGAAGGTCGAAGAGAATTAGTACCGCGTACTAGATGCACCCATCCAGTCAGATGGTTAGCAATGATGCTTTTTGCAACATAGAAGTTCTTCTATCTCACCTGCCAAGGATACGTAGGTGAGTGCTTGTTGACAATCTTATCGACATGTTCAGCGACGATGTAATGCCCTTTCCTACGAGTTTCCAGGCTTTGTGATCAGCTCCTCCAATGGCGAATGGAACATTTCAAACGAACCGGTAATTAGTATCCGGGATAGGCGGCCAGTGTCCAAGCCTGAAGCGTAAGGTTAATGGCAAGAGTGATTACGTTCCAATCTTATAGTCTCAAAATGAAGAACGACTTACGCTTGAAGGTGGCCGCACCGAACAGCCGCATACCCAAACTCCAGCACAGTCTTTTCATTCCTCTCGTTGACTTCGAAGTCAATAGCCAAGAAAGTTCTTTCTTTCTTTTCCCAGAGGTCCTTGACCACTTTAGGATCACCAGCGCGAACACGGGTTTTGAGCGCAGCGAGAAGAGCAGCAGGGAGTGTCGCATGCAATCGTGTATAAGTCGCATAGTCTGATACATGACGCAAGCGGCGTTGGGCGGTTTCAAATGGAACGATTTGGAGAATATTGGGTGCTTGGGGTAATGTTTCTCCGAACCTATTCAGGGATTGGGATTCCAGAGATCAGGAGGGTTCGAGGAAGCATGAATTGGTGTGCAAGAAGCACTTTACCTAGTCTTGATCATCTTTATAAATGAGTTGATTGCGCTCATCTTGGTAACGATGTGGGCCCTCCCAGTATAAGCGTCTGTCACAGTGATCACAGGCCAGGAGAACCCGAGGAACTCATCGAAGGATTCGAAAAAGTGTCCCCATGACCGCTCGTACCTATTAACAAATGAACCAGCTGAGCAAAACCGAGAACGAGATTAAAGACTTACCAAGGAATATTATACACTTGGAAATAACCGATATAAGCTGAATAGACCTGCAATACTATGCATCAGCCATTCATAACCAGTATCTGTCGACGGCTTTCCATACCGAATGAAGGTCACATTCCCAGTTCTTGGGGTCTACGAGCACGAAGTCGCTCATCGTCGTAAATCAAGATAAGTAAAGGTGGTTGTCCTGCGATGTCGTTATAGGGGGCCTGTCCAGAGTACCCAATGGTCCAAGCAAACGGCACGTTCCAGTGTGAGGTATGCCGGGGTACGAGCGTATGTTAAATGCTGCCTGGCAGTAAGGACTTAGTCGGCTGTTATGGAGAAGCTAAAGCTAGCTCAGTAAAGTGCCCCTGCCAACCAAGACTTTGTATGGAGATTCGAAGGCAAAAGGCAGGGCAGCACGGTGAACGACTGCCGCTGAGTAACCCTGGGCTGGTCAAGGTTCCGAACCAAGCCTCGTCGCTTTCGCCATCATCCATGCCGTGGTTCCTTGATCCCCATTTGACACAATTCAGAGGGGGAAGTCCATGTTTCCTGTCGTCGGTGGTCGCTTCATCGGAGGCTAGGGTAGGGGTATGATTGCGTGCACCGGGCAGTGCAACTTGGGTCGGCTATAGAGAGAAATATTCGAGTAATCCAAACCCACGATGTCAACGTTTTCGGCATTTCTTCTGTACAGATTCAATTCACGGAACGAATGAAGGGAAGCGTTGTAGCAATAGATACAGGGAATACAAACAATTGATATAGACTATTATCTTTGTAGTGGAGCGAGGTGAAGTCACCACCATACACGGCATATTCCATCATCCTAAGATTTCGGAGGAACCGCACGGCGAACTGGAATTCGCGATAGAATTACTGACATTGATCCTCCACTGGGCCACTCAAACGACGAGGTAGTCATCTGTTGTCACTAAGGAATCAACAGAGTACACAGGCGTTTCTCCTTCTCCGATCTTCTGCACTTCCGTAACAGAAATCCCTGCCAGGCTGCCCTGGCCAACGAAGGTGACCTCGACGGGGAAGAACGCTCCGACATCTATTCCATTCACGCTGAAGATCAATGAACCAGATCGGGTGTCATCTGAGGGTGAGACGATGGGTATCTTCCAAGCCAGAGAGTGTGAAGTCGGGTCCAAAGCCCAATCCCCGCTATGGGACGACACTGTCGGATATGAACCGTCCCTATACGGTGATAACAAGGGGTTAGAAAAGCGCGCAATACCAGACTAGAGTCTAAGCGGAACTTACGGAAGTGGAATCGAAATAATGACGTCGTAAAGTGTAACGCTTTCGGTCTCGAGTTCGTACTCGATGCTAACCTCGCAAGTTCCGTCGTTAGACGGTGTGGGCCAACAGTTTACTACAAACAGGATACAATCAATCCGTTCAGATTTCAAGCGACTTGGTTCACTTACTCGAAAGGGGAACATTGCTTTCATCCGTTCCAGCATATCGCCATTTCAGCACGGCGAGGTTTTGCCCGACTGGGAACGCCTTTGAGGGATCTTTCAGGGCGATCACTCGAGGTTGTCCCGGAACAAACTTGGAGACATTAGGGTGCTGCTTGAACTGCACGTTGCTACCCCCGAAATCTGAGGGTGGGGAGAGCGCCAACCGCAGATGAGCGTGCTCAGCATCGGAGATCAACAAGTTCATATCGCCCTTCAGTTCCATAGATTGGACACCACCATCTCGGAGTAACGACAATGAGAGCTGTTCCTTGATGATAATATGAACGCTTTAGTCCCTATCAGCAAATCATCTCGATGTCAATTATCTAAGGACATACGATTCTTGTTCGACCTCTGGCACACTTCCACGAGCATTGGATTGTGGCGTCGCTGCCTTGGGTTGCTCTGCGACTGCAGGTGTACTTGGGGCCGAAGGTTCTGGGGTATACGCCACTTCAGGCCCAAGAGCATCAAGTAAGTCGGTCTGCTTCTTCTTGGCCCCTAGTTTCATGCCACTACCCTTGAAGGCTGGAGCACGAGGAGTCGATGTCGTAGTGGTGGCGGGCGTTCGAGAAGTTGACGGCGGTTCAGGTGCCTCATATCGGGGTACAGGAGAATAGCCAGTGACACCTCCACCGATCCCGCCCAGATAACCGGTCCCGCCACCTCCCCCACGGCGCTGCTGTTCCCTTCTCTGAAGCTCGAGTTCTCTTGCACGCTTCTTGATCAACTCCTTTGCCTCGGCTTCTTTATTCTAATGCAAACATGTATGAGCCCGGCAGCACCTATGATTAGGGGGACGACGCACTCTAGCAATGATATCCTGAATCTTCTCTTCATGGCTCTCCATCTCCAAGATGCTCTTGACCTGGGTCAAGCTAACGTTCTCCCGGTAACCAGAACTGACAATCTCGTCGAATGCACCGAGCAATTCGAAGGCGTTTTTCAAGATTTCCCGTTCATCTGCGCTCCTACAGAGATCGGAGACAACCCTAGCAAAAAGGTGGAGTGTATCGATGTCTTGCAGGATGTTGGATGCCTTGTTGGTGATCAACAGAATATAAAGGTCTTCCAGCGGCTGGTACACGTATCGAACGTCCGCCGTTTCCACCGAGGTATGCTGGGTGTTGGTTGGAATTAATTTAGGGAACGAGGCCAATAAAGATTCAATTCTCGTTCGCGTCATATCGCGAAACTGGCGCGAAATAACGGCTATAGTGGAAGACATTCGTTCATGGTGCACACAGAGAGAGATCGGACTTACGTTTCCCGCCTTTTGTGCATATCGACGCTGCCAGTACGACCTATAAGCTGTATATTAGTACTAAGATCCTCTTTCCGCTATATAGTACCAACCATGATAATCGACTTCCTAGGTTCTGGTCACTGAAGGGGTATTGTGGTGGTGATCATATGGCAGGTACGTGTCATGTACAAGGTTTAGGGCAGGTCAGCTGGGTGTTGCGGAGATTGCCGAACCTCCAAGCACTGGCAGCTTCTCCTCTTCCTCGCCCAAGGAAAGCCCAGGCTTTTGCAGGTCCAATGTCTCTTCCAGAAGATATCCTCTATGGAATCTGCGATATTGTCTTTAACGACGTGAAGACTCTCCAGGCGGTCGCACTGACAAACAAAGCTATATCAGGCTACTGTCAAAGGCGCCTGTTCCAAGCACCATCCTTCCACACCATGATCTCATTTAACGATGTAGAGGTCGGAACCCTTCCACAATTTCTGACAGCTCTTGCTGAAAACCCTCGGTTGTGTTCATTGGTCAAGTCGTTGACCTTAACAATGGAAGCTGAACCAATGCTGATCTTCCAACAGGGGAAGTACTTTGGACGGCTTGGTATATACTTTAGAAAGGTCATCCGACCTCTTCTCCATATTCTGGACTCTCTTGAATCACTTTCTATCTCAAATGAATTTCCGTTATTCACTGAGGACGCACAGCTTCCTCCGCCTGATTGCCCGGAGTTCCTCTCAGCCATGACAACACCCTATCTCTCAACTCTTACCATCAACAACTTCAAAGTCAATATCTCACTGTCCTGGCTAGCCTCACTCAAAGACTTCAAGAGTCTTGGGATAAAGAGTGCACCCATCCACTTGGGTAATGACATCAATCAAACAGTCGAACTACAGGCGTTCGAATATGTCTTCGACGTCCGGGAGACGCACAGCCAGCGTTTACACTCTATTCCCCCAAATCTATCCCTAGCGAAACTTCAAAGGTTTCTATTCTCAAGCCAACATAACATCGACCACATTGGAGCTCTGAACATCCTTTCCAACGCTTCCGGACACTTGCGCAGCCTCACATACGTCGTTCCGAAAGGTTCAGCGGGAGGAACGCATAGCTGTAAGTGGCTTTAATAACCTTATACCAAATTTCAATAACTTATATTTTCTAGCGATTGTTTCCAACATACTCAACGAGAAAAGTCGTGCCGTTTTCCGCTCCCTCGATGCTCTCGAACAATTTATATTCAAAATCCATGGGGAGGACTGTCTCGCTGATCTCGCTTATAGAGGATCCCAGTATCCGAAGATCAACTCCTGGCTGGTAGATTCCTGCAAGACAATAGCCGAAACCCCCAATCTCTCATATCTTGAGATAAATATCGTCGACATGTATTCTCCCAACCTTTTCCAAACCCTCATGTCAGACGGGCAAACTCTGAATAGGCACATTGGCGATGGGATTTTCCCTTCTTTAAGAAGACTCCGATTCATCCTTGACCTGAGTGACGCGTGGAAGGACCGAGACCCAGTTTACGCCGGTCAACAACTTGACCTTTGTGACCGCTTGGCGAAGGTTATCTTCGAGAAAACTCGGGAAAGGGGCATCAAGGTTGGAATTGATTATCGCTTCCTCGATGAACATGGTCGCTTCGTCACAGATTAGATGACATTTTGTAGATGGGGCCGATAATCTTTAGTTCACATTGTTATACATAAGCTTAAACTGAGCTTGCACGCATCGCAAAGAAGATCTTGTTATCCCTTTTCGCGAGAGTCGCAATTCAAATGTACTTACCCTGTTCTTGTTAGGATAACGTCAATGTTGAATGAAGCCTCTGATACTTATTAATTTGACATATGGTCCGTCTTCCGCCCTATCAGCACCACAAACGACTGAAGCCTTATCAAGTACACTTTACCTCTTTACCGTCACACCAGTGATGTCCTTCCCCAACGAAATACTGTACGAAATCATCGGGCTTTGCACAGATGATACTCCTACGCTCAAGGCTTGGGCACTAACAGCCATTCATCTGAGGCGACAATCGCAATCTCATCTATTCTATCATCCAAAGATTACTCTCTCTAATGAGAATAATTACGATGGCTCTCAAGCTCAACGGTTGCGAGATGCCCTAGCGTCAAATGCCTCCCTTATCCCCCTTGTCAAAGGAATCTCATTCGATCTTCCCTTCAAAGTCATTGCACAACCTTTGATCCACGCATGGAGTCAACATAATGAATTAGAAGACAGGATTCAAGCACATATCGAGAAGTCTCTCATATCAATCCTGTCTCGCACCACCTCTATTGAGTCTCTAGGCCTGCGAGTCAGTGTCTGGCCCCCTCCAGAATTCCTCGAGCCATGGATCATCGACATCGACGCTTCCAATATCCTCCAGGAGGTAGCCTCGACAGAGCTATCTACAATGAACATTGCAGGCGCGAGGGTTATAATTCCTTATTCCTTCATTTCACGGCAACCTCACCTTGGTCATTGGCACCTGACGCGTGCTGATGTGGTTTTCGCAGGAACCGGATCGGCGAATGTCGCTATGACCAACCTCCGAACGCTCTGCTCGTTGTCTGCACAAATGACAGTTGGAGATACTGAGAAATCTTATACTCGCAAGCCCTTCCCTTTCCAACAAACGAGTCTTCGTGCTTTCTATGTGGGAAGTTGGAATATGGACCTAGGATCTCTGGAGTATCCTAAGATGATAAAGAGTGTCGAGCCGACTTTGGAGAAGTTGGGCTTCTCTATCGCGCCACGACCTGCGACAGGAAGCTCGTGGTATATCGGTGCGTACGCTTTTTGTCTAGCTTACAGGAGCATGTACTCAATGGACTATCTAGAAGACGTTGCGGACAAAATACGAAAACTCGGCCCATGCAAAACGGCGACATCATTGAGAATACTTTCCTTCATTCAACAGCCCTTACATCCACAAGGGGAGGATCACGACTATAAATCGGGTCATGGAAGGGCCGTAAAAATTATGATCGACCTACTTCAGGTTTTGGATGCACCAAGCGTACAAGAACTAAGAATATGGATGAACGCACCTTCTAAAACGGACGACCTATGGATGGATGCTTGGCATAGGTTTGCCAAATTTGTAACCGAAACGCATTTTCTGCCTTCAATCAAGAAGATCAGCATATCTATTGCTCGACATTCAAGGGGTACCCTCGATGAGAGTGACCGTTTGTCTTTTGATATGCAACTATTGGCCCTCGTGGACAGGGGAATAGATCTTCATATTGATTATTTTCAGGCTGACGGAACGCCGCCTCCCGATATCGAATCGTTCTGACTAGGGCGTCATCAAGCATACATCCTTATCTTTTATCTTTTTTTCAGATCCCAGACGACCTTTTGCACACAGAGACGTTCTCGCTATCACTAAATAATTGCATACTCGACTTTCAGGGTTTAAAATCCGAGTCGGACGAGACCCCCAAGTCTGATCGTTACTGGAAGCCAAGGGCAGGTTAAAACTGTGTACTTAGTGTAGTTATTGATATCTAGGAGTCATCAGCCGACCGTTTTGCGGACTATGTCAAAGCCGGGACTGATATTTTTGACGAAGCTTCCGACTGTTTCCCACAGGTGACGGCAGTGCGGGCCTTCTTCACCATCACCTCTGCCGGGGACTGAGAGCTAGCTCTTCAACGACATTTCACCACTCACCACGTTTCTACTGATGCAATTTCCTATAGAGATACTATACCATATCATCGGTCTTTGCGCCGACGATCCCGACGCTCTCAAAACGTGGGCGCTAGCCGCCAGCCATTTGAGGGGTCAGGCGCAATGTCATCTATTCCATCATCTCAAGATCACCCTCGCGCCGGAGAAAGACCGCCTGGCATCTCCATCTCAGCGGTTGCGCGATATTCTCAGCTCTAATACCTCGCTTGTCCCCTTTGTCAAAGGGATCACGTTCGATCTTCCCTTTGAAGTCGTCGTGCAGCCTTTAATTGACGCTTGGAGTCAACAGACCGCAGACAGAATTCAAGCACATATTGAGAATACCCTTACCCCAATCCTTTCCCTTGCAAGTGTTCTTAGTTCTTTAGAACTAAGTGCCAGCACCTCGTCTCCGTCGGAGTTCCTTGAACCTTGGATCAACGATATCGATGCCGCAGCTATCCTCCAGGCTATCACCTCGACGGAACTATCTACACTGTGTGTAGCTGGAGTCAGGATTAAAATTCCGTATTCATTCCTATTACGCCAGCCTCATCTTCGTCACTGGCACTTAATGCGTGCCGAAGTAATCTTCCATGGAGCTGCATCGGCGAGTCTCGCGGCGGCCAACCTTCAATTCCTCTCTCTGTTGGCTGCAGAGTTGACGGTTGGTGATGCTGAAGATCCTAGCTCTCAGAATAAAAAGTCCTTCCCTTTCGAACAAGCAAGTCTTCGTTCTCTTCAAGTCGGAAGCTGGAACATGATCGACGACTCGCTCGACTATCCAAAGATTATCAAAAATGTCGGGCAGAGTCTAGAGAAGTTAGAATTCGCGCTCCCACCGCGACCTACGAACTGGTGGGACATCGGTGCGTAAAATGTATGCATATTTTGGGCAAACTGGAAGTCCTCACGGGCGTGCTTTGAATAATAGAAGGCATTGCGGACGAGATAAAGCAGCTAGGCCCATGTAAATCGGCCCCATCACTGAAGATCCTTTCCTTTATTCGCCTCCCTTCGCGTGCCCAGTCGGAAGACTTTTACTTCGAGACTGCAGAGCATAGCATGGCCATGGCAATTATTACCGATATACTTCGACTATTGGACGCACCCAGTGTACAAGAAATAAGGATATGGTTAACCGAACCTTCTACTGCATATGACCTTTGGACGGATGCTTGGCACAAATTCTCCGACTTTCTTCTCGAAACGGCACACCTTCCTTCCATTAAGAAAATTAGCATATCTATCGTTCGACAATCAATGAAAACGGTCTATGAAAGAAGAATCTCATTTGGTGAACTGTGGTCGGAGCTTCGGGAACTGAGGGATAAAGGAATAGATCTTGACATTGACTTTTTCGAAGAGGGAACGCGAAGCCCTGACCTAGACTTACTTTGACTGGTCCCATATAAAAATAGTAGACGATATAATTGTCTTCTTCGCTTAGTCTTGACATCTCTGCAATACATTCTATGCAGTAATCTTGAATTCTCTTTTACTTGGAACCAACTTGAAGCCAGATAGGGTGCATGTCAATGTGTCCCCGGACAGTCTGACGTCCGAGCCAGACAGTTGGTAGCCTCCCCAAAGCCCCGCCCAGAACAACTGCCAGACAGCCTGGATGTTAAGGTCAAGTGCCAGAAGTTTGAGACAGGCTCGTAGCTGTGCAGCTCGTGCTGATATTAATATTGTATAGAGCCGTGGGGAAGCAACGATATTTGCTCCTTCCTTGCTCCCACCATCAGTACCAATACAATGGTCCATCCTTGACCTCTGCCTCAGCCGGGATTACTCGAAGAAGGGATGGTAAACTATTCCAGAATGCATGATCTTGTTCCATCAGTGGACGTCCGCGTGCTGATACCGCAGAGAGCATCGTCCGGTTCTTTATACCACCGCTTTTGCTCTACTATGCGACAGCGGTTTTGGTCATGAACCCATGAACTAGGATCAGCCGGCTGCCAGTAGCGTTGCTACCATTCGCCCTTTGGACTATTTCTCGCGCCGCCACGAAACTTGATGATGCGGCTCTGGCTTTCAACGATTCGGATGATAGGTTCCTATACTTAAACAGGCACTTATGGTGCGTTCTTTGCGTAGACTCTCAATCTAATGTTCCATCTGACCAAATTATAGTCGATGACGATGACCCTAGTATCCAGAGCAACGGTGGTTGTTTGAGAAGAAGACACACTACACAATCAACCAAAGTCATCAACCTAGTGGAACATTGCAAGGGGTGCATTGGACCTGACATATAATTTGCAGACCCCAGGGTATAGGGTGGAGTTGGGTACATATCTTCGTTCCGAGAGAATCATGCCCTACGTAATCCAAAACCCAGTTCGTGTTTGCCACAACACCCTGTACACTCTTGCGAACAATCGGAATAATCTTACCTTGTCGAAGACCAGCACAACATGGCCTTGCACGTCATAACTGATTGGGCCTCTTTCAAGCACCAAGCATACGAGAAATGAGAATACGGTTGATTGAACATTGTAGCCGAGCAGATGAACTTTAGAGGAACTCTTGGGGAAGGTTTTCAACCCTTTTCGCTCTGACTCCATAACTTTCTTCCGTTCAGAAATCAAACAATGCCATCCATGAGGACGAAAGGAAACCCTCCGATAAATTGTGGATGCAGCTTTTGGACGCGATGGACAAGGGAGTAGATGTTGAGACCGAGTTCTTTCTGGAGGGAACACTAGGCCAGACCTCGAATGGCTTCAACCGGCCACTTGCGCATATTGGAGCTCTCTATCTCCCTGTCTTTTTAAATGGCGGATAATTCCCAGACAATGAAGCTGTGGCTGCGCAACCTCTGGGGCGTATGTCCAATGCGTGAGGAACAAGGTCCGAGTCGGATGAACGCTAACCCCGACTCGAGAATCCTGCTTTACAGCCTAGACAATCTGTTTGATACGGAAATTAGAGCATCATACTTCGGCACATATAAAACGCATTCGGCAACCAAAAAACTCCTGTAAATGGTGCACTATGTGTTCCTTATGAATGTGTTCCTTCCTTACTCGCCCATGGCCTGAGCGGTTCAGGAAAGGCCGCTTCTGGTAACGCTAGTCCTTCGCGATCACTCTCAAAAGTGCGTCAGAAGGAACCAGGAGAGAAGCGAAGCGGTTGATGACGTTGATCGTTGATTATCGCTTCCTTGAAGAAGCTTCCGACTCTTCTCACAGGTGACAGCAATTTTGGGGTCTTGTTCAGCATCTTCCTTACCATCACCTATGCCAAATCGGATTCACCCGGTGCACTAGTCGCTGCTCTAGCTCCCAGCGTTCAAGGAATGTATCACGCATCTTCGGTGATGCTCAAATACAGGTCTATTTTATCTCGGAATAGACTTATCAACCATTTCCCCAGTGTATGGAACCTAAGCGCTAAGCGGCGCTGAGGCATCGACTGGGCCCGGCTCTGTAAACGGTAAGAATTTGCTTCACACGAGACCAGTCGGCATTTAGTGAAACGTACTGTTGTTAAAAGTCCCTCTGGACTTTAGGGGCTCCCTCAAATAATGAAATTAATTATTATTAATTATTATTATTACTCCCGAAAATAAAATACAAGTGCAAGGATTGTCTGCTAGTACAGGTGACTTGTGTGGGAATGAGGACGAGTCCGCCATCATGAGCAGAGCATGACATTCCTTGGACTTCTAAATGGGCTTGTCTAGATGCCATTAGTAACGGAAGATCCACAGTGCGCGCATCGATGTACGCTTGGATTCTCGCAAACTACACACGTGGACCCACCTGCGAGTGGCCCGTGCAAACGAAGCTCTGTGGCCTAAAGCACGAACGAGAGTAGCCAGCAATAACTTTCATTTCAAACGACTTTCATGATACTATTACAAGCAGAACTCCATCGTACAACCGTGACACAAGCCCTCGGCATTGCATTGTCATGGTCATGATTCGAGGGTAGGGTCCAGTAAGACGTTTAGGACTTGCATTCACAGCAGCTGAGGTATGCTGTTAGCTCAACAGCGAAATGGATGTGCTACATGTCACTCACTTGGATTCACAGTGGCACTTATCAGTGCCGCAATTGCTGCACTTGGTGCAGCTGCATTGAGTGTTTGCGTTGCAGGGGTACTGAAGATCGGAATCAGAGACGACGGGGTGGATGCGGGAGCGCACAAGAGCCTACCATGTTTCTTCAGTGATCGCAGTGGAAGAGGTTGTTGTGAGGATAGCATGGGGTACTGGGGGCTCTATATAGCCCTCAGACGTGTTTGCAAGTATTTGCTAGTGGCGATGGGCCTACCAGATCATGGGACCCTTATCCAGGAGGGTCCGGCCGTAAGTCAATTGATTGGTAAACCCGAAGTACGTTACATGTATAGATAACTCAAGAAGCACCAATTGCGGCAACAGCCCGCTACCATCCAACTATGGCCTGATTCAAATTAAGAGAGCACCGTAGGTTGTGCAGTTGCTGATGGACCACATCCCCGCGCCTCTACTAAGTTTTCTCTCCAAATGATAGGCCAAGAGAAAGAGAAAAGGCCAAGTATACTATACTGCCTATGGCAGCAGGAATGAGATAGAAGGCCACATCTCTTTTCCAATTTGTACTGGCGAGTCCCATCCCAAACCTCGAGTAGGATGCCAAATTTGTCAAATTCCGTCTGTAACCGGCCATTTATTGGTACCTGCAATCATAAATTTATTCTGGCGTAGACAATCTGGAGTGGGGATAGCCCTGGTTTGTGCTGAGTAGTTGTTTGGCAAGACGCTACAGGCGGCAATTTCCCGGCCCGACTCGGAGACCCCTATGAGATGATTATTTGTATGTGTTTCCAACACCGAAAAGTTTCGCTCGAAATCATTGACGGCGACCAGGTCCTCTTCAAGGCGGTCCAACTTTCATCGTTCTCGTCTATGTCTATATGGCCAACAATTCATCAGGACTGACATTTCAAAAGAAGAAATTCCCTCACAACGGCAAAGGAGGGAAGCAGTCATTCTTGAAAAGCAAGGCGAATGCTGCGTCTGGATATGCACGCCGCCATAGCTTGAAGGACAAAAAGCGAGAGCAGGACACCGGAGATGTATACGAATATGAAGAGCAGAAGACACGGAGATCCAAAGTGCGGATGAACTTGGACCGAGACGAGGCGCAGGAGTTCGGGGGCTTGGATGGAATGGACGATAGTCAGAGGGAGGCTCTGCGGGCCAGGCTGATTGGGGAGAACGACGATGACGAAAAGGTTGACAGTGACGATGACGAGGAAATCGACAGCGATGCAGCGTTCGAGGAAAACGACGAAGAGCGATTTGCGGAGTTCTTCCCCGCCAAGGTGAGTTTGGCTATCCCTTGTTCACTAACTGAACTAATATATTGGGCTTCAGAAAAAAAAATCGAAGTCCAAGCAGAAAGAGCGAAATGTTCGCTTTGCTGAAGTGGATCTTAACGAAGATGATGAGCCTCTTCAACAGGAAGAAGACGGCGAGGAAGATTCCAACGAAGAGGAAAAAGAAGGCGACCCCGACGAGTTCATCGACCTTTTGGATGTTCTGGACGGAAAAGGAGAGATAGACATTCCCAGTGACAATGAAAGTGCGCC
This sequence comes from Coprinopsis strossmayeri, assembly GCA_900156845.1. Lineage (NCBI taxonomy): Eukaryota > Fungi > Basidiomycota > Agaricomycetes > Agaricales > Psathyrellaceae > Coprinopsis > Coprinopsis strossmayeri. The sequence goes on along the minus strand of FTPT01000041.1, from coordinate 45,743 downwards.
AAAAGAGGCTTCGAGTACACCATCTCGTCCCCAACATGATTCGGATGACGAGGTCGAGATGGATGGTTCATCGGGGAACAGATTTGGCGATGAAGACGAGGAGATGGAGGAAGACGAGGATGAGGATGAAGACGAGGATGGAGAAGACGAGGAAGAAGAGGACCAAATTCAAATCACTGCATCGGACGAGGAAGACGAAATGGACGAAAGCAACTTGGAGAACCTCCAAAGTTTCGTCGCAAGTCTTGACACAACTGCACAAAAACGTAAAGCCGTAGACGAGGTGGAGCCCACTCAGAAACGGAAGCGACGAATTTTACAGGAAAGAACAGAGGCTGGTGCAGAGGATGAGTTCAGGGTGAATGCTAGTGGTATGTTTTCTCCTAGACACATTATACCAATTTCTAATGGCTTTCAGGCTCAAAACTGAATCTGGATGACTTCCTGGCACCTCTTGCTAGCCAATCTTCCTCTCTGATGACTTTGAAAAAAGCAACCAAGGTTCTGGGCTCATCGTCGAAGGCGAAAACCCTGTCTGCCCCACTTCCCCAACGTGCCCAAGAAAAGTTGGACCGTGAAGCTGCATATGAGCAGACGAAGGAAGAAGTTGATAAATGGAACAACACCATGAAGCGGATAAGAGAGGTATAGTCAGGTCTTCAAATTTGGATGGTGCCTGTCTGACCTTTCTGTAGGCCGAGCATTTGAGCTTCCCACTACAAGTCGAGAAAGCAGGTCGCGTGTCTAATCTTGAACTGACTGCTAAATTCAAGGTATGTGGCCACTCAGTAACATTCGTGATATTGTACTAATCCCAGGATAGCCATCCACTACCCTCGAAAGCGCCGTCGACAGGCTTCTCAAATCAGCCAGAGTCCGAGAAGAGGATATCAATGAGACCGAAGAGGGTATGCTCAAAGCCAACAATCTCTCCGTCGAAGAGGTCGCCCAACGGCGAGCAGAACTCCGCAAGATGCGGGAGCTCATGTATCGTGCTGAGGTGAAAGCGAAGCGGGTGAAGAAGATCAAGAGCAAAACTTATCGCAAGATTAAGCGGAAGGAGAAAGAACGTTTGGCTGAGCAGATTGACGAGGAGAATAGCGATGATGAGGATGCGCAGATGAAGCGGGAAATGGAGCGTGCGAGGGAGAGGGCAACGTTGCGGCATAAACATACAGGAAAATGGGCACGCCAGATGCGTAGTAAGCATATGGATGAAGACCAGAAGAAAGAGATCGAGGAAATGCTGGATAAGAGCGAGAAGCTAAGAAGGAAGATCCAAGGCATAGGCTCAGACGAAAGTGAGGAGGAGAACGAGAGCAGTGACGACGACGACCTTGACCCTGAAGAGGCCATGGAAAAGATCAAAGCTGATACTTTCGACGAATTGCAGAAGTTGAGGGCGGACGGTTCGGAAGGGGGCACAGTTGGCAAGAAGGGCAAGTCTGTTTTCGAGATGAAGTTCATGAAGGACGCGATGGCCAGGCAACAGGCAGTAGCGAACAAGGAGGTCGATGATTTCCTTAATGAACTGTCTGGGACGATGAATGTCGACGACGAGGAGTATGCGAATGAAGTGCCTGAACATGATCCTTCGAGCGGCGTTGTGGTTCAGCGAGTTGGTGGAAGGGTAACGTATCGACCCGGAGCACCCGTACGTCCACTCAATTTCGTCTATTCTTTCTTGACTGACTCCTATCTAGTCGACGAGCAAAGTCTCGGTCAAACAGGCTCCCCCTCCTCCCTCAGACACATCAAGCGTAACCCTCAAATCAACAGACCTCCAATCACCTGCCCCAGTCTCTCCTGTAATAGAAACCTCATCCAAGCCATCTGGGGAGTTTAACCCATGGCTTGCAGGTCAAAACACACTAGACGAGTCCACGAAGATTTCCCGCAAGAAAAACGAGGTAGTGGTCAACAAGGACAGCAAGGCCGTCGACAAGGCGAAGAACAAGCTGAAGAAGGACTCGAGAAACCGGGAAGAGGAGAAGCAGCAAGCCAAAGATGATGCCACGCTCGAGATCTCTATGGACAACGTCTTGCAACTTCAGACACCCTCTCAGCAGCCTTCGTCATCTTCACAAAGGAAGAAAGGAAAGGCGGCCTCTGCAAAGCCTAAACCTTCGACATCAGGAGTTAACGACGGCTCGGATGACGACGACTCGGGTGCCAACAGCGAAGTAGAAGCGCAGGAGCAAGAATTGGTCAGAAAGTCGAAAGGAAAGGGCAAGGCTGCAGCGCCTACTGCTTTCCAGCAACGGGACCTTGTGGCCATGGCCTTTGCAGGAGACAACGTCGTACGGGTACGTGGCTCTAAACTCATCTTTTGTCTAGTTTGGTGGACTTATCGCGTTATCCAGGAATTCGAAGAAGCGAAACGTCGAGAAATCGCAGACGACGCACCGCAAGAGGTGGACACGACCATCCCAGGGTGGGGTTCATGGGGAGGGGCTGGAATGAAAAAGAAACCTCCCAAACCTGAACGAATCAAGAAAATCGCGGGTGTCGACCCTACTACCCGAGCTGATTACAACAAGAAGCACATCATCATCTCGGAGAAGAGGGATAAGAAAGCCGCTAAGTACCTCGTCAAGGACCTGCCTTATCCGTATACCAGTCAGGCACAATTCGAACGTACGATGGAGAGGCCTTTGGGTGCCCAGTGGAATACTCGGGTTGCATTCCAGAGAGCGACACTACCCAGAGTGGTCAAAAAGGTGCGTGTTTTCTTCCATCTTCTTGCCCAATTTGGTTAACCAATTTTGCTTTTAGCCTGGTGTTGTCACCACCCCTCTCACAAAATCAACCACGTAGTCCATCACATTCGTTTGTGTTATTTTCTGTGTCTTTGCCCATGCTATTTCAAAACACATCTATTCCCTATCAACCATTCTCATTACTTCTAGACGTTTGTTAGCAGTCGAAAGAAATTTGCACTCGCCCGAGATCGTCTCCGCGATTTCCATCAATGATTTGAAGACTCATTTCGGTTCGGAAATTGGTATCAATCACAATGTCTATACACTTGCGAAATCGCAGCAAAGGTACTACAGGACTGGCAAATAATTAATGGTACAAAACGAGAGACGAAAGAACAATGAAACAATGAGTGTCGTACTCGAATATATAGTCCATTAACTAAGTTAATGGACTACATAATTTAACTTTCGGTCAAAGGTTGCATGGACGAGAGAACGAAAAGAGCAAACTAAGGGCACTTCAAGATGCGCCGCCGCGTCCCAAATCTACCAACACATAAACATTCGCTGCCACGATAACCAACCAGATGAGACCCCCGATGACAATGACAAACTTGTTATTGCTATAGTCCACGAGCTCGTCCTTGTCCGCATTTTCCATATGTTTGACCTCATTGGAGATCTTGTTTATGCCGCTGTCTGGTACCTGTTCAGATGAAGGGGATCCTGGAAGTGAAGCATTCATCATGGGAGAGGTTGGGACCTTCGAATTTCCTTTCTGGATGGAACCGCCGCTATCGGTGTTCCGATGGCCCAGAGCAGGGACGATAAGTCCCGAAGCACTGGGTTCACTCGGGCTATCAAACACGGACGATGCGGATGAGCCGGCCGATGTGGGCTTGGACTTGCGCACGCTCATAATTTGCTTTGAAGACGTGCACCAGAGGAGTGGGAACGTGATGAATGGAAGAACGATCGAAAGAACGACTTGCGATCCGACGAGCAAGGCGTCAATTCCCGGTCGTCCAACCACCAATGCGACAGTCATCGAAGGAATAATCGCCAACAATCGAGTGATAAGCCGCCTGACGATAGGCTAAGAAGAAAAGAGTATTGTTGATCAGGACAGTCACGCGATGGGAACGGCGAAAAGGAAAATAAAACTTACAGAAACTCGCCATTTCAAGAACCCTTCGCAAACGGCTTGGCCGGCGACAGTAGCAATTAGGGATGCGCTCTGTCGTGGAGAAGACCAGTAAGCACACGTATACTGACCGAGGAGATAAACCTTTGAATACCTGACCAGAAGCCAAAAGGGCAATGGCGAACAGCGTCGCGGCACCTTCAAAAATGACAATGAGGAAAGCACATGACGGAATATATGGAAGTTGCCTACTCTGGCCGACGATGTCACGAATAAGATCATAACAGTCGAAGAGACTTGCAGGATCCCCGTTACCCGACCACTGGTCGCCATAGAAGAACACAGCAGAAGCCAAGATGAGGATGCTAAAATCATCGTAAGCTACGCGAAGAAATCAAGAAGGAGAGTCTACAAACAGCGAGTTGATGAGTACAGCGAATCCCAGAAGACTTGCAGCAACATCGAAAATGCCGTGATAAAGATGGGCCCGGACAAAGCCATACGGGTTATTCTCGTGCTCGCTATGTTTGGTTGACTGCGAGTAGAAGCTTGGTGGAGGTTTGGCGAACGCATGTCTGACAGTCCGTTTGACGGTCTGCACAAAAGCTTGCCATCTCGAAAGCCGGCGTGCGGTGATTTCTGATTCATCGTCACCCCATACTTCCTTTTTCATTTCACGGAACTCGACGCGATCCTGGGTGGCAAGCGCAGATCCAATGAATAGACTATGCGGCATGACGGTCGCTCCCAGGATGCCAACAGCTGAATGAGACAGATACATCAGTACATTCGACATCTCAGAGATGGAAGGAGGCGTACATGTATAGAGTCCTCCTGACTGGAAGATGTATTTGGAAGGTATGTAGCCCTGGAAGGCGTGGCCCCAGTTTACATCCACTTTCGCGATGACGATAACCATGCAAATTAGAACGGCAATCACCTGAAGAACAGCAGTTTTACACATTAGTCTTCAGGCTTCAAGCTTCAAGGTGAAGGTGAGCATACCATGCCAGCAATGAGCAGTTCGAACATCCGCACAGGCCGACCTCTGAGAGGATCGCCGAAACCCAGGATGAGGATGACGTCGAAAGCGGTAATCAGGACACCATGCCAGAGCTCTAGCTTAGGGAAGAGCATGCAAAGCGCGATAGCAGAACCCAGAAGCTCAGCCAAATCCGTAGCGATGATGGCCACCTCTGCCAAAATGTACAATGGGTATAGTCCTAACCATCTCCAGAGCAACGTGTGCTTTGGGCGATTGTAGAGCAGGAGGCGACTATGCCCAGCCAAATCTGATCAACATATAACGTTAGTGCCATCGTTACTAAAGGTGAAAAAAGGGCAAAGCGGGCAATCCAAATCAGATCGGAGGTACATACCAACACCAGTGACACACCCAAGACGACTGGCAAGTATCTGAACACGAAACGGCTTAGCGATGTACTTATCGATACCAATCATCTCATATCTGACCTGAAGGAAGACCGCAAAGAGACCAGCGAGCAAAACGACGAAAAGCAGGCGATACCCAAACTGGGATCCAGCTTGGAGATCCACACCCCAATTTCCCCTGAAAATGGCCGAATTTTAGCATTTTGGCGACCCCGCCTAGTCATGGCAGTTACGTACGGGTCGAAATAAGCCACAGCGCAGACAACCCCGACGCCTGTATGCCGTTTGACATGGTGTATCGTCAGCGAAGTCGCCTTTTTAAGTTGATGAAGCCATCTCCGGGGTGCCGGAGCGGACTGCTCTTGCTGAACGCCAGAGGGGGTGGTGGTGCTGGGAAGAGCGGACATGGGGGGGCGAGAGGAAGGAAGAATCAGCTGAGGTTGAGCATAAGTAGTGAACCAGAAGAGAGGACGACGAACCCAATACAACGGATGGAGCGTCTTAGGTGAAACGATTGAACGGTACACTCTCACTTTCTTCGTTTCACTTCCATTCCACATGAGGCGGTCGGATCACCCTTACTGGTCGGGTACGTCCGCTTTTGCCTGTAAATATATGCTCCAGTAACATAGAGCCTTACTTTCGCTATGTTCATGGCGCCTCTTGCTTAGCGGAGCTCCATAGGAACAAATCATTTATTGACGTGACGGCTGTACCGCTATTCTGTTTCGATCACGTAATCCACAGAAGGTCAACGTCCTCAATCATCTAAGGCTCAAGACCGACTGCACTTGAATGCACAGGTCATCCAGAACTCTGTAGAAAAACTCTAACTTCAGCGAATTATCCACCAAAACAGAAAGGAAAGTGTAGGTAACCGCAAGGAGACTTGCAGAGGGGTTGTCGCAGAGCGAACAGGCGAATCGGAATCGTAACCGAAAAGAAGAGGTGAGCGCATTGCATCGAAGGTATCCAGTGGAGGTGAATGATAGTCTAGGAGAGAGTATGTTGTCCTTCTTCTCGAGTGAAACCTTCAAGACATATCAGGCGGAATGCTGTGGCGACGATCCCGAACCTCGTTTCCAGGTTGAAAGAGAGCACTCAGTCTCTTCTTCCTTTCGGAAGTACCACTCCCCACCTTATCTCGAAAGGCAGACATCCTTCTGGGGAAACTCCCCAACCTAATGCGCATTCTCTTCACGCCATCTCGTATGGCCTGAGAGGTTGTCGTGTATTCCGCCACACGTGCCTTGTCTGGGGTTGATGTACCAGTATTTCGTTCTCGCTCGCTGTGAGAATCATCGAATTCTGCGTTATCGCCGCGTGTGGTTGCTTGAGAGGTGCTTGATTGGTCTCCTTCCTTGTTCTGTTGTCTTTGAGGCGTACTGCCGCGGAACAAAGCCTCAGATAACCATTGCCAGAGCGAAGATGTCTCCGATGACCGATTACTCCTTGTGCCACTCCTTGTGCCACTCCTTGTGCTCTTCTTCAAGGTGCTTCCATAAGACGCCATCGACCAACGCTGCCTTGGGTTTGTGTCCGCATATGATTTAACAACGTCCTCTCCAGGATGCACACGCAATCGTGCCATCCTCGTAATCCGACCGTGTTCATCTACATGACCAGAGACACCCAATCCCTTTGCATCAAGCGTGTTGACTGAAGATTCCACTGTGTCGGGCCATGGGCTCCCTGTAGGGTATTTCCGACCTTCGCAGATATTTTCATCCGCCACCTGACCTGACGTGACAGGGAAATTTTCACTTAATACCTCTTCTTCTGGACTGTGGTGGTAATCGGCGAATCCGCTCGACCTGCTCTGCTCAGGTGTTGGGTAGGTCAGCATCAATGAAGGGATTAAGGGATGAGGTTCCATCGTCCCATCTGGCAAAAGCACTTGCTCAGCGACATTCTGAGTGCAATGCGATTGAGGACTCACCGCCTATACTTTCGTCTAGACATCGCACAAAGTTAGGCTTTGTTGCCTTCTCTTCATTTCCGACTTCTTCTCCCTGACCTTGAGCAATGACACCATAGCTTGTAGACCCAAATATCTGGAGAAGAGTGTTCATTAGTTCCGGGAAAAAAGAGTCCGGTGCCGACGGAGAGACTCGTAATATGAAAGTGCGATAATTATAGGCGTCGTGTTGGCTACGCGTGAAAAATCGCGGCCTTCGCCACACGCCCCCCAGATACTTACCTTGCCTTCTACGAGCTCCCCATAGCTCGATTCCGAGCCTTCTTCTGCTGACTCGCAAGTATCATCATCGTCCAGGCCTTGTTCATCAGCAGCAGGAGTATATTCAAGTTTGTCCTCGGCAAATAATTCGCTCGCGCTGCTGAATACCTGGATGTCTTCGAATATAGGTGAAAGCTCTAGCTCAAAGAGCTTAGACGAATATGAACTTGAATTCGGATATGATCTAGGCCCCGTGTCCTTAACATGGAATAAGCATCCCGTTCGTTTCCTTCATCATGATCCCAGTTAAGCACTCACCCTATTTCTCCGACTCGGGGATTGGTTCGATGCGCCCTCCCGGGGTGGGGAGTCAAACTGGTCAACTGGCGGAGGGAAATCTCCGGAGATCATCTGCAGGATAGACTGCGACCGACACTGTATAACTCATTAGACCTATTCATGATCGCTAAAGACATATCACCTTTTCCCATTCCTCATGAAAAGCCTGATCCGGGCACAGAAACCCGTTGAAAAGACCTGCAGGAGCGGAATATCGTTTCTATATCCAGTAATCCGGTGCTTTAACAAAAGTCGTAATATGTGACGGGAAATGTCTCTAATCACCTCTTTCGTCTTTTCCGCCTGAACAGGACTTGGGCTTTGTTTGGAGGTTGTAACATATTCGGCATTGTTGGGAACCTGCCAAGCGATCTCGGTTTCGTTGTCAGACCGGCAATGCGATTTCTATTAAACACTGAGTGTCGTAATGATAGAATGGCAATCTGGTGTTCGTACAGCAGAAGCCATTGAAAGCAAGTCCAGACCCTGCGTTTGTAGCATTTCTCCGTCAATGACAAGCATCTCAGTTAAAAATTCAATGTCAGCGCACGTCGTCATTGATTACATGCTGCCTATTCCGACTTCTGGGAGCGGGAGAAGGTGATTCTTGCAATTGTTCCTAGACACAAACCTGATCAGAATACACTGTCAAACTGGCTCAACTGGCAAAAACAGAGCATACGGATACGCCATTTCTGGCTTCACTCCTCTTTTCACGCATCAACACACCTTCAGCGGAAACCGGTTCGTTTTGAACTGCCAGCATCGGATCTTCGTGATCGTGACAAGAACAAATGCAACCTGACACTCGAGCTGATTTCCTTCTGTCCAAAGAATCCGCTGTCACATTGGAGGTGAATTGAAATTCTCCCGCCGTTGGCTCCGACAGGTACGGCGTGGTCGCAGCACTTGATCCAGCTTTTAGCGGTGTCTGCCCTAGAGGCGTTAAGTATACACTCGGAACATATGGGCTATCTGCAAGGGAAATTAAATTATATATAGCTCAGTTCGGCGGCCTTTAAGCGAGATAGGTACAAGGCTGGAACCAAGCCGGCAATCAGGCGACCACAAAATCCAAAATCAAGGTTCGATTTCAATTATATGGTCTGATTCCCGACTTGCCTTGCTCCACGAGCCACATATACCTCTAAACACACGCACCGTTCTCGAACATGCTGTGCCTATTGGCCCGCTTCTGGGGTGTTGTGGGATTGCACATCATCGCGCGGTAGGTAACTGAAGGCGTTATTTCAAATCTCTATCCGTCATCAGCGTCCTCGATAACACGGCGAGCCTAAATATATGCCAATCCATGCTGTCGCACACTCACCGGTGTCGGAAGTATATACAAGCTGAGAGACCGAATCGCAGAATTAAGCATAGCGATTCCGCAACAGATCCACCCAAACGCCGTTTAATCCTGGAAAACCGCTAATTGTGGGCGGGGGGAGTCAGGTCTCCACTGAAGGATGAAGTAAAAGAGGGCAAATTCTATTCAAAGAAGGTCTGTCAACGCAAATTAATCCAGGCCCGGATGCGGGAACTTGTCTTGCAGTATTTGGCTTGACACCTGCTATTTTTAGCTTCCACCTTAGTGGGCCGGCTATACACCAATTTAGCGCTCGTACTTGAGCCGGCGACCTAGACGCATATAGGATCGATAAGGCTAGATGCTCCTCCCGATTGGTACGCCTGAGCGAAATGAGCCTCCCCATCGGTAACAGAACTAGGATGAACCCCGATTGCCACCCAAAAAGCTCCGCCCGGCGTTCAAACCATAGAGCTTATTCAGTGGAACCTTGCTGCATCTCATGGAGGATCTAACCAGTTGGGGATAGCAAGGCAGATATTGTAAAGGGCATCGAACAGAGAAGGAAAGAAAGTGAAAGGGCTCGAGAAAATTCCGAATACATAAAAAGATAACTCCGAATACAACGCGGTCGTGAAACTACACCGTGAGAGGTTTCGCCTCTTTTTGAGCTATTGGAGGTGTTCATCAGTCGTTGACAGAAAAAGGAGACTAGAGAACTTACCCATAGTAATACGGTCACCCAAGGACAAAGCAATACCCTGTGTCTTCGCCCGAATGCGAACATGACCAGTAACTGTGCCTTGTTCTGTACGCTCTATACTCAAGTTCGCCAGAGCATCCTCACCTAGAGTTGGGAAAATATATATGAGATAACCTGAAGTAAAAGATGAAGGACTCACCAAACAGACTGCGAGCATACATGTTTGCAGACAAGAAATCACAATCTCCCGACGTCGCACCTTCGGGTGTTAGACAAGACATATTTGTCACTTTCATGACATGTTGAAGGTATTCTCGAGGATCACTAATAATCGAATGAGACCAATGCTAGAAGTGAAAGCGAGGGACTTACGAGACGGGAGAGTTGACATTGACTCTGTTCTCCCATTCAAACTCAGTCCACATGCTACGGAACTATGTCCAAAGTAAGCATTGTGAAGGTCACCATGGTACGCACACCACGGTACGCACCTGTGCTTCATTGCAATATGCCGGCTTAATGTAATCCATAATGTCGATATGGATATCATTAAGGATAACACAGGATTCACCCATGTTTGGACCCTCCCAAAGAATGCTCCCAAAGATCACACCAGTCTCAGTCGAAGAAACCTTGATCGTGGCCTTGATGCTCTGGAAACCGTGGGGTGCGATCGTGAAGACAGACGGACGCTCAACAATCTTCAGGTCACCCAAAGTGGCGAAATCGATGCACAGGTTTTGAAGGGTATTGGGAGTCTGGTTGACAAGAAGGACGTCTGACGAAACTGTTCAGTCAAGAGGATACTACGGGAACTCGTTAGATATCTTACCGAGCAAGATGTCGAATCCATGCATCTTGACGAGGGCTTCAGCATAGATGGGATCGGAGAAACCTGACGGAAGTGGCGTTAAGCAAATGAAGAAACCATAGAGGATCATCCATACCAGTAAGCTGAGATATCCTGCTGAGATTGGACATGAAGTCTTCCTGGGCTTCAGTGGCACCAGTTGCCTTGCTAACGTCTTCATCATACTAACACCAATGAGACAACCATATCTTCGAAAACAATAACGGGGGCGTACGTCAATAACGTCATCAGCCGTTCTCTTGGAGAACTGTCTGAAAGAGAGCAAGTCATCAACTTGGATTTCAATCTTCTTCGCAGATTCAGCTTCCTTCTTCTCAGCCGCCCGCTTCTGCAATACCAATAAGGAACAAGCCCCGCGAATATCACGAGAAAATGAACCTACCTCCTGTGCAGCGAGCATCTTGGTGAAAGCATTCTTAGTATCGTCCAAGAACGCTTCGTGAACATCCTTGTTCGTGTTCAGTTCGCTCAATGTTTGGATGCAGTTCATGATACGTTCATTGGAATCTTCGTCGATCTGGACAGTCACAAACTTAGATTGACCGACTCGGATAATGGATGTCATGATGAGCATAGACTGCGGCAAAGATCAGTATCACGACATCGAGATATGGAGATGGCCTACTTCAGCACGCAGCAAGTTAGACGCAGCAGCATCTTGCGAAATGTCCGCGAATCTCAAGACCAGCTTGGTCAATGCGGAGGAGAGGACAGATCCAGTGAAGAAGTCGCCTCCCAGAATTAGTGCTGCAGGCATAATTAGAAAAGCCCATAGCTTCGAGGTAAGAGAGCCTACTTCGTAGGGGAGGTTTAGCGGCAGCCTTTACTGCCTCCAATCTTGCATTGGCAGAGGACGAGAAGGCAGTTTCCGTAGCATACGTGCCATCAGCGTTCACTCGTGGCCTAGTCGAAGCAGCAGCCTTCTCCTTCTCCTTGTCTTCTCCTTCGTCGTTGGCACCGTCATTAGCTTCGTCCAAAAGTCTTTGTTCCGATGCAAGGATAGGGATCTCTCCTAACACCTTTCTAATCTCTCTCATAGCCTCTTGAATATTCTCAACGCCTTCAGTATATTCACCAATAATCCACAAAACACCTCGGAAGACTTTGCCAGACTTGATCTCAGTGATAGTGTTGATGAGTTTGCTGGTGATGGTAGAACGGAGATGAGGGAACTTCTCAACGACTTCTCGGACGAAAGATACGACATCGAGAGCACTGGGGTTGTTTGAGTCGCCGAGGAAATCCATGAGAGCATGGACGACACTCGCAGCAACCTCGCTGAATTTGATGGCTGTGATATGAATAGATTGGATGAGGAGTTGCCTGTATTCTGGAGACTGGAAGCAGCGGGGTAAGAGAATGAGCAACAGATTTACGAATAAAGTACCTTCTCGGCATCGGATTCTTGAGTTCGCTGGAGTTGCTTCTTGAGGAAAAGCACGACTTCTTCGACGTTACGACTTGAAGTCATGCTGAGGACAATGTTGACTGCTTTGCGACGGACTTCGATATCGGTACTGATGAGAGTTTAAGAAGGTCCGTGGAGTAGTCCTGAAACTCCTTACCTGGAGGACAGGACTTGTAACACATCCATGATCAAGCCGTCCAGGATGTGGTCATGCTTGCTTCGAAGAGCTTCGAGTCGGTCAAGGACAATCAACTTCACATTGTTGTCAGACTCCTTGATAACGAGATTAATAAAAGATGATGCGGCAGCTGGAATGCTATCGTCAGAAGATAGCATCACTGCGGAAAACGATGAGTTACCTTTAACGGCGGCAGGGTTTTGCGTGAGGGTAGTAAGCGTAGTGGCGGCTTCGTATTTGACGGCATGGGAGGTAGCGTTGAGAAGTTCAAAGATGGTTCGGATATACCGTGACTGGGATGTTGTTAGTCGTATTCATGGGCAGGATGTTACAAACATACGCGGTGTGCAGATTCGCCCTTGCAATCCAATCGGATGACTTCGATGATGCTCATTTGAAGTGCCTCGTCCAACCCGCCAACATTATCCCCTAACCCCAGGATATAGTCTACAGCCTTGTCTGTGGCGGCGTGAGCGAGGAAGACGAAAGCATTGCGTTTGCAGGCGGAATCAGTCTCGGCGGCGAGGAACGCGGTCATTAACTCGGCGGCATCAGGAATAAGATTCTCAAACTCTCGGTATATCGAGTACAGTGCGAAGACGGCGTTCTTGCGGACGTAAGAATGGCGATGTTCTAGGCAGGCTCGGCAGGTGGGGACGAGGGGTTCCAAGAGTTCGGCGTCTTTGGATATCTTCTGCAGAAACCGCAAGGTTGCACCACGGATATATTCATTAGGATGTTGCTAAATCGTAGACCGCGATGAGGACAACATTAAACTTGAGAATTGCAGGACATACTAGGTCATTACGGATGGCATTACTAGAATAGGGAGTCAAGAGCATCGTCCATAGAATTAGATCCAGAGACACTTACACAACGAGAATCATTTCTTGCTTCAGCTTTCCATTCTCATCGTACTTTGGGCATACTTCCCAGTAGAAATGCAGGAGTTTCTTGAGTTGCTTGTTCTTCGAAGGTAGAACGTATTGGATGATTGGCATCATCAGGGTTGGCTGTATCACGGCAGGTGTATTCATATCGGACAGCATTGAAGACGAGTGTTATGTAGTCTGTGTCAGACTTATATCCAGTGAAACGAGAAATAACGCGCCTGTGGGTTTCCATTGATAGTCCCGATTATGATCTTTCGCAACGTGTCGATCTTGACCTCGTCAGAGCCTTTTTCGAGGCCAGAGCGAAGTTCTTGCGTGGAGGGAGTCTCAGACCCCGACTCGAAGACGACGGTGTAGCAAGTAGCGTCCGGAGAGGCCATCGTCCTTCAAGAATCCGAATTAGAAGAATGGTAGAACCAGTAGGACATATATCCTTGAGCGGTACACGTTAATTCTGGACTGATCGTGGGAACCACCTCCCATTACGGCTCCTTTAGAGGCCATTAGCTTTCCTTTCAAGCAAGTCCAAATATCTTCCTCCCAATCAGAGTGGCTCTAGGGCCCCAAGGTTGCCGTCAAGTATACTCCAACCATGAGGCTTCCGTACGCTCTTGTTCTCTCTATAATACTTCCCTCGGCGCTGGGATTTCAAAGCGAACAGATTCCAATGGCAAACCCGAACGAGGATTACACTCCAGAAACGTCGAGCCAACCAACCCTGGCGGATCTCCTCACAATTGAGAACTCGGCTTCGATCTTCTACTCTTATGCTCGGGAATTGGAGCTCAGCAAAGGACTGGTCCAGAAAGATATGGAGATGACGATCTTTGTGCCAACGAACAAGGCTGTAATGAGCCTGGCTCGGAAGCCGTGAGTGACGAAGGGAACGTCGGATAGCCTCATATTGACCCTGTGGATTCTTCAGACATCAAGACTCTAGAATGGCCGACAAGGATATTGAAATCTCCGAAGAAGAGTATGACCGTGCCTCCAAAGCGAATGTAGAACGCTGGGTTTCGGCCCACATTGTGCCAGTGCGTCGCCATTCTAGCATTCCTGTATCCCGATGTTCACCCCAAACCGTAACAGGAAGCACCGATATCTCTTGTTGGCACTCACCAAACTCTCTACCCGTCTAAATCAATCACCTTCAAACCAATATCCAGAGCAAAGAGTTCAGAGTGGAATCAAGTCACCCTCGAGAACGGTGTGCATATTCTTAGTCACAAAGAAGTGCGTTCGACCCTATTCTTTATGTTCATCCGTGAACCAAGATTAACGCTGTGGTAGGCTTCTAACGGGGACCTATATATGATTGATGGGACCATTTCGTCCGACCCCTCTGATCTGGATTAATATGCTTTCTTTTATGTTCTGCTTTGTCCAATAATTCTTGTTATGACTCGTCACGACTACCAGTAAGTCGTGCTTTAGCGTCGCTTCCATCATATTTTTACCCCGTTATCGCGCAGTGTATTAGTTACTTACCACATGATCCATTGTCCATCCGGAAGAACTCCCGAGATTCTTGCTAATCGTTGTCCATGTATTCGATTTCGAAGTTCCACGCATGGGTGAAGCCATTGGAAAGTTGTGATCAAAGGAGAACTTAGCCGGCACCAGGTGCTCACAGCTGCACACTCTAAGGGGAAGAAGGGTTCTTTGTCACCTGTGATATTGATCACAGATCGATTAAGCGTACCATCTATAAAATGCAGATGAATAGCCGAGGCATCTCGTTCGCCTCTTCTTCCCCCTATTCTTAACCTTATCTCTCTGATAGACTTTGCTGAAGCCCGCACCATGCCCAACAGAACACAGTCCCAGGTTGAGTATGACCCCAAGAACATGCCATTCCGCCGCCTCGGCCCAAGTGGTTTGCGTGTCCCCTTGTTCTCGCTCGGTGGATGTGAGTATCACTTTGCGATAGCGTCGATGAAACCCTACCTGACGTCGAACGACCTATAGGGCTTACTCTCGGCGGTACTGTTGTCGGCGACCCCGTCAAAGTGCGTATAACCATGAGATAGGACCACCGGAACGGGACTGAGTTGAAACTCGACACCAGGAAATCATCAAGACTGCGTTTGACCATGGCGTCAATATGTTCGACACCGCAGAGATCTACGCGAAAGGTCGATCTGAAGAAGAGATGTACGTTTGTATCGCTGCTTCCCTTGGAGCGCGGAGTTCATTGCTCGGTTTAGGGGACGCGTCATTCATGAGCTCGGTTTGCCCCGCTCCGACCTCATCATCACCACCAAACTCTTCTGGGGTACTGGTAGCAAAGGACCAAACGCGAGCGGTCTCTCTAGGAAACAGTACGTACCCTACTATCCCGTCGATACATGAACTTGTATTGAAGAGCGGTGGTAGCATCATTGAAGGAACCAAAGCTTCGCTTGGCCGTCTTCGCTTGGACTATGTAGATGTGATATTTGCTCATAGACACGATACCACCGGTATGTGTTATACCCTCCTCTCATCGATTACGCGCCACTGAGCACTGGCCGGCAATTCCAGTTCCTATGGAAGAGATTGTCCGCTCCTTCAATTACGTCATCGAACAGGGCTGGGTGCGCTTACTCCGTTGAACAGGGGCACGAAGCTGCGTGCTTATGATTAACCATCTAGGCATTCTACTGGGGTACTTCGGAATGGAGTGCACAGAGAATTGAGGAGGCATATAGTAAGTTCTCTCACTATCTATTGAATGACTCGATGATTCTAACGATGCCTTGCTAGATGTCGCAAATCGGCTGAATTTAATTCCTCCTATTGCTGAGCAATGCCAACACAAGTACGTGCCTACGTTCCTATAAGGACCAAAATTGATATGGTTACTTTAGTATGTTCCATCGTGAACGTCCCGAGAGTGAATACCTGCCTCTCTACGAAAAATACGGCATTGGCACAACGACCTTCTCTTCCCTGGCAAGCGGTTTGCTCACCGGCAAGGCAAGTTATGGAACGAGGCGTTAATTGATGACGGGTAGCTGATGCCTTGGCGTAGTACAACGAAGGTATCCCTCGAAACTCCCGGTTCTCCCACCACTCCGACTTCTTCAAGAACACGATTGCAGAACTCCAAAAGCCAGAAGGGCAAGCTAAGATCCAGAAGGTCCGCGAGTTGACCAAGTTTGCTCAGGAAGGTGCGTTCCACTCCCTCTGTACCTTTCAGCTGGACTATCTTTCCTCATCATGCACTCGCTTATCCTATGCAGAATTGAACACTACCCCCGCCGCCCTCGCTCTTGCCTGGGTTGCCGTGCAGCCCAACACCTCGACTGTCATTCTTGGTGCTTCTTCCCCTGAACAAGTCCTGGAGAACTTGAAGGCGGTTGAAGTCGTCCCCAAGTTGACTCCTGAGATTTTGGAGAAGATTGAGAACATTTTGGGCAATAAGCCTGCTGCTTGGGAGACTTATGGACGACCCACGGCGGATGCTCAAGGAAACTTTAAGCATTAAGTTTAAGCGTTGTACAGTAGAAAGAGTTAAGTCCTTTGTTAATCGGGCGCACTTGAAAGCAATGCTCCGTTGAAAAGTCTTGCAAAAACTTGTTTGCGTCGACCCTTGAACTTGGAACCATGAGGACCATATTCAGGCACCGGCTCGGCGACTCGGTCATTGATTATCTCAATATGGCCCGGGATATCGTTCACTTTCTCACTCCTTAGGGTCAACTATAGAGTGAAGCAGAAATCATGCCATTGGAATCTAGTACAGGTTGCAGGCTAGGTATTCTGAACAGGACAGGTTTAAATCGAGCTTCAAAAGTTAATTAGGGGACACGCGATAACAGGTTACAGGCCCAGCCGTTGGTGGTGACATGCACGATGCACGGGTCCAACCAAGGTCCAATGCCCATAGCGGGGATCCTCAGGGATCCGACTTGTCTATAAACGATATATCACGACTAAATTTTGAATTTATGGGTCGAAGGTTCTCTCTGGCTTGGTTGACGACCACGACCAACTCGTTCAGCGACGTCACGTATTAGTTCAGATGAGCAGACCGAGGCGATCCAGGACCGACATCGCCTCCGCTCCCTCGAAGTCTCTCTCCGTCGAAATATAGAAGCAAACTGTAACGAGCAAACCGCCCCCCCTACCAGTGGTGGGTACGGTGCCGGGACCCGTGCACTTCGATGGACCTGGTCCTCTACCACCGCCACATTTCTCGGTGCATAGCACGATAGACGCGTTGGAAATTGGGATTTTGGTGTCTGTGTTCTTGTTTGGATTGGTCACGGTCCAGGTGTACAAATACCTTAAGCAGTTTCCGAATGATTCAAGTTCGTGCATCCGGTGTTTGGTGAGTCAGGGATTTGAGTTGTTTTGCCCTCTGTAGACGACTTAAAGCTGATGCGTTTGGAAAGGTCATATCTGTCTGGTGAGACCTACTACCTCCACCAGTACCTGAGCTTCGATATGTTGGCACTCGTTCAAGCGGAAGGGAAATGATTCTAAGAGGTGACGTCGTTTTATTCGAGTTCCCGATATTACTCCGCTGATTGCTGTATATGACCGACCGTCTCATTCGCCGCATTATGCTTTAATTGATAGGTAGGTGAATGCTTTTGTATTACTTTCTTTCAAACTCTGATGTGTATATGCCAGAAATCAGGGATCGTGAAAAGGTACATTGTTTTACTGGGCCAACGAAATCAAAGTAAACTGTCTGCTTCCAACATTGTCATTGCGATGGCTCTCTTGGTATCAGTAAGTTCTTCGCTTCTAGGATGGACTATCTACAGACATGCTTGTATCTATGGACGATGCAAAATAACTGTAAGTGACTTGCGTGCGTAGGACTTTGTTGATCACTGGTCCTTAGTTGTCTGGCTCGCATTCTTTGCTCTAATATCGAGAGGTGAATCTATCCTTGGATCAGCGAAGAAATCTGATGTTAACAGTCTCTTTTGGCTTTCTCCATCTCATGGTATTATATGTCTATCTTCTCGTTGTCGGATGCTCCAGATACTTAGGTCATTACAGCCTAAACGCCGGACCGACTTCTGGCTAAGATCGCCAACCGACAAGAAACTAATGACATTCTGTGGAAAATGCTACAGATGACGGCTGTTGATTGCCTTCCTGTCCTCCAATTCAACTCCCCTCCATTACTTTGTTTGGAGTTTAATCATACTCGATTACAGTAAACCTTCAGGAATCTTTATAGCACTGGTTCGGTCTTCCGTCATCATTCTAAGCTAGCATGACATTTTTATACCTAACTTCCGAGTCCCTTCCATTTCATCATGGACCTTATAATCTTTTCGTGAGGTAACCAACTTATCTACTATTATATACCACGTTTAGTACCCAGGATTCTTTACCAGAGAATTTAGACCTCTCAAGTTCCGGAGTCCGGTAAATGGTGCCCCCGGTTCATAGAGGGGGATAGCACGCAAACATATCTACCGAGGTGAATTTAAACTTCACAGTGCGTGTCATACCGCAAATCCTTCTTCCCTTTTTCTCCAACAAGTCTCCAACCGATCTATTTTAATATCCGAGTCGGACAGAAGTCGTTACCCCCGGCCAGATACAGGTGCAAACAGCGGATGTATCTTAGTCAACCCCGGGCCAAAGTCAACCATTGCAGTGTTGCTGCTTGAGTGTCACCCCATTCAACGCGCCCAAGGCGCGCACCACTTGCTACTACTTACTAGGTTAGACACCTGAAAGACGATGGGAAGCGACCTGTACCATGTTTTTCTGCGTGCTAGGACCCGAAACCATCTTCTATAACTCGGCAGTGGGTTAGTGGACTAGAACCAGTGAGTACGTGATTTTTCTTCGTTCCGAAATCCGTATTATTGAACTTCGTTCTTTCAAGGAATATCTACCCTGTTGGAAAGCTAAAATGCTTGGAGAATCCCCGTTTACGGCAAAGTGGCCGTAGATCTGGGGCACTGTGTTAATCAGGGCCCAGTACCCACTGTCCGCCGTTTTTCATTGTATTCGGGTGAGTAAATCTGTGTGTCAAGGTTTCGAATGACGTGGTATTGACTTCCAGAAGGATTAATTCCGGGTTTATGGCTAAGGCTGGTATAGAGTAAGCCGTTAATGCTGGATGTTAACTGCCGATACTGTTTTGTACGGGCTCGGATGTTGACTCGCTTGGAGGTTCAGGTGTGGTTTGAATGATTCAAGGCTGTCTGCCGCCAGCTCACGTCAAGAGCAGCATGGAGAGAACCGGCCGCCTTTATGAGTCAATGCCTTACTAAGGTGTAACCGGCGGCTGACCGACCGAATGAATGCAAGAAAGCCGTTCGTGGATTTTCTATTCGAACACCTCAATTGTTTATTCCAATTGGAATCTTCAAGGGCTATGTGCTTAGTAGAAACTGAATGGGCCGTTCAGCCGTATCTCTATTGTCAATCCCAAGAATATGCCTACCATGCCCGGCGCTATGGAGTCCTTCTCCTTCGTATGTCCGCTATCTTGCGATTGTATGTAGGTTGGATGCTCATCAATACAGACCTTCACGCTTGACAGTGGCGTACTCTGCCAGCCTCCGTCCAGTTGGCTCCTTGAACCTTGAAGCTTGACATCTCATAACTAATCGGGCGTGGTGTGATACGTGTATGCACTTCGCTACACTCATTACTCTGTGACAATGGTGACGCGATATGTCATCGCACAATAGACCTACAAATCGTAGATTCGTTCTGCCGCATCCTCCGAACACAATACTGGCATCCCACGACCGTCGGGAAGCGCTTAAAAATAGTTTCGTAAGTCTATTGGATAGAACCCCCCTCTGCATACGTTATCTATACGTACGTGTAACTCATGACCCTTTTCTTTTCGCAGACAAACGATTTATGCTGTACGTGGTTCTAGCCGCGACACGTACGCCACTTGCATCACTGAGCTAGGATCTGGCTCCACGGTTTGTAGTCTGGTTTTGTATGGTTGTAAACTGATCGGTGAACTTGCCATTGTCTTCTATTGATTGTTAGTTTGCGACTTGCCCTTTTGGTTGTGATAATTTTTAGGTTCCCAGATATCTATCGATACGCCAGAACCGCTGTTGCAAGGCGAAGATACTTGGTATGGCAAGGTTGATGTTTGTCTCTCTATTTGAAACTCAACGGAATCCCATATTAGGCCATTGGTCTATATCTGGCGACGGACGTGTGTATGTTTAGTGGGTCGGATGGTTCTGGTTGAGTTTGAATCTCTGAATTGGCGAGGGAAGGTTGGCGCCAACCGATTGGCCCCAAGCTGTATGCGAAAGTAGGGTAAATGCCCTTCCAGGGATGTTCCCTGCTTTGAAGCTGCATTCCTATCTGCATCCTGCCATGCGTTGAGGGGGACGTTTTCTTTATCTGCTGCACTCCCGTCTCGGAGCGATTTCGCTCGAGCCACAGTGTCGTGCTATACCCCGCCAACCTTGAAGAGGCTAATCATCGAGATGGGGAGTTGATTGTGTCTACTTAGATGGAACGGGCTATGAAGGTTCAACGTTCAACGCCATCCTCCAACTACCACTGTTTGGTCGGCTTCAGGATGGGCCCGGTTGTACCATATACTTCCAACTGCCCTTGACCGTCAGCTGCGTCTTGCACTGCAGTGCATGGGGAGGCATGGACTGACTCTTGTCCGGTGCCGAGGGGCCGGTACCTTCGATATTCCACGGAATTTCCACTAGTTGCCTGAGATCTATCTTTGGCCTTGACACTATCGCCATGTCGCTATGATTTACGTCGTCCTTCGCGGTACCGACACCTTCAAATGAGCTGCGCTCAGCGTCAGCGTCATTTTTTGGTGCTTCTTGCTGGTGTCGTGTTCATTTTCGATGCTTCCTTTCTCCTCAATATATCGGGGCTTCGTTCCTTGGTATCCAAGTTCAAAGATCTATACAGAAATCTCCGACTTTTGATCGATTAAATTTGACCTTGAGGCCCTACTTATGAGAGACTGGATGGAGATATTTACCCCTAACCATAGGCGTGAAACATGGATTTGCCATTCCGCTATGCATCGATCAAAACGAGTAGGTAGACATTTCTCTTCCTCTCCCAAATTCAATTCGTTCTCTGAATGGCCCTGAAAAATGCTCTGCGCTCCCTCAATAAGAATGTCGGCAAGGTGCGAGCGTTCTGCGACTCGACACGACAATGATGAAAATGATCTTCTATAGTTTGGTTTACTTCATCTGTGACAGTGACTTGACCCAAACTAGTGCACATCATTTCTTGATTCGAGTACATAGCAGATCCCCAGGAGGTTTACGGCGAGTATATGGACCTCAGTTATTGCGACCCTCTGGGTACGGTTCTATGCTGAGGTATGTCGCGGCAGAGACGATACAGAGCGCATATATTCACGATCAAGGTTCCAGTTCGCCCTGAAAATTAGGCACAGAATCAGTGGACTTCTGCCGTCGAAAACGTCCAATTCCTGATGAAAATGGTGAGAATTGAATTAGCCGCCAATTTGGAAAACCATGGCCTGAAAACGGAAGGGTCGATCTGATCTGGTTCCTGCAGAAGAGGGTGTCGCACAGCGTCTATAAAATTTGAGAAAAGGCAGGCAACTGCTCTTTAACCACAACCACCACCTTCACTGTCTTTCCTCATGCTCCATTCTACTGAAAACACCCCCCAGTTCCTCTCAAAGCTCGCCGCCAACGCGGCCAACGCCCCTCCTCAACGTCACCGACAGCCATCAGCTGGTCTCGCAGGCTCTATTTGGGCTCCGGTCCCACAGCCATCGGAGACGACGTGGCCGAGAACGTTGGACTCGTTCTCTCGCGTCGCTGAGCGCGAGCCTGAGTACATCGCCCGGACGGTTAGTGACCGTGCAGGTCGTCGAGCGGCCAATCTGCCAATTATTAGTCGTGAGGATGTCTTTGGCCCGCAGCCTCCACCTCTGCCTCAGAACCGGCCTCTTCGTGAGGTTGGTGCCATTGGCGATGGCAGGAAAAGGGCAAGCCCCGCATATAACGAGGATACGGTACGTTTTCGTCTCATTTTAGGCGCATATATCCACATCCTGATCTCGGAAACAGCATGTCGAGCAGTTGCTGCGCACGCTTAACCTCAACTCTCCCGCTCCTTTTGGCGGGGCCTCCCAAAGGCCTCTGACCCAGGTGGAAACGACGTCCAACTCGCCCGATTTTTCTCCTGCGTCTGTCTCTTCAGCTCTCTTAACGCCCACTGACCTCTCGCCTGTTCGGCCCTTCGACGCTAAGTTCCCTGGCAACATTTACGACGGTGTCCATCCTCTCCAGTCCTACAACTCACAGTCCTCGCTGCTTTTCGATAATGGCGGGGCCGACAAAAACCAGGATGGCTACGGTGGAACCGCGAATTCGGCCGTCTCTGCCTTTTCTCAAGGCATCCAAAACATGGCCAGTGCTACCGCCTCTATGGCTTACTTCGACAATTTCACCGCTTCATCTGCTGCTTTACCTCATTCTCTCTATAGCACTGCTCCTCGACACGCCGACAACGGAAGGGCTAGCCAATTGGAGTGGCGCCTTACTGGACAGTCTCAGCAGGCCGCCCAGTCGCATGGCTTGCTTCCTGACTGGCGGCCTCTTTCCCAGAAAGGCTCGCCTGACCATCTCTACAGCCAAGAGAGCCATGGAAGATCGTCTCTCGGCCACATTCAATCCACTCCTCAAGCAAGCTTGTCCACTCACGAGGTAAGTCCATCGCTACCTTTGCGTATAATCGCTCACGTCCATTCTATAGCCTATCAACTTCTTGTCCCTGCTCCATCCATCATCCAACCCACCCTACCATTCTTTCGTTGCTCGCATCATCAAGTCCTCCGACCAGCAAGCTTCTATTTTTTTGCAGCAGAAACTCAAGGTCGCCGATGTTGAAGAACGCGCCAAGATTGTGGATGCTATCTGTGCTCGAGGCTTTGAGATGATGGCCCATCGGTAAGCTGTTCTCTTGCTTGCAGGAGATGATGCCTAATTTGAGTGTCTTCACAGCTTTGGTAACTGGGCTGTCCAACGATGCCTGGAAGCTGCCTCCACTGCTGAAGAGCGTCGCAAGATTGTGTCTTGCATGAGGTACGTCGCCCTACCCTTGTACACGCCGCTATAGTTTTGACCTTGCCTGGCCCTGTAATAGAGGCCGAATCGTCGAGCTCGCCACTAATTGCTATGGTTGCCATGTCCTCCAGAAGGCCCTCGACTGCGAGGAAGACATTCGCCTTCTCATCGTTTCTGAACTTCTCCTCGGGGACCCAGCTCAAACCCTGATCAACAAGCACGCTTCTCATGTGTGGAGCAAGGTACGTCTTCTCGACCTCTACCTCAGCTATCGCTTATGGGTCCTAGATCATGGAACTGGCGTGGACTCCACCTGCACCGCCTATCTTTGCTTAGCGAGTGCTTGCTTACCGTCTCGTACGTGCTAACTCTGACGACCGTTGCTTAGCGTAAACAAGTCTTTGAAAGGCAAGTGGGCTTCCTTGGCGTGCCATGAGACGGGCTCTTTGGTCGTTCAGGTGCGTTATGACCGCCGCCTTCCCAGACATCGGCATCACTTAACTATCGTAAACTTAGCATGCCTTCGAGAACTTGGAAGCAGAGGCGAAGGACGGAATCGTCGAGGAGCTCCTGAACCAGGGCTCAGCTATCTTTAGAGAAGTCACCAAGAACCAGTGGGGGTCGTATTGCATTCAGCACAGTGCGTTGTCTTCATCGTATATACACAAGACCGGTCTAAGACCCAACAGTCCTTGAACATGGCTCGGAGAAGCATCGCCGAATGACTCTTGACCATCTCCTCGAAGGCCTTCTCGAATTCGCTACCAACGAGCAAGGTTCCAAGTCTGTCACCAAAGCTCTTAAGGAAGGTGGAAAGGAAACTCTGGACAGGGTCGTCAAGCGCATGTGTGAACCTGCTAAAGGGTGAGCCTTGGCATTGATGCTTCCTCCCATTCGACTAACATGTCCCTTCAGAGCGCGTCGTGCTATGATTGTTGACCTTGCTCTCTCCGTCACTGGCAGTCAGCTTATCGCTAGTGTCCTGCCTACTGTAAATTTTAGTCTCTATCGGGGACCAATTGATGCTCACTTGAGGCTATTTAGGCGGATAAGGACCAACGCGCCCTTCTTTATGACTGCATTCGTGGCCATATCGTTACGTTGCGAGGTTGCAAGACAGGCTCAAAGGTTATTTGGCTCTTGTAAGTCTCCCGTCCCGCAATACCCTCTGTCCTCACTCACGCCTTTCTTTTAGCGACAGAATGGTAAGCCAGAGGGATTTGTTGTCCTTGATCTTCACTAACGCCATTCTTTCAGCGCGCATATTATGGCTACTAATTTTTCACTCAAAGGCATGGAAACCGGCACCTACCGTCGCTCTATTATTTCACCATATCAAAACTTTCTTGGAATCATCTCTTCCTCATCCATCCGGTAGCTTGAAAAGTAACCTATTTCCCTCACGGAATTTCAGAACTGCACGCACCATCACCATCTTCCTCGTTCTCTATTATACGGCATCAAAACGCAAAACCACTGCATATCGGAATATACATCGCATCGACAATTACAGCATCAACTCTTATCAGCATTCAACATGACCATTTGAATCCTACATCACTCGTAATTGATACTTCTGCTCTTTCTACACTTTATCTCGATTTTCTTCAACATTTTGACCATTTTGGTTCTTTCGAGTTCTAATTTGACCATTTTCCTTAATTTCGCTATTCGTTTAGAGCTCCCCTTTGGTGCTTTTGCACATGGACTCCACTTCGCTTTCGCTTTTCGATGTTTTATTTTTATGACCTTTCTTCTTGGGCAAATGTTACTCTTATTCGTTCCGTCTGCGTGTACAATACTACTATCTCACTCTCGTTTGTTTACAGAATTGCGATTCTGAAAAAATATGTATGTTGTTGTACCTTTTGTCATTCTTCGTCTCTACAAATGTTCTTGGTCGTAGCCCTTAGATAAAGGACTGTATGTCCATGAAAAGTCGATAAATAGCGTTATATATCGCTGTACTTTTAATCTCTTTTCCTCAAACCTAGTAAGAGATGCGTGGCAGTTACCGATTTTAAGCGCCCTCCAGCGCTTATAAGCATCAGTGAGTAGATGAACAGACCGTGTCTACATCGAAGAGTCAAGGTTGCCTGGGCCTGAGACAGGGTGTTCACGGGTTGTGCTGTGACAATAATCACTGAGATCCGACCGTTTTGGACGATTCAATGTTACATGTCATTCCCAAAAGAAAGGCGGACATTGCGATAATTGAGACAGATCATTTCATTATACCAATAATAAACGCAAGAGCATATCTATATATATGGAGAAACGGTTGGAAAAAGTACCTAACAATTAGAGTCCATGGAATTAACCCTGGACATAACAGGCGAGTCGGGATGGATCTGGTTGTAAAGTGTACGGATAGCAAATTGTTCGGACTCCCGATCAACACCGAGAGCACAAATCCCCGAGGCATAGACCTCATGCTTGAGCGCATCGACTTCAAGAAGAGAGTCATCAACCCAATCTGCATACTCGTCGTCGTCTGTGTCTTCACCCGATTCATCTCCATCGCTGTAATCAGAACCGTAAAAGTCCTTTCGGAGACATCGAAGATGGTTATCGCGCTGAATGTTTCGAATGTCTGAGGAACTTTCATTGTTATCGACGTCAGAGTAACCTGACACCTCCCGAGACATGACAGGGAAATTAGGATGGTGTTGGTTGTAGAGGGATCGGATAGCGCGCTTCTCAAAATCCTCGTCGTCAACGCCCTCGGCACAGAGACCAGAGGCGTAGACTTGTTGTTTCAAGGCTTCGACTTCGAGGAGAAAGTCATCCGCCCATTGAGCGTACTCCTCGTCGGCGGTATCCTCGGCTGACTCGTCGCTGTAGTCAAAGCCGTAGTGCTGCTTACGCAGACGTTTAAGAGTGACCTCTCGCTCGACTGTGGCAATATCCGCGTCGATGGCGGAGGAAATGGTCGAGTCGACAGAGGAGGCAGAGGAATAGTAATAGAGTGGGAGTGGGAGGGTGGTTTTAGACTGGATTTGGTCTTAACGCGATTGAGGTTTTGTCTCACGCCTGAAGGAAAGGAGGTTAGCATTAATCAAGAGCGTTGAGCGCTGGAGGAAAGGGAACATACCATAATATCCGTCATCAGAGTCCGAGGCGTAGCTGCAGTAGCTAGCAGAGGCTTCAGCCTTGATCGAGCGCTTGGCGGCTGAGCGACTCCGAGTAAAACGTCCGGTGCGAGACGCAGAGAAGGGATAATAGGACGATATATTGTCGACATCGGAGTCGAATCGCTCTACCATAGAGGGGGGTTGTGGCAAGCGTTCGACGAGGAAGGAGGTCGTCATGGTCATGATAATTTTGTTGCTTTGAGTTTGGGGTTTGATGAATGGAAGAAATATGTTTCAGTTGGGATGATGATGGTGGTTTGAACTCTGAAGGACGAGTTCGAAGATGGGTTGTAGAGCCCAGAGTGGGCGGCCTTCTATGCGTTTTCCGGGGTGTTAGAACGTGACTTTGTAACGTCATACAGAGACTGTTTAAGGAGAGGGGATTCTCGAAGTCGCCTGAATCAGGAGTGCGAGTCAGGGGGGAAAGACATAGCAGAAGGCCTGGTGAGAAAGGCTATGAGACAGGAGAAATAGACCAAGTGCGACAAATGAGGCTGAACGAGATAGGAGTCTTTATCGCTGTATAGTCTGAATCAGGGGCAGAAACAGGGGGGTGAATCGGTGTAGCTGGGTGAATGTCGTCATGAGGCATTGCAAATGGCATCCGACAAAAAAAATCTAGACAAAGTCTAAGCCAGGGAGTAGTTGAGACAGTCTGGGAATCCTACGACGCTGCCGACAGCAAGGTCGAGGATGCCAATCTATCCCTTCTCCGCCTTGAGACCCCGTTCCATTCAGCACTGTTTGTAGAATTGTTCGAAAGTACCTCACGCGGGGGAAGGGATGCTGTGTGAGATAGAGCCAGACAACTTCCAAAATCTGTCGACTTTGAGCAATATGGCAAACGAAGAATCGAAAGGCTCCTGAAGACAATTGAATTCGGAATACTATGGCATCGCGAGTCCACGTGATTCTCGCGTGACTTTGCTTAGGGTAGGCTCTATCGTGTCCAGGCTTCTGAATTCCATCTTTGCAGTTCAACATCCCCCCAGTACGATGCTGTTAGCGAGAATGGGGTGTGGGGTGCTGGGTCACTACGCAGCCCATCATTTCTGTCTACTGTCTAAAAGACGGCATTTTACTGTGCACCTGCCATGCACCGCCATAGAACCGCCTTATGGCCAGGCATAAATAGAAGTTCAGTGAACACTGGACTTGAAAGGCTTTACCCCCACCCATCGAAGAAGATATAACAGCCATGACTGAAAGCAAACCAGGATTGCAGCCTCCGGCTTTCGAAGCTACCAATACCGTCGAACTGGTTTCGGAAAGGGATAGCAAGATTCTGAGTGTCTCTGTATACTCTGGCCGCGCTGAAGTTACTCGGCTGTTCAAGTTTAATGTGAAGACCGGCCAAAATCAGATTGTCATCACTGGATTACCATATGCGATGGATCAAGAATCGTTCAGGTAAGCATCTGTTTCGTACAAGTATGGAGGGTTCAACGGGCTGACACTTGGCTTTGCAGAGTAGAAGGTCGCGGATCTGCTACAATCCACGATGTCACGATATCTCAAGTCGACCTACCCCCTGTTGAAATGACTTCGGAGAAACTGGAGGAGCTACAGGCAGAACTTACCAAGGTTTCTAAAGCCCTCGTCCGTGCCCAGAAAGCCCTGTCTTCTGTCGAAGTCTATATCGGAAGTCTAAATACGGAACATGTCGACGTCACGAAGCTTCAGGACATTATTGACAGTTACGACACTGCGTCAGAGAAACTCGACAGCAAGATTACGGAACTGGAAGGACAGAAGAAGAAGCTAGAAAAGAATATTGAAGAGGAAAAGAAAATCTTGGACGGGCCTCAAGCGAATGAGAAACTTGATATCAAAGCTGCTATCGGTGTTTTTGCAGACTCTGAAGGAGAAGTAAAGATCGCTGTCATCTATGGTGCGTGGTAGTGGACGGGGAACTGGTCATCCTTCTAACATGCGTCTTTTCCTATAGCGGTTTGGAATGCTAATTGGTCAGCCACATACGACATCCGTGTCGACATGCAAACCAAGGAAAAACCGGTTTCTTTGATTTACAAGGGTGCTATCACTCAAAGAACTGGAGAGGTGTGTATGTTTGGTGTTATCCTTAACCTTCACTAACGGGGTGACTCTCACATCAGGACTGGACTGACGTTCCCATAAGTCTCGAAACAGCCGCACCCACCTTCGGGGTCGAAATTCCGACCCTCTCTCGTTGGACGATATCTACCCTTAGACGTCTTCGGGCCTTCAAGAAGGTTCCAGCGTTTCGGAACAGTGGAGTGCTTCCTCCCGCAGGCTTCGGAGTCGACTTGCCAGAAGTTAAAGTGGAAGCGTCCTCTGGTGGATATTCCCCCGCGTCACTGGAATATAGCCCAGAAGGTTCTATTAAGCACCGCTCGCTGCAAGTCTCGAGCAAGGGAACTGTCACTGCGACATTCAGTGTCCCTGGGCTCATGTCCATACCGAGTGATGATGGCGCTCATAATGTCACCATTGTCAAGCTTTCACTGGACGCGGATATGGAATGGGTGTCAGTGCCGAAACAGCTGGCTAAAGTTCACCTCAAAGTTCGTGTGATCCTCTCGTTGTTTGACGAAATGCTAATCAATTCCTAGGCTATCGTGAAGAACGCCTCGGACTACACGTTGCTCAGTGGACCGGCCAACGTGTATGTTGATGGGAGCTTCATTGCTCGCTCAGAGGTCCCGGGTGTGAGCCCTGATGAAACTTTCGACTGCCCCCTTGGGTAAGATCTTACTAACTGTTGTTTTTTTGCATGGCTAATTCACAATGCGTCTAGTCTCGACCCTTCGATCCGAGCCACCTATTCTCCGGTTTCCAAAAAGGTCACTCAAGTCGGCTTCATGAACAAATCTCGCCTCCAGACCTACACCCAACGTATCACGATCCACAACACTAAATCAACCCCCGTCTCAACCGTCAAGGTTCTCGACCAAATCCCTATCTCGGAGGAGAGTCTCATCGCTGTCAAGCTCATCACTCCGCTCTTACCTACTGTTGACAAGGCCGCGGGCAATAGCGGCGGCAACAATGCCTCTAGCTCAACTAGTGTTGCGAAGCTTCTGCAAGGCAAGACAGTGGAGAACAAGTTGGGTGTGAAGGTTCCTGCGCCTGTTGTTGTGAGTCAAGGGATTGTGGCGCAGTGGGACGGTATGGACGAGGTTGCGTCTGAGATTGATTTAGAGGATTTGGGGAGTGAAGGGAGGGTAGAGTGGAGTTGTAAAGTTCCTGCGCAAGGAAAGGTTGTTTTGGTGTTGCAATGGGAGGTGTTGGCTCCGCTTAGGGCTCAGATTGCTGGGTTGTAGTTTGTAAATCGCTCTAGGAGTGAACACGAGTTTTGTCCCTGGCCGAATTGCATAAATACTGATACCCTTTGAAGACTCAATTGGAACCTAATAGAGGTGCAGACTGAGAAGAACTTTACAATCAGGAGAGTGGAGGCGGGTTTAAGGTCTCGGTTGCCCTGAGAGGCGCCAGCCCGGCCCGGCGGGCGCTTAAACCCGGAACGCGTGCCTATCCGACTTACCTCAGATACTCGGAGCTCCCAAACTCGATAGAGTTCGTAAACAGCTGAAAAGAGAACCATAGGCGGTATATACTCGGGTGGACCTTCTTACCGTCTTACCGGCATAGGGCTAGGGGTAGGTAGGTTTTTGTCAGTGGCGGAACGCGAGATAGAGCGGGGACCTCTCGGATCGGGGTAAGTGTTGGTTAGAGTGGCGATGGAGACGGAGCGGAGAGGTGGAAGGACTGTGCCACTGGGAGATTCTAACAAGGAGTGGGATGCGACTGATGTGATGTCGGAGAAGTTGGGAAGGAGGGTAGGTGGACGGTTGCATGTGGCATGATATTACCCTGAGGCTTGCAGGTTGAAACCGAGCTCAGACCTGGGCAAGACTGAAACATAACTTCTATTGCCTATAGTAGGGGTCACGGGCCCATCTTTGAGCTTCTAGACCTTCGAGACTGTCACTCGCATTCGCGGGAGAAGTGAGGGAGTACCTTGGAGGGAAGTCTGAGCTAGGTTTAGAAGAACTTGGACGGAGGACAGAGCCAGGGGAACCGTGCAACGTGGAAGATCCGAGAAGTCAGAACATTGATCGGCGATCAGGAATTTGTGTGATACTAGTGATTCATGGATGGGTGCAGAGATTATGGATGCGGGCGTGGTTATTTATAGGACTGTTCTTCGAGGCCTCGAGGCGCTCAGAAGCACGCCAAATAGCTCCATTGGCCAAGAATCAGAATGAGAAACTTGGAAGATATGAGATAGGGAGGCGACCGACTACAGAGGCAAAGTGCTCGCGATCTGATGGTATCACGGTGAACTTGGATTAGAGTTGGATATTGGACCTCGGTACGTATGTAGTTATTGGTTACTATGCAGCGTGAAACTCCATATTGGAGGCAGAGGTTTAGGGGATTGAAAGCAAGGTTTAACTTATATGCCTAGGTTTTGTTTCAGCATTGAGGTTATAGTTTAGTCCGTTCTCCTCGTTGCCGAGCAGGACCCGATTTGGCTGCAAGGCTCGCAAATGCTCAACATAAACGAAGCAACGGCTATAATGATGCTATATGGACTTGAGCACATCGTACATGTCGGACGTCGATCTGATAGGGTCAGCCCGTCGCGGAGCTCATAATTGTAACGCTTAGAGCTCGTGTGATTTACTATGGATGCTTCTTGTCGGGTATGAGGGAGCATGTGTGATGAAAACAAAGCAATTTCTTGGCTTCTAGAAACTGAGGGTCAAGGCTCAATTTAATATCGAGTGTTTGATAACGCGCCAGCTTCATGGATGATGTAGACCATTTAAATTTAACCGCTTACCGGAAAAGGCAGAGGCGATCTCATTGTAAAGGATGACATGAGTACGCTTCGCGGGAAGCTCTATGCATGTAACTACACCCTGTGCAAGGTCTTCACGGATAAACCCAGATATCCGTGAGGGCTTTGAATTGAGAGAAGGTCACCCCGGATTGTAGTAGGCGCTTTACCTATCATTGAGATTTTTTTAGCATATTCTAGGATTGAAAGAGTCAAAATCTGCTGCAGGTGAACGTGATTGACGTGCTGCGTAGAAGAAGGGGTTATGAAATGAGATAGTCCCGGTATCACTAGAAGGTAGGCAAAGAATGCGCCGTGATGAACAAGAACCCAGGATTCTCGGCCGTCAGTATTGGCTGAAGCTCGGAAGGATGGTGTCATGATCACTGGGTAACGGCGTGAACGCCAATAGAGGGAATGAGTGGCCCAGAGGAAAGGTTACTATCTTCTAGAAGACAAGAAGCAGCCAACAGTACACAGGCTAATAGGCGGTACTAGTAGAGATGCTACGCATGGGATAGGGTAAGGACAGAATCACCCAACTTCGGGAGGACAAACTCTAGTAGCAGTGAGCTGAAGCAATAGGAGCATGAGAACATGAGAACGCTGATCGGCGATCAGCGCTCAGCAAAGATGGGGAGAGTTGGGTGGGCATATATCAGACTGGAGGACCGCTGGGATGGGGTTGAGGAAGCTCGAGAGAGTAGGATCGTCGTAAGAGATAAGGATCGTCGTGGCGTTTCCATTGATGGCAGGCGTGCAAGAACCGTTTCACCGCACGGGAGGGGGGGATTAGTTGAAGAGGCAAGGATGTCATAATCGTACATAAGAGCATAGGTTTTTCGTTACCATTGTTGCATTGTCTGTTGGGCTCAATGGGAATAGCACTGCCTATACGGGCTTCAAGAAGCGCTTTCCGTCTATGTCAAGTGTCGATCTGATAGCATTCACAAAGTACTAGAAGATGTTACCTAGGATGCACAGTGATTATCAAAAAATATTAAGCTCGAGGGAGTGGGCAAACAGGTATCAAAATTAATCCCTTACAGAAATTGGGACGAGACTTGGGGACTCGGAACTAGTAGGCTATTTTAAGAACTCAATAAGAATTCAATATTCGATGTCGAGTACGCACCATCTCCAAGCTTGGTGACGATGACGTGTCTGAGAAGGCCGTCCGTCTCTACTGTGGCGAACATCTGAATGTTAGATCTGCTACCCACGGCAGCGCTTAAAATTTTAGTTGCAACCGTAACAGGTGGTTTGAAGGTGTGCGAGAGTCTCTGCCCATTTCCTGTGGCGACGGTGTACCCGGTGCGACGATTTACATACAACAGTCGGGACCAGGTTTGGACCGGTACATAGTCGGCGTAATAGGTGTGTGTAGGATATGTCTGTTGCGAACTTCGAGATCCGAAGGCGTATGACCTGACCCAAATTTCAAGCTTTATTATTGGCTGGATGTCAAGAAAGGCCGTAAATTGGGCAGCCGCGTGAAAAGAAATGCGAGCGTGAACGGGAAAAGTGGCCCAGATGTGAGGTTATAAACTTACTAGGCTGAGAAGCAATTGAGAGGAGAAGGAGAAAGAATAAAGGAAGACAAAGGGGCGCGGAAGCTTTGTCTGTGTAGAATGTTAACTTTCGGAGCTTCAAAGTTCGATATTCGAGACTCTTCGGGGCTAGCTCGAGGGATTGCGAAATAAGCGAAAACCCTGCGAGAAGACATGACGTTCGGCCTGCTGAACGCTGGGCATTTCAACATTGATCGGCGATCAGTATGTGATGATGGATAAGAGATGAATGGGTTTATCAGAGCCTGTTGTCTAAGGCACTTGGTAGGAGACGGCCTCAAGGCTCGAGGAATAGATAGGCATCGATGGAGCGAGTCGGAGTGAGTTCCGATGACATGTGTCATGATTAAAGAGTCTCTTGGAAGAAGTTCCATGGCACTGGAGAGAAGGTGGCCGCGTGAAGGTTGATAGATATCACGGAGGACTTGGGAGTTGAACATTGGATATCATAGATGGGGCTGAGCTTGGACCGAGGTACGGGTGGAGTGTATGCTGTACAGTCGTAGCACCGCGTCGTATACGTTATGGAAGGAGGCCGGTCGTACTGTACAGTAATATGCGTGTACGTACCGGTATAATAATGACGTTGGGAAGGGCCCTGAGAATGACGTTGGGAAGGGCCCTGAGAACGTCGAATGGAATTATGGACGGAGAACTTGAAGTATTTTACACCGACTTTGGGCCTTGGAGCTCAGTTTCCCGACTGTTACCTACTTACGCCCCGTCCCGTAAAGAGGTACCAGATACGATAAAAACCTTCTGACATCCCGCCGGATCGGAGCGGGTAGAGACTCTCTACTACACTTTGACCCTGACAGCGGCTTCCACGCTATCCTTCAAGGCCGTTCAAGATGAAGAAATTTAATGGGAGTAGTATGATGACACAAAGTGGCTGAAGCTGTGATGCCTGACAGGCCTGACCTGGCCACACTACGGCGTTACTTCGCAGACAAGTAGATCTCTCAGCAGGAGCGCGGCGTATATCGGATATCTGAGTCAGAAATTCACGCTTCTGGCGAATGTCGATCGCGGTGAACTTGGACCCAGGTATGGTGTCGTCGTGCGTGCCGATTGAAAGTGTTACTCTTAGGGATTTCAGGTGCCACCATTCAGCGGGATGTATATCATGTATGTACTGCCTTGTGCCAAGAACCTGATTCGCTCGGACGACCGGAAACCTGGTTGACTTGGGAAGAGATGTGCACAACTGATTTTGGAAGTGGAATGGGTTTTGTCTGGTTCTGTCTGGTTCTGGGTTGATCCATGCAATTGATAACGATAATGCATCTCGAACTTGGCTTGTTACTAATAAACTGTCGGAAAGCTTCGTAATCTCGTAGCCGGCGGCGACCGCTTTCGATTGGTCCTTCTACATACTTCTACCTAACTTGTACATGTAAAAAGTTCAAAAGGAAACATAAGGAGACGATCCCCGGGCCCGAGATTTCTTTATAATAGGACACTCACTATACTAATACATACTAGTAGCATACAGCGCATTTGGAGTTTCTGTATCGAAGCCGGCGGTGAACCACGTTCTCTCGTTACAGAAATGTCAAGTCGGAAATCGGAAATGACGACATCGTAACCCCTCCAGCTTAGGAACGCATTACTACTGCTACACATGTGCACATATGTATGATCCTCACGCGAGTCGCACCTAATATAATGAGGGAGTTGTAGGTGCCATATTGACCGTAGCGTCTATCTGGTAGTAGTTTCTTTACGGGTTTAGAGCAGGTTTTAGATATCAGGTAAAGAGGGAATAGGGCCGTGACCCAGGTAGCAGTCGCGGAAATTGTGTTTCGGTATCACAGTGCGATTCAACAACTCATAAAGCCAATTGGGGAATAGACTTGGCCGTTTGGTTTTTTAGCTTCTCGCTAGACGTTCTGGACCGGCTCCTCGTTTTTCTGAGAGGACACTGGGTCCTTCGCAACAGAAACAGACCAAGTTGGGAAGGAACTAGTACGTACTGCTCTGGATGGGGTGAAGGATCTAAGAAACTGAACTGGTTTGAACATGGATATGAATTTCAAAATAGAAGCTTGGACGCTTCAATGGGAATCTGGCGGGGTGTTGCCAGAGAGATGTACATCCTAGATAGGTCCATAACTATCCCGGTGTTAAGCGATATCTACGCCGAGGGTTAGACGTTTAGCGTTTACCACTTGAGTTTTGGCCTCATCTCATTTCTAAATGGATTTCTCGCATCGACAAGCCGGTGTTCCGATCAGTGCCTAGCAGTGATATTGTGTGCAGTAACCACAAGCGAAAATTTTTCCCTTTCTCTTTCTTGGTATCGAAACCTGCGTAGCCTGAGTAGTACGAGAGAATTCTGTAAGTAATCTGTAACCCGTTGCGACCAGCGCTCAGATCAACGGAGACAGTCAATCTCCTTCCAGGAGGGACTCTGTCGGAATGACGAAACTGTAACCCCTGATGATACAGTCCACCCGACCTACTGTCGACGGATATGATATGTAATATTATACACAGCATTCGCGAACTGGAACTTAGGCTTTGCGAGTGGCATATGTCACGTCGACCTTCTATTTAATTTTGTGGAACAAGAGAAGGCTCTGGTAGTAGCTTCTCGAAGTTCTTGTTATTCTATGAGAACAGGCTGGATCTTTCGTCCGTACCTATAGGAGGCGCCCAGCGTTTTTTGCTTTGACAGAGGACGCCCAGGTCGAATGTTTCCATTTTTCATGTCTCGCGTACTTTTGGACTTTTACATACATACATAGATCCTCCGTCGTGCTGTGCTCATGACCTGAAATTTGGACTCGCGAGTCGGAGTCAGAGTCGGAGGTACGTGCGTGAACTAGAACTTAGGCTTTGCGAGTGACATATGTCACGTCGACCTTCTACTTAATTGTGTGGTAGTAGCTTCTCGAAGTTCTTATTATTTCATGAGAATAGGCTGGATCTTTACCTATAGGAGGCGCTCAGCGTTTTTGCTTTGGAACGCCCGAGTCGAATGCTTCCATGTTTCATGTTCCGTGTACTCTTGGACTTTTACATACATACACAGAGCCTCCGTCGTGCTGTGCTCCGAGTCAGCGCTCATGATCATGACCTGAAATTTGGACTCGCGAGTCGGAGTCGGAGTCGGAGGTACGTACTTTCCTTTGTTCAATGTCGACAAAGCCGGCGGAAATAGCACAGGAGGAAATCACGACACCGTTACCCCTCTTGCTTACCGTCCTTGCCTACTTATGTCGAATGTCGATCCGATGGTGATAGGACACGACAAGGACATGCTTTCAAATTTCCAACTTCTTGCTCTCGGATCTCAGACCCAGGTTTATGGTGACCTCGATGTTTGTTCGGTTTTTTTTTTTGGACTTGGACTTGGACTTGGATATGGGGTGTCCATTACTACATCATGATACAAATGTAGACGCGAGAGGTGATCATCGGGGACATGCAGCTAACACGCTGGCAGTGGCACTTATTATTCGACTATTATTAGATTAGATTATTAGATGGCCCCCCTTCCTATTCAAAGAGAGGAGAGAAGGCGGGTATAGAGATGGAGGTGATCATTGAGAACAGACGCTTAGGTTGACTGTTCATCATGCATCATACATCATGGCATATGAATCATGATCTCGAAGACTCGAAAGTTGGTCGTCGGGGTCAGAAGGGGATGGACGGGCGGTGCGGATCTCAATACATATCTAAAACTTTTAAATAAAATTAGAGGCGAAAACGCCGTATCAGATGTAACGAGGGTTTTTTTGGTTTGTTTCTCATGAATAAAATTAGCTTAATACATACTTAAAAGAGAAGAGAAGATAGCGAAGAGGGGGAAGAAGGGAAAAGTCCGACGCGGTGCCCGGTGGCCACCAGCGCCCATTTCACCCATTTTGAATTGTAGATTCGGGAGTTGGAAGGGATTAAAAAGGTGTTCAAGAAGTAGAAGTACTACTAGAAGTACTCCTAGAAGAGTATGAGGGTGGTCACGGTGTGATTCAAGTTGATACGAGTCGGATACTACTTAGCGAGATGGGCGCGCGAAGGACGAAGTTTATAGACGTCTCTAGGTCTATGTGTGAAGCGAGAAGCAAAGTGAGGCGAGGCGAGGCGAGGTGGCGGGGACAAGTATAGACGCATGAGATGAAGATAACGGTCAAACTGTGCGAGGTTATCGTGCGTAGTTTTTTGGTGTTGCTAGAATTAGGGATGCATACATATTCGATATCGATATGGGTTGTACATAACCCGTGTATTGAAAGTCTACCAGAAACAGCGTTTAACTGATAAGACCTATACTAAACCATAGACCCCTCCTTCTTCTTCTTCAAGTTCTTTTTCATTGAAATTGACGTTCTTATCATGTTCTTTTCCTCCTCAAAGTTAGTAGTAACGTTAACGGTTTTCAAAATTCTTCTTTGATACGGTGAAGCTGGCAGAGGTTGAACATGTTTTATTATTTTAAACGAATTGTATTAGGATTAGGGTTGGTCAGGGTGTGAGGGAGAAGAAGAAACGTTCTTATTTTGGGTTTTTTGGGTGTGGGAAAAGGAGCAGTGTGCCGTAAGACGAACTCGCGAAGTGTTTCGTTCGTACAAGGCATGTGGTGAGGATGGAGGACCAGAGAGTTGGTTTGGACGGGGAAGTTCAAAGACTCGGACTCTCGGAAGGGGCGAACGTGACTATCATAATTATAAGTGCATGTCGTATGCGTGCGTACTATGAAACGAAGTACTTACTTTTGAGGGAAGTGAAACGGAAGATAACGTCAAACGTGCGAAGTTATCCCGCGTTTAGGTTTGTATGCGGCTCAAATTAAGCGATCGTCCTCCACGACTCGTGGAGGTACTTATAAAGCGATAACAGAAATAGCTTGAACTGATAAGATCTGCTATGCTAGACCGTAGACCCTCTTC
Source organism: Coprinopsis strossmayeri (assembly GCA_900156845.1). Lineage (NCBI taxonomy): Eukaryota > Fungi > Basidiomycota > Agaricomycetes > Agaricales > Psathyrellaceae > Coprinopsis > Coprinopsis strossmayeri. The sequence continues at coordinate 8,169 of FTPT01000041.1, read as the reverse complement.
CTTCTTCTTCTTTTCGTTCTCGTCATACCTCTCGTTCCTCGTTCTTGTTCCCATACTTCTCGTTCTCGTTCTCGTTCTCGTTCTTCTTTTTCTCGTTCTTCTTCTTTCTCAGGTCCAAACTTTTTCGTTGGAGTCGGCCTTCTTCGATATGGGGAAGTCGCGGAGGCTGAAAAGTTTGAATTGGGTTGGGAAGGTTGGGTTCTAGGGAAAAAGAGAAGTTTCGTTTGGATTGGATTTGGATTGTTCGCGGGAAGGGAAAGGGGAAGGGGAAAAAGCGATCATGTTCAAACCCACGTTCATCTCGGGCCAAATGCCAAACGCCAAATCCAAATCCAAACGAAGACGTAAGTGTGCATGTATGGTATGTATGTGAGAAGAATAGACGCGAATGAGAGTTCTGAAGTTCCAACCCTCGAACGTTCTTGAATCCTTTAGCTTCATTCCGGTCGGAGCTTAAGCTTAAGCTCAAGCTCGGGTCCAAGTTTAACCTCAAAAGGCTTAAGACCTTGGCATCTTTTTAAGTTACTATCTCTTAGGATTGGACTGAGTACTGATGGATGGGCAGATACCGGTAGCTAGATGCTGGAAAGCAGACGAAGAAAGCGGTGTAGAAGACCCCATAGTAATAATAATAGACCGTAAGGCAAGGCATTTTCCGTGTGTTACTTACGAACTCCTTTGACACGCGTAGGAGTCTAGGAGTCTGAGTATGAGAGAATTTGGGGTTGTAGTACGAGAGTTTTGGAATTGAATTGAATCGAATTGCTGGTCGTGTGCGATGGATAGCCCCGGGTAGGTGTCGTTGTCGCGTGAAGTATGTGTAGTGTTGGCAAGTCCGTTATTGATTTGAGACCTGTTGGTGTTGGGATGTTTGAGTACTACCAGGCTGAGTGCTGAGGGGTGGTAGTATGACATCATACCCTGAACTTCCTTTTTAAGAAAGTCTACTTAAAGAGCGAGGGTCTTCGTTATCTTTTCTGTTATACTCCTTATCGATGGTAATATTAATACAAGCTCAACGTTCAACATTCAACGTCCCAACCTTCTTCTGAAACTCAAACTCTCCGACACACCCCATGATTCAACTAGCGAGGAGTTCTGATATGTATTTTTGATCGGAGATCAACTTGACGGAATCCCGATATCAACGATTTGTTTCCAACTTCAGCAGTTGAGTCCTTGTAAGGGTAAGTGTGTATTCGATTGCGATTGCGATTAAGTTAAGAATATATTCTTGGCAGGTGTCGGAGTTGGATATCCATCTCGGGTAAGGTGTGTAGATGTTAAATTGCAATAAGTAGGGTCCTAGACTCCCGTTTTTAGACTTGTGTGAGTCAGTCTGGGTCAGGTCTCTATCATGACATTGTCACTGGCACACTTGTGCCATTATTTCAATTATGGCTTAAGCTATGTCTGGTCGTGAGACGCCCGCTGCTGTGTGACTGACAGGATTTGACTACTCCTAGTCTCTACCTGCCTATCACTTCTTATCGAGAGATACTTATGGGCGTAACGAGGGCGTTCGGGTAGGTCAACGGTTTCATGATGACATGATATTTATCATCGCTCTTTTATGGGTGTTAGTCGGGTTGTCTGCGGTGGAGCTTCGTGTTTAAAGCGAGGTACATACGGTATCGTTCGAGATACCCGCCGGCTGCGTGGGTCGTTCAAACTCGCTGTTAATTTAACTCTTATAATGGTCTAGAGAGTGGCGTATCAGGGGAAGTATATTTATAGAATGCGAAGGTCATTTCCGGGATGTTCCGTTCGGGGTTTCAGGCGACAATGAGAGGTACGTACTTGCGAGGGGGTCGAGTGAGAAATTGTTTATGTACATAGAAAGCGGCATTCCCGGCAAGATCAGTGCAGGCAGATCTGGGGATGGTAACGTGAGCTGTGAAATAAATCATTATTGCGTGGGTTTTTCTGGGAGGACGAGCGGAGTTGGAAAAGGAATAGGACTGCTAACTCCGTTGAGCTGTCGAGGGATTGCGGCGATCGTCGCAGCCAAAGGGACTCGGAGTAGAGACGGGGAGGTTGGAAGATCTGCGGATCTGACTATAACGGCAAAGAAGGACGGAGGGCGGATGCCAGGCCCGGTGTCTCTGTAATAAGCAAGCCCCAACCCAGCCCTCCCTCAGGCCCTCCCCCCAATCATTATGGCCTCCCTTGCGGGCAGACACGTCCCCGCCGCCGTCGTGGAGGAGATTGCCTTCCATCTCGTCTGTTCTACCACTCTACCCGAGAACGCAAGTCTCGTGACCCGACATCTCAATCTGTACGACGACCATGACAACCTTCGGCCCTATGACGCACACACCCCGCCGCATTTCCGCGCCCTCCTCCCGTCTCTCGCCAACCTCCCCGCCTTCCTCGCCGCCTCCCGCCAGATCTACGCCGTCCTCTCGCCGGGCCACGCTCTGTCTTATCAGAACGGACGGAAGTATCCCTTAAGGACCGATCTCTATGCCCGGCTCTGCACCTTCTTTCTCGACACCCAGGCCGTCAAGAGGCGGTGGTGGGGGCGTCTGAGCAGTACCGACGGCCCACCGACCTCGGCGCTTACGGCCCACCTCATCAACGTCGCCCGCACCCTTGCCTTTTACCGACGCAGCATGCGGCTCCTCGATGCCCCCGTCGCCCCCACACATACCGCCCCGCTCTCCTCGCCGACGACGCTCTATCCGCTCTTTGTGCCCAACCTCACGACCCACCTCCTCACGACCTTCCTGCTTACCCTCGAACACGACTCCCACAACCTCTTCCATCTGTACAACGTCCATGCACATCGGTTCGTGCAGCTGCTGAGTCTCAGACGCTTGGGCGAGGGAAGGGAAGAGAATGATGGAGGCTGGCCGGTGGAGAACGTGTTGGGGACGCTGTGTTTGTGGTGTTGGTGGATGCTGAGTTGCAGGGAGATGTTGGAGGACGAGACGGAGAGCGTCCGCAACTGGGTCGTCGCGTTGGTTTTGCCGTTTGTGTTGTGTCCGTATCGGGTGAGTAACCCTGCGCAAGGGACTATACTATGCTAACTAGGATTGTTTAGTACGCCTCGGCACTGGCACCTCCAACGCACTATACACTTCCTCTCCCATCCTCCCCATCGTATTCTATTTTAAATTCGAATGCGTTTCAGAGCCCTGTGTCGGTGCAGACAGCACATGGCCCGTTTCCTGTGTACTATACGCTTCCGTATGGGAGGGGTGCTGCTAGACGAGACCAAAATGAAGAGCAGGCTGATCAGCCTCCCACCCAAAATCAAAACCAACCTCAGCAACAAGACCAAGGCCCGACCCGTCCTACACCCACACCCACCAACTCGCACGCGCACCCATCGGCCGGTGTCGCCCTATGGTGGTATTCGAGTTGGGGGCTGTGGAAAGCTGAGCGTGAGTGTCGCTTGGGAATCTCAAGAACACTCGAAGAAGAACAAGAAGGGTATGAAAGCGAATATAACATCGAAGACCTTGCACATACCTTTTCTCGCCTTCATCCATCTACTCGAGGACTGAACCAGATACAGGAGGGAGGTGAATGGGCGCCTTTGAGGCTGATGTTGCCGCCTGCGTCTATAGCTGCGAAGATGCTGTTTGTGAGTCGGAGGGAGATGGGCGTCGTGGGTGTACCGAGGCCTGCGGGGTTGAGGCAGGGTCCCCCGCCTCCTAATCCTAATGCCCCAGCTCAGAATCAAGGACAGGGGAATGCTGCTCAGGTGCCCAATGCGCAACCGCCTCAAGCCCAAGCCCCTCCCGCTGCTCAACCGCCTAATGTTCCTGCACCGCAACAACCTGCTCCTGCAACAGCTCCTCCCCAACAACCTCCCGCGCCACCTCCTGCTCCTCAGCAACAACCCACTGCTCCTCAACAACAACCTCCTGCGCCTCAACAACCTCCCGTCCCGCAGCCACAACAACAACAACAACAACCTCAAGCTCCTCCGCCTCCTCCGCCCCAACAACCACCCCACCCAATGGCGCTAATCGCGCCCACCTTGACCGACGTCCAAGAGATGCTCGGCTGGCGGGTCGCACGCGTGAATGGGTTTGCGGGGTGGAAGTCTCCTCATGCGAATCCCTCTTCTTCTTCTTCTACTAATAGCAATGCTCCTCCGGGCGGGATTATCGAGCATCCTGGGAGCGCGGGGTTTGATACGGAGTGGTGGAGGATGGTTTTGTGTGGGGATATTTTTGAGGGGTTCGGGGTGTCAGCAGCTCCGACTCCGACTTTGTCGTCGGCGTTGGGTGTGGATGGGAAAAGGAGGGGACGGAGGTGGGAGGTTGATGAGCTGGGTGTGCTAGCTACGAAGGATGAGAGGAAGAGTGATAGGAGGAGAGTGTTTGAGAGGGTGAGGCAGAGGCAAACGGGAAGTATACCTGTACCGAGGCCTTTGAAGTGGAGGATGGGACGTGTGTATGAGCGGGGGATGTTGAGTGGGTTGTGGCAGGGTGTTATGTATGTAAGTCGCCGAGTCTTTTTTTGTTCTTGTCTTTTATATGCGTTTTGTTCGTATGTTTCGAGATTTCACTCACTCACTCTATCTATCTATCTATCTTTATCCTGCTCAACTCTTTCTTTCTTATCTTTGGAATGCTCGCTGACTCGACTTTTTCACCGATACAAAAAATGAAACAGTTTCCGTCACTGCGCTCGATTGAGTACTTGACGACGCACCGGGCGTACCCGCGCAACTTTAGTGAGGGCGGTATGGAGCTCAGTTTGAGGCCGTTCTTTGTGAGGATGGAGGAGCATGGGTTTGTTAGGCTGCCCGGGGTTGGTGACGGGTTGGGGGAGCAAGGAGACAAGGGGAGGGAAGGAGAGGAAGGAGAGGATGCACGGGTACCTGTACCTGAGGCGTCGACGTTGACGAGGGTTGTGTTTGAGGAGGTTGAAGTCGAGGTTGAGTCCGACGAAGATGAGCAAGATCACTCCGAGGAAGAGGCACAAGAGACGAACCAGAAACCATCGAATACGAATACGAGGAAGACGAGAAAGGTGACGAGACCCGTGACTCACCGCGCGTTCTTGGACGAGAATATGAACAATGCGTGGATCCCCGGCGGGGTCGGGAGTTTGAAGTGGGAGCGGGGTCTTAAGGCTGGGCGTGATAGAAATCGCAATGGGAATAGCAATAGACATGAGGGAGTGGGGTTGGGAGATGGGAGTTGGAGGGATATGTATGTTGAGGGTGGGCCTGTTGGGCGTGGGCCTGTTGGTGGTGAGCGTGGACAGGAAGGAGGAGAGGGGGGAAAGGAAAAAGAGGTTATGCCGCCTGTGACGTTTAGTGTCCCGGAGTGGGCGCCTGGGTTTGGGATGTTCAGTGGAGGTGGGAACGTGAATGCGCGACCTGGGGATGATCGACGAGGGCAAGTTCAGGTTCAAGGTCGAGGTCGAGGTCAAAGACAAGGCCAAGGACAAAGAGAACGAGAACGAGAAGCCAAGACGTACATGTACGAGACGTATGTCAAGGGAAGGGAGAGTGTGCATGAGAGGTTGGAGAGGGCGAGGGAGGAGGGGAGGGTTGTGAGGGGTGTTAGGGTATGTGAGCATCATCGTGAGTTGGGTGGTGGGAAGGGGAAGAGCAGAGAGGGAGGAGGAGCAGAAGAGGGCGACGAGGAAGAGATGGAGACCTATTTTTACTCGCACCCGGGTTGTTTGAGGTGTCGAGAACGGGAGAGGGTTGTTGAAGAGGTCAGAGCGAGGGAGAGTGGGTATCTTGCTCGGAAACCCGCTGATATTGGCGAGGGAAGTTCGGCTTCTTCGGGTGAGAGCGGAGATGAGAATCAGAGTTGGGGTGATGAGAGTGGAACGAGTGGAGGTGATGAGGATGAAGATGAGAATGATGATGATGGGAACGCAACTGGGACGGAGAGTGAGGAAGATAAGAAGTTGATTTGGAAGCTTGAGAGGTTGAGGAGGAGGCTTGTTAGGGAGTCTGAGCGTAGGATTGGTGTGGCGGTGGTTTCGGGTGTGGAACAAAGTCGACGAAGAGGGAAAGTTGTCGAGGAGAAGGGAGAAGGACAAAGCATAAAGAAGAAGCAAGGAGCGGTGGGAATGAGAGGGAGAAAGACGAAAGAGATGGATGAGGAAGCGGAGAGGTTCTTTGAGAGTATGGGGATGGGACGTGAGTTTGTTGTTGGGTCTTCCAGAAGTGGGGGAGGGCATGTAGGAGGTGATGAGGATGAAGAGAGGGAGAGGAGGGAAGTTGTTGAACTTTCTGTTGATGAGGATCGAGATCCCTCGTCTGCGTACAACATCCACACAGACGAAGAAGACTCTTCCTACGACACCCGACAAGACTACGAATTCACATCGTCGCATCTCGAGCCGTGCGATGAAGGAGTGGAAGATGTTATCATAACTGGCGGGATGGATGAGAGGCACGCGCGGGCGTGGGGTCCGTTTGTATACTATGGGCGCGTGAGGCCGTGGGACGGGCTGGTTGGGCTGGTTAGACTCCAAGTCGTTCTCGGTGCGTTCAAGTCTTTTTACTTTGATCTTTGTATGTGCACTGACAAGGAACCGGATTGTTGTCTATATCTAGGTGGCGGCGCAGAACCTGGGCTAGGCGGAGTAGGCGGGAACGGCGAGAGGCTGGGCGACAAGTATTTTATGTATGGGTATGTGCATGCTGGGCGGAGTGTTGTGGGCAACTGGAGGTTTGCGGGTGTGGATGCTGTTTCGCCGACGATGGAGAGTTGTTTTGTGTGTAGTCGGAGGGAGGAGTGAAGTGAGCGTGGCGAGGGTTGCGAGGATGATAAAAACACACGAAGGCGAGAAGGAAGTCAACCACGAACGAAGAAAAAAAAACACGTCTTTTTTTTTTGGGAGATTTATACCCCCCACCTATGACCGCCCATATCTATCCTATCCCCCCCATATCTCATCATCCCATTTTTACTATCTATTATCATGATTCACGCTTTGCATTCATCTATACATGCTCTCTCATCACTCTCATTCTTTTTTTCTTCTTCTTTTGGTACTTGGTATACTTGGTTCTCAATTCTCACTGGCACCCTTACTAGACTCTATGCATCCATATCGAACGTTGTTATATGCTATCATCTCGTATATATCCATCATCTCAAAATAGTCCCCCTTGTAACTTTGTTGTACATGTAGTTTTTGACGTATATATGTAGCGATAAATTGTGTCTTTTCTGCGTTTTTTTGTTGTTTTTGTCGTTTTGTTTTGTTTCAGAGGTATCCTTTTGGGTACTTGGATATGTCGCAGTACTAGTTATATTGGTTATCAGGTTAGTATTAGGTAGGTATATTTTGGTGTCGGACATGATGAGAAATTTGAATACACGGGTTTTCTCTTTTGAAGGTTTTGGGTAGGTGGATGGGGTTGCCTTTTGAAGAAGGCAAGATCCCTGTTTGCAAAGAGGACGGGCATCATTGTAAGGAAATTTAAGAATTAAGAAAAAAGTAGTGTCCCAGGGAGGATTCGAACTTCCGGCTTCTCGGAGCAGTATGTGCAAGCGACCACAACGAGATGATTTAACCACTAATCGACAAGGACCATGTAGGTGTTGTCCACTGTGGCGTATAACATGGGCTGGTGTCAGATTAGATTGTGCCGGGAACCTGGAGGCGCCAGGAGACACGACACCCCCGTCTGGATGAAATACTCCAACGACTCTTTTCGGATGGAGACCACTGGTCTGTCAGGAAATCTTCCTTTTACCTGGGCCTGATCCCCCGAATTCGACCATTACTCGATGACCGGAATCTTGTTCACCTATCACGTCTTCAGGAGGAGAGGCTAATGACTAGACTAGCGAGCGTCATTCATATGGAAAGGGTGTTCTGTGCCGGGCGAATATGGGGTTACCGTTTGCCGAATTTTCAGTATCCTTCGAAAACCATTAATCCGCCCTTACACCTATATATCGTACATCACTCCTTCGTCCCCTACTCTCTCCATTGTCTTTGCCTAGAACTTCCAAGTATCATAAGTCACAACAAGCCTACTAGTTACTGCTAGCCAGATATGATATATAATAGGCAGTAACTATTCCCCGGTGTAATCACAGCCTAAGAATCTAATGATCTTCAAATCTTTAGGCCCTCTATTGCAAAATCATTGGCATGTCTTTAGAGAAATCATTTGGTCTTATGATTCTGAAATCATTGCATCCTTTGAAGAAATCATTCACAGATTTA